>CM073768.1:136025676-136291430 GCA_037158775.1 Hetaerina titia
TGTCGGTCAAGGCTTGCATGAAAAGTTCCAGTCGTAGTGTTAGATTTTAAATCTGGCGGAAATATGATTTTTAGTTGTTAATTGAGAATTTATGAATGATTCGATTGCTTTACACATAAAATGAAAGTTATGACATTACTAATGGTAGTAGAGTATAAGAATTGGGAATATTAACCCATCTCATAGCGCGAACTTAGCTGAATAAACTAATTTAGTTTTTTCGTATCCAATATGAATGCACCTTGTGTAAATAGTTATGGGAATTTTAACGTGTTTTTCGAAATTAACAAGCCATGCAGGTATGGACGGATTTTTTCGTGCTGATTTCTCGCCTTTCAAGGTTTCAATCAATAATTAACGATGAATTCCGTGCATTTTGCGTAACTTGGCGCATCTAATATTATCTTTTTGCAAATATTATTGGAAATTCCATTTCAGCGTTCTGTATTCGGGACGTGGCAACCTATTTTAAATGTTCCCACTCGTGTAACGCCTTTCTGGTACACAAATATTTATCTATAATGTAATTCATTTAGATGGAACAGTATACGACATATATGGCTCCAAAACTGTATTTTAGGAGTCCACAGTTGACAGTTGTCAACCCGAAGATTGATTTGATAGACCAAGGTAGAGTTTATGAAATATTTGCACTTACTTACTTATGAAATTCGCACATCAGGGTAGGGGGCCCACTTTCTTTCCCTGTGCTGCCTGCAGTTTCCCAGGAGGATATCCAACCCGAAAAATCACACAGCTTGGACGGAGTTGAGGATGCCCAGAAACGTGCCCTTCGGACAATAGGTCTACCCACTGGACTACCACGTCCTCATTTAGGAAAGGACTTTTTTTCTCAATGTCCGGACGTCCGGTTTCAGAAAAGGAAATGAATGTGCATAAAAATATTTGAGATGAAGTTACATGGATACAAGCGATTAACGTGTTTGGGAAAGAGTGGAAATTTTTAGCTAAATTCGGCAAAGCCAGATAAAATAAAAAAGCAAGATAAAATGAACTGAGAAGGATATTGGAGAGCATTGGGCTATTGAATTCTTTGATACGAGGTCTGTTTAATAAAAAGTGATCATAAATTGTTTATTTGCATGCTTATTTGTGGACAAATTTAATTATATATTATATTGTTAGCTTAATACTTAATGTATGTGTAGAACAAGCTTCATTAGCTTCATTGATTTAATCTCAGAATTACGTCAGTGCCAGTCTTTGCAAGTTGAAACATATCATTTCGCATACGCCTGTTTCTTATGATGAAAACCGCTTTTCACGAAGTTATTTCTGTACGTTGGGAAACAGGGAAAGTGGCGTGAGACCAAAGGTCTGGGGTCATAGGACGAATGAGGTAAACACTTCACATTTAGTTACTCAAGCTAATGCGACCGCGACCAAACACGTGTAATTGCAATTATCCGGTGACCAGCGTGTGCGTGTCTCCTAATAAAATTCTCAATTCCCATTATTGTTCTCTAGACGCCATTTAACGTAATTTTCTCGCAATGATAGTAGAGATGCCAACGTTTAATTCCGTAAAAGCGGTATTCTTGGAGCTCCGGGTTCACAATCCTTCGAAATCCAGTATATCCCCTCTATAAGCATTGGAAACTACCTTCTAGCTGTGCGAGAGGTAAGGACAGACTGTAAATAGTCTTCTGTGGCTACTCCTGTGGCAAAGCATAGGGCTACTCCGGCTGACGCAAAGCAAGACTTTGTTTTGGTTCTATTACAATTATTAGAGCTAAATCAATGTAACTTGGTCCACGCAGACAATACACAAACACGTATACTAAATAAATAATATTTAATGTAATTTTTGTGCAATAAATTATGCGAATTAAATATTATGATCACTCTTAATAGAACACCCCTGGTTTAAGAGGTTTGGACGATACGAAAAGGGATTGGAAGTATGAAGAACTGAAGATAAATTTACAAAACAGGGTTTCTACGCTGGAAGGGTACTGATTTAGAAGTCCAAGGCGACATTTCAAAGCTTTCATGGATCTTTCAATACCTATACTTATGGTCAACTATCTACAAGTTGTTTCTGTCATACCAGAATATCTATTATCTACTTACATTCTCATAAAAATTTATCATAAATGTGAGGGTCAATGACTTATCATAATTGTGAGCCAATACAATAAATACAGTAATCAACCCGAAGGTCGGTTTAGTAGGTGATGGTAGAGCTCACCCATGTACCAAGCCCGACGGCGTGTGAATATCCACACATCAGGGTAGGGGGGCCAGTTCCTTTCCCTGTGCCGGTTATGGTTTCTCAGGAAGATCTGGTACCCGAAAAATCAACTAGCTAGGGTGGAGCTGCAGGTGCCCAAAGTGCCTTGCCCGGGAATCGAACCCGGGACCCTCCGGTCAGTAGTCCAACGCTCTACCCACTAGACCACCGCGACCCGCTATATATATAATATATATTCGATGTTCAAATCTGAGCATAATGAATTTGTGTCTGTCTTTATGGATTTATACATATGTATACATGTAATTATAAATCTTATGCCTAATAAAGCATGAATAGAGCGATGGGTTAAATGGAAGAAGAGACCATTATGTCTCAGCTTCGCCCAAATAAAGACCTTTATCCATATATCTAAATAAGCACCAACAATAATTCGAAAGTGGCTAGCGATAGGGTGCATCAGTGCCTCCATATTAGGGTTTAGCGACGTTGTTACTTTCCGAAAGAGAGGAGCTCTGCTCTGCTGGGATTCAGCTTTTAGGTAAATGCTCACAATGCAATATATACATATATAACACAGGTACTTCTAAAATGGTCATCAATTCCTCTTCTATATATCTAGAACCTGTTACTAAAAGTGAAATATTGAGGATAATCAATCAATTAAAAAATAAATATTCATGTGGCCCTGATGGTATACCTGATGCTGTTATAAAAAGTTGTGCCACCTTTATTGCTGAACCACTGACTGAAATTTGTAATCTTTCCCTAAGTGCTGGTCAATTCCCCTCTAAATTTAAAGTTGCAAAAATTAAAGCTCTGTTTAAAAAAGGAGAGAAGGAAAACATTGAGAATTATAGACCAATTTCCTTACTTTCAGGTTTCTCCAAAATTTTGGAGAAGGTCATGTATCTGAGATTGATTTCCTCTTTTGATAAATTCTCTGTCATTGACAATCATCAATTTGGCTTCAGAAGGAATAAGTCCATTAATGATGCCCTTTTCTCATTGACAAGGAATATATGGAATGCCTTAGATTCATGTTGCAGGGCTTTTTATTGATTTAAAAAAAGCTTTCGATACAGTTAACCATGGAATTCTTTTAAAAAAATTAGAAACATATGGTATAAGAGGCAATGCAAAGGACTGGTTTAAATCATATTTAACTGATAGGTCACAATATATTGAAATGAATTCATCTGTATCAAGTACAACTTCTGTGACACGCGGTTTGATACTCCCTGTGGAGTATGCCCCAACACCGGCGCACAACTTGGAACTTCACTCGGCTTGATTAAGGGCGCCAGGTAAGCTACGACGCTTACCGCCGGGAAGTCCCGCACTGGTCACGGCTCCTGATGCACGAATTCCTGGGTCGCCTCAGCCTCCCGCGGACATTGCCTGGATAGCAGCGTGAGTTCTCCTTCTCGGAGGAGGTCCTCGAGTGACTGCTGCCTTGGGGCCGGCAGCCGCTCCTGGTCCGCTGACCCGCGCCACTCGCTCGGCCCGTACACGGCGAATCCACACTGTTCCTCCGCGCTCCTTCGCTCACGCGGCCCGCTGGCCCACACCACCACCGCACCAAATTCCACAGCCGACGCTGGCCTCTCGGCGTCGCTTGCACTTCACCTCCCTCGCGATCACGGGTTCCTCGCTAACACTCCCGCCTCGCGTTCCAGTCCGCCCGGAATCCTCCCTCCATCCCCCCACGCGATCGGTGTCTCCCCTCTCTCTCCCTCGCCCTCGACCACACGTCACAATTAACAAAAATATTATATACCCATGGCAACGTACGTTTCACTCCGTGTATTGTTTAACCATTCAATTTACGCACGCTGTCTCTCAGTCGGCGTGATTGTTAAATACGAAATGGATCAGAAAATTAACAAAGGAATTATATACCCATCGCAACGGACGTTTCACTCCGTGTATTGTTTAACCATTTAATGTACGCACGCTGGCTTTCCGTCGGCGTGACCGTTAAAGACGAAATGGATCAGAATGGACGGGCACCTGACTGCCACGTCACATACCCCCTCCCTAAGCTGGACACTCATCCTGAGTGGACTGCTTACACATGAACTCTCACCGAAACTTAGTCAAGTCGACTCCATTCGCTCAAGGCATGCCTTTTACAAAAAATAACTTTGATGTACATAATGCGTGATTCGCACAAACGGAAAATAACATAGCTTTTGTTTGGTAATTTATCATCTAACCTTTGGGTTCCTTCCTTTGAAATATAATTCGCATACAATACCAGACAATAAATACAATACAATAATAATAATAATACAATACCATACAATACAAGAGTTTCGCTTAAAACAAAACACAAGAAAACGAAATACAAAAACAAAATTTTCTTTTGATTGAACTTAGTAGGCAGCATTTCTGCCCCTTTCTTTCTTAATCTAGTACAAGGAAGGAATACGTAAACAAAAATAAAAAAGGAAAATTAACTCATTGGATGATGACCTAGGGATAGTCCTTTTACCCTCATACTCTGGGTATCTGACTTAGTAATGCCTAATTGTATAGCGCCTGCCTGAGAATCGACTAGTTTATTCACTTTCCTAGGTGCGATATATCTCTTAAGGTCTCCTATGTCTACTTTAGCTATCTGTTTATTAGATCGTGTTTCGACCTTGTAAACGGTCGGTGATAGTTTTTCTACGATTTGAACCGGGCCCTCATACTGGGGAGCCAACTTCGCTGAGAAGCGAGTTGTTCCGCTAGATAGGTGGTGCATTTTTCGCATAACTAAGTCTCCTACGTTGTATTCGATATCCCTCCTTCCCTTGTTATATGTTCTAGCCTGTTTAGTGTGAGCTTTATCGCAATTCTCGGCTACTAAGTCTCTCAACGCGTGTAATCTATTAACCCTGTTTTTCCAAACCTCTGGATCTAATCGATACTCGATTTGCTCTCCGGATTCTAATTCTTTCCTTAGGCTCTTTACTGCTACTGGGTGTCTCCCGTAATTTAGATACGCAGGCGATACCTTCGTCGAAGATTGAACAGCTGTGTTGACGGCATGTCGGAATTCGTGGAGATGGCGATCCCACTCCCGGTGATCTTCCCCTATGAATGTGGCGATCATGTTTTTCAGCGTTCTGTTCACTCGTTCGACTGGGTTTGCCTGCGCATGGTACGGAGGCGTTGTAGTGTGTTTTATTCCATACTCCTCTAACACACTCTTCAAGCAGTTATTATTGAACTCCTTCCCGTTGTCGGTAAGAAGGTAGTCTGGTGTTCCCCAACGAAAGAGAATTAGGTCTTCTAGAGCTTTCACGACGTTGGCCCCGGTGGCAGTACGTATAGGTTTCAGCTCTACCCACTTGGTGAACATGTCTTGGAAAACAATTAGGTATTTGTTCTGGGTTTTACTCATGGGAAACTCCATGAGATCTACTGCTACTACACTCCATGGTCTTTCAACTACCCGTCTGCCTAAGAGGCCCTGTGGCCCTTGTTGCGATACTTTAAACTGTTGACAAGTCTCACATTCTCTTACAAAGTTGAATACGTCGTGATAAGCTCCTCGCCAATAATAGTCTCTAATTACTCTGTCGAAGGTCTTCTCTATGCCGAGGTGTCCTGACGACGGTTCGCAGTGAGCATCTCTTAGAACACGTTCTCTGTGTTCTGCTGGCACAACAAGTTTCCAACCGTCTTCATTATCGGAAATGGGGTCCAATAATTTGTCGTATTTATAACGGTAAAGTAGTCCCTGTTCTACTTTCCACTGCTTGAAGCGTTTGGGCCACTTTTGCACGTCTATCACTCGTTGTTTATAACTTTCGTCCTTAATTTGAGAGAAACTGGCCATATTCTCTTCCTCTACTTCGTACATCCTGGACAAAGCATCGGGCAATTCATGCTGCTTGCCTTTTCTGTGGACAACATGAAAGTCCCACTGCTGCAACTCCAATGCCCATCTGGCCAATCGACACGTTGGGTCCTTCAAGTTACGGAGATATTGGAGTGCAGAGTGGTCCGTTATGACGATGAACTTATAGCCCTCCAGATATGGGCGGAGTTTCTTGATGGACCACAGAATGGCAAGGCATTCTCGCTCAGATGTGTTGTACTTGCGTTCCGCATCAGTGAGCACTCGGCTCATGTATGCAATTGGGTGCTCCCCGTCATCATGTACTTGGGCCAGTACTCCTGCTATCGCCGTGCTGCTTGCATCAGTCTGTACGATGAAGGGTTTACTGAAGTCCGGTCGAGCCAACACTGGGGCTTCAGTAATAGCTCTCTTCAGTTTCTCAAATGCTAATTTTTGTTCCTCTTGCCATATCCATGGTTGTCCCTTACGGAGTAGCTTCAACAGTGGTACTTTTATCTCCGAGTCATTGTCAATGAATCGGGCGTACCATCCAACCATTCCGAGAAATCGTCTCAGCTGTTTTGTGTTGGATGGGGCCGGATAACTTACCACTGGAGCAATCTTCTCCGGATTTGGTCTCAACCCTTCTTTGTCCACCACATAACCTAAGTAGGCCACTCTTGCACAACAAAACTCGCATTTCTCCTTGTTTATTATCAAACCTGCATTGTCCAATTTTCTCAGCACTACTTCTAGCCATTTGAGGTGGTCTTCGAACGTTTGGTTGACGATGATGATGTCGTCTAAATAGCCAAAGACAATTGGTTCGAACTCTGGTCCAAATAAGTTGTCTATCAATCTTTGAAATGTCATTGGTGAGTTGGTCAGACCAAATGGCATTTTCTTAAATTAATAGAGGCCCGACCCTGGGATTGCGAAAGCAGTATACTTCTTCGAAGAGGCTTCTACTGGGACTTGATTATAGGCCCATTTCAAGTCTATCTTCGTTATGTAGTTTGCTTGACGCAATTTGTCCAATATCGAGTCCATACTAGGTAAGGGGTAAGCATCCTTTTTGGTCAACTTGTTCAAATCTCGATAGTCGACGCAGAATCTTGGATTTCCATCTGATTTCTTGATAATAACGGGTGCACTGCACCACGCCGAAGCCGACTTCTCGATTACTCCTTCCCTTAGCATGCGTGCTACCTCCTCCTGAGCTATTTTTAGCATTGGGGGGGATAAACGCCTCAGCCGATGTTTAAAGGGCTGAGCGCCTTGGACATCGATGTGGTGTTCGGTCAGTTCCCACGGTCCGAACTTTTGCTCCGGGGAGATGGCCCGTTCTATCACTTCATCCACCAACTTCCTTTGTTCTTCGCTGATTTCGCTGATCCCACCGCATATCGCGTCCGAGTCATTTCTCTTGGGGAAGAACTCATCCAAGACGGATTGCAGCTGGGCATATTCATCTCTTTTCAAGCTCACAACACTTGCGCATTCTACCGTCACGTCTGCTTTCCGATTTTCATCCTCTGATATGAATGGATGCCATGGTCCCTTCCTCGCTCGCCAATTGTTTTCTGATCTTTGAGTATCTATCTCAAAGAGGTTTATGAAATCGGCTCCCACAATTAACTGGTGGTGAGAGAGAAAGTCAGCCGCTTTCCATTTCATTTTCTCTTTCGTTCCGTCAATGGATATTATCATCTCTAAATATCCTAACGTTTTAGCTGGTACGGGAGTCATAGGCATTTTCAACATAGTGGTTTTCCCTCGAAGTTTTGCTTTATACTGCTCCGCTATTTGAGGGCCTACTATGGTTACTTGCGCACCCGTATCGAAGAGGGCTGCATAGTCCACTCCTCCAATTCGGACTTTGATTAAGTTACGATTCTCGATCATTGTCCCAGCTATATTCACTTCTCTGCGCTCGCACATTCTTGACGTTTTACACACGTCATCTCCCCCTCCCTGAACCGGACGTACTCCGGAAGGTGCGTCTGATTCGGTTCCAACACCACACTCCACTCGCACATTATTAGGTGGGCCCCTCCCGTCGCCATCTAGGTTTAATCCCTTTATCTGGGGAAGTAGATTACTAAGGTCTTGAGGAGATATCTTCTCGTCGCGATCCTGTAGTTCTAAGGTGCCTTGTGTTGACTTGAAGTTGGCTCCTTGTTTACAGCTGGAGTTGGGAAAATATGCTGAATGTAGCATTGCAGGTCTGCCTTTCATCTCAGTTAAGATCGGCGATATGACACGGGCGTCCCCTGTCGGTTCGAACGAATCTTGTTTTTTTTACTCACACCGCCACGAATTAACTGTTCGGATTGAGCTGTCTCAATCGGCCAATTAAATTTAGTTTCCCTCCCCTGCCGGTTTTTACTCTGCTGGTCGAAATCGGCTGACCGATTCGGATACGCAGAGTACCAGTCCCTGCTCTCCACGCATACACGTCCCCTCCTCACTGCTTGGCAATCGCACCCCTCGAATGATCTCGTGTCTGCGGGGAAGTCGCTTGAGCCCCACGACTCCCCGCCGCTCCGTTTCCCTGAACTCTCTGAAAAATCCAATAGCAATTAGGGCAGTTGATGGCAAGGGCTCCTGTTTGGCCGCACAACATACACTTCAGAAGAGACTCTGGCCGTTTGCGTGGGCAAATTGAACTCATGTGGCCCTGCCCTCCACACCTAAAGCATTGCGTTTGTGGGCAATTGCTTGCGCGATGTCCCGTTTCACCGCACGTATAGCAGGCTCCGATGAACCGATTTGCCATGGGTGGTGCGCCACTCTGACCAGCCACAGGGTTGGGACTGTAATAATTATTTCCCATTGGTCTCACGAAGGTTGTTGCTTTTGACTTCGGCGGTCCATGTGTGACCACCTCAACTGGTCTGCAGGTATCAGCCGGCGCAGTGGGACTTCCGTGTCCCTCCTTCACTTTCCTGTCCCCGTCCCTCTCCGTTTTGAGTGCCGTTTTCTCAGCGGGTTCCAGAATAGCAGAAATTTTTGCACTGCTCTTTGATGACTTCACTGCATAGTCGGTCTTAGTGAATGCCGCTGATGGGATAAGTGAATCCTTAGCTCGTCTCGGAGCTTGATATTGCTCGTTCTCTAATAGGCGTTTTTCGTACTTGCGGCCCTTCTTAATTATCTCCTCTAGACTATCAAACTTTTTCCCTTTTAATTCGTTCCGATAGTCGGGATGTATCCTTGTTAACGCGATTTTAACCAGTTTGCGTTCGGATAGCCCTTTCTTCAGGTGTTGGTTAATATGCCGTAGACTCCCGATGTACGAAGCAATTTTTTCTCCCTCCGCCTGAGTTCGGTGGTTCAACTCATCTAAGACCTGCTCCTTAGTCAGTTCAGTTATATACCTATCTTTAAAGGCTTGTTCGAATCTGCGCCAAGATGTGAAGTATTTCTCCGTAGCCTCGAACCAATCAGCTGTCTCATTCTTAAAAGTGAATGATAAGCTTTTTAGAAGATCCTTGTCGGTTACTTCTAGGTTCCGCCTGATGGTGTTTAGCGTCTTTAGGTACTGTCGGGCGTGACTCGACGAGTCCTCTCTGAATTCTAACTTCCAATTCTGAAAGGCCTTAGTGCATCTGTCTCGCATCTTGCTCTTGGCGTTCGACGTTTTCCTACTGTTCCTCTTTCTCGTGGAATTCTTCTTCTTGTCTTTCTCTTTGCCACTGTTGTCATCCTTTACCTCCTCCTCGCTCTCGTCTGAGCTGTTAGGGGAGCCCTCGTTAGAGTCGTCTGACGGCTCGTCATCTGAGGACGAATCAGAGGAGGACGATGAGGATGAAGAAAAACTCGAGGATGATTGGTCCTGTCGTTGGTTGTTTTTTCTCTTGTTGGGCGAGTATTTCAAAACTGTAGTCGTTTTCGTTCCATCCTCTTTCCCCACCGACGTGTCAGCTAGCAGTTGGGTCAACTTGGCAATTTGCTGTTCCTGTTTTGCAGCAATTTGTTTATACCGGCTTATCTCTTCGGTGAGTTCAACCACTTTCGCTGTAACGACCGACTGATCTTTGGCGGAGAGCGATTCTTGCTGATCCCTTTCTTCGGTGGCGATAATCCCTTTATCTTCCTTCTTCGCTTTGGAAGATTTATCCTTCGCTCCTTTAGGTGGTCCAGATACTGTCTCTTCATCCGGGAAGAGTACTTGCAGAGAGGCTGCCAACGAAGGGTTGCTATTCGCTCCCGCGAAGTCTAGGTCCCCGTACCAGGGAATTGTTTTCGGAAATTTCCTGATGACCTTAGATCGAAAGAGTCGTTCTCTCTGGGTAGCCGGTGGCCCTACGGTGGAGCATTCACTTGCTTCTAATTCTTCCACGACCTCAGATAAGCTTAAGGCTTGGATGGCCCTAAATTCCTCTTCTATGTTACCCGTCCGCTTCAACGCTCTCATGTCTCTTGCGTAAGTCTCCAAGAGTTGTTTGTCGTCCATTTTTATTCGTTATTGGTTTCAAATACTAATAGATATGTGTTAACTCCTTTGAATCACGCTAGTAGCCCTAAATGACCTAATCTAATCTAATAACGTATAGAAAGAAAAGAAAATGGCTTAAATTTATTAACTGGCCCAAACTTCCCTCTATCTATCTAATAATTCCAAATAATTTCGTAACTCACGGTTTAGACGCCTAAATAACCTCCACGTTCAGAAGTCCCCTTAGATATCCTTTATCTCAATTCCCATCTACTTAGCATTCTTTACCAGAAATCGGAGGACAACACATTATCCCTCCCTTAAGGATTCACCAACAACAGAAAACAGACAGAATACAGTAACAAGTAGAAATTGCCTTTCAAGAAAACAGTAAACTCGTCACATCTGAAATTCGATTGAACACACACACACACTTCCCCTTTTTTTTTCAAAATTTTATGACAAACACTTTTCACTTAACATCGCGCCTATCACTCGAAGGGCCCCACGTTGGGCGCCATTTGTGACACGCGGTTTGATACTCCCTGTGGAGTATGCCCCAACACCGGCGCACAACTTGGAACTTCACTCGGCTTGATTAAGGGCGCCAGGTAAGCTACGACGCTTACCGCCGGGAAGTCCCGCACTGGTCACGGCTCCTGATGCACGAATTCCTGGGTCGCCTCAGCCTCCCGCGGACATTGCCTGGATAGCAGCGTGAGTTCTCCTTCTCGGAGGAGGTCCTCGAGTGACTGCTGCCTTGGGGCCGGCAGCCGCTCCTGGTCCGCTGACCCGCGCCACTCGCTCGGCCCGTACACGGCGAATCCACACTGTTCCTCCGCGCTCCTTCGCTCACGCGGCCCGCTGGCCCACACCACCACCGCACCAAATTCCACAGCCGACGCTGGCCTCTCGGCGTCGCTTGCACTTCACCTCCCTCGCGATCACGGGTTCCTCGCTAACACTCCCGCCTCGCGTTCCAGTCCGCCCGGAATCCTCCCTCCATCCCCCCACGCGATCGGTGTCTCCCCTCTCTCTCCCTCGCCCTCGACCACACGTCACAATTAACAAAAATATTATATACCCATGGCAACGTACGTTTCACTCCGTGTATTGTTTAACCATTCAATTTACGCACGCTGTCTCTCAGTCGGCGTGATTGTTAAATACGAAATGGATCAGAAAATTAACAAAGGAATTATATACCCATCGCAACGGACGTTTCACTCCGTGTATTGTTTAACCATTTAATGTACGCACGCTGGCTTTCCGTCGGCGTGACCGTTAAACACGAAATGGATCAGAATGGACGGGCACCTGACTGCCACGTCATACTTCTGTTATTTGTGGAGTTCCGCAGGGCTCCATTCTTGGACCACTACTATTTTTAGTCTTCATAAATGATTTACCTGCAAATTTACCACTCTCCAATACAATACTATTTGCTGATGATACTAACTTAATTTTTAATAACCATAATCCCACTCAGTTAATGAACGAGGTAACAGAAACTACACATAATTTGATGAACTGGCTCACTGACAATAAGCTATCTTTAAATGTTAGTAAAACCCATTATTTAAATTTCAATCTCAAGAAGAAGTTAATAAATTTATATCCAATAATTAACAGTTGCCCCATAAAAGAACTAAAGGTAACAAAGTTTTTAGGTATTTGGATTGACTCTAATCTTTCATGGGAGGAACATATTAATAATTTATCTCAAAAACTGGCACAAATCTGTTATGCATTCCGTGTACTCAAGGAAATCATTTGCATTCAGGCATTGAGGACTATAAATTTTGGCCATGTGCAGTCACTTCTCCATTATGGTATTCCCTTTTGGGGCTCCTCTATCTTCGTTCCAAAATTATTTAAAATGCAAAAAAAGATTATTCGCATAATGACTAATTCTAATAATAGAGCTCCCAGTAAACCTATTTTTGTAAAACTAGAAATCTTACCTCTTCCTTGTCTATACATTCTTGAAACAGTGTCTCTTATCAACAAAAATCAGGACATGTTTATTAAAAACTGTGACTTTCATAGTCATAATACGAGAAGCCAAAATGCATTCCATGTAAGTCAGCACAGAGTAAATAAAACGATTAAAGGGATAGATCATCAGGGAATACTTATGTACAATAAATTGACTGCTTATATTAAAAATATCAAAAGTTCCTTTAAATTCAAGTGTGCCGTGAAAAAACTACTTTCATGTAAATTATTTTATAGTGTAGATGATTTTCTAATGCATACCATTTCAAATGTATAACTGAAATGTGTTAATTCCAAAAAGTTGTAAATTGTATGTATTTGTACTTGCATATTGTTTTGATTTTGCATAATGTTTTTTTACTGAAATGAAGTGTAAAACATGTATTGACAAAGCCATGCATAATTCTATGCTTATGGTGAATGAATAAATTACAATTATATATATATATATATATATATTACACACACACAAAATATAAGGGCATATAAAAAAGGAAAACTCACACGTTATTTCTTGATAATTCTGTCGAAATTATCAAGAAATAACGTGTGAGTGTTCCTTTTATGTGTTCTTATATTGTATGTTGCTGTCAAAGTTTTTCCATTCAACATTTCCGTGTTACATCGAAGAAATCATGTGGATATATATATATACATCCGTATAAACATACCCTGACACATATATAAATTAAGGATATACCTAAACATACACACATACACGAAGTAAATTAGAGTGAAGAAAGAGAGCATTACAAATAGGAAAGTCTAAGCCAAAAAATGAGGTTTGTGGGAAAAGCTAGAGAGAGCATGGCATTGCTCACCTAGAAAAAACCACGAAGAGAAGGGGGGTGTGAAAAACCTGAGAAAACCCTATTATTTGGAGGAAAGATACATATGCATAAAGTACATAAAGACGCATTGGTTCGTGTTATCCATTTCCTGCGGAAACAGCAGTAACTTGTCTCTTCTGGTTGTTTTGCATAATATCATTTCCTACATTCCCACTCCTACTTTCGGAACAACTCAATCCTCACGTTGCTCTTTTCCCTGCTCCTCTCCCGCGGCCCCTCGAGCCCACTTGCCTCGCTCTATTATGTCTCCGTCCACCTCCCACCCTAATCAACACCTTCCTCGGCCCTACTGCCGAATGCATTCGCGGCGTGCAATGTGACTTTTTTTCTTTCATGAATGAACTGGTAAGTCGTGTCAGTAATTTCATGTGCATTGATTTAGTCTCATGTATGCATTCCGTTGAAATAGGGCTGAATTCACCATTCGAGTTTCAGTTTAACTAACGGTCGTTATATGAAATTAATCATTTTTATGCAGTTATGAATTCAGTTTTGAAAATAGCTGATATTCATGTGCTGTAAAACATTTTATTTGACATTTGTCAAAATATTCAGTGATATAAAAGTCTAGACATGGATTTTGATATTTAATTATCATTTTAGTTTATGATAGTTTTTACAATATAGTTTTTCATCGGATTCTCTTTCTTTACCTTTCTAAGACATCTTTAAGTTCAATTTAAAATGTTTAGGCATTCTTGATGTACGTATCCCAGACAATTGTTTCCAAACCTTGCCCAACCACATCTACTATATATGAAATCGCTTTTTACGTTCCAAAAAGTCTTACTGCTAAGGTGGGACTCATAATGTTTTTTAATGCTACATTTCCATATTGACAGTATAACTGGAAAACAGTACTGCATTTTTTCAGGCTTGAAAAAGCGAAGGAAATATTAATTGGAGAATGGTAAAACTTCCTGCCTTGTGTGTAATAACTTAATAATCGGAATATGTTTATAGAGCATTTAAAAGTGCAGTCTGAAGTTAGATATTTGTTCCCACCACACATGGATCGATACCCCGTTTCATTATTCTCTACTCGATGCCTGTCATTCTCACTGGCAGTTCTGTGTTCTTCGGTGTCCTTTCCCCTCTTCCCCATCCTTCTGTCTTCGCCCTTGTGGTCAGTCATTTGCCCTAACGCTATGTATTTTTCCTAATTTTTACTAATATTGTAGCAATGTTTTGGAGAAATAATGATAATATATTTGGTGACCTAAAGGGGAGAGTGGACTAAAAGATTTCACAAATTTATTCCAGTGATATTTGCGGCTCTTTGTACATTTATTGTATTATTTATTTTTAAGCTTATATAAAAATTTTATTTAATTGATTTTTTTCCCTTTTTCGAAGAATTTCCAAGATATTACTTATGTTTTCAAGACTGACTCTAAAGAGAAATCACATTAACAAAAGTTAATACAATAACATGTCATCAATATTCAATAATATGCCTTATATTTATGCATGGACTTTCAGTGATAGGTTTATATAAATCATGTTAATATAGATTTTAGATTACTCCCTGCGTATAGAGATTCGTATTGGGTTGATATACCTTCCCTTCATAAGTTTACGGTTATCATTCCGTTAAATTAGAAGTTAAATAATTCATTTCCGGATAAATAATGAATTCGATTATCCCTTAATAGACTAATTTATAGATAATTAAGGTTATAGTCAGTTTTTGTACCGTGTTCAAATTTTACTATTAATTTTATACGAGATGTTTGATTCATGCAAGATGATAATATTAAATTTTTATTTAATAATAGGCTTTACCCTTTATAATTTGTATATCTTGGAAAATATGTGTGCAAGTAAAAGGATATAATGAATTCTGTTTCAAGTCAATTAAAATTGTGGAAACAACTAGGTAATTCGAAAATGCGGTCTGTATTATCTGCACAGGCAAAACATAGACACTCGTCAACATTCAAACCTAGAAAATATTTGCGAAATCGGTTGAATTTGAAATTAGTCATTGTTATAATTTATGTATATTGTTTCTATCATAGCCAATTTAATGGTAATATATTATGTATCTGAAACCACAAAAACCCTACTGACAATTCATTTTGAAGCATTTACATAATTCCACGGAAAACTATATTTTAATCGAGAGATGTTTCACCATTAACATAATGTCACATCG
Organism: Hetaerina titia; assembly: GCA_037158775.1. NCBI lineage: Eukaryota > Metazoa > Arthropoda > Insecta > Odonata > Calopterygidae > Hetaerina > Hetaerina titia. The sequence goes on from CM073768.1 coordinate 136,041,175, forward strand.
CTCTGATAAAAACTTCACTCTTTTCTTTTCAGCAAGCCTCTGAGCTTAGTCCTTTTACTATGCAAACAGTTGCAGTTTACGTTATGCGATGGTAATTAGAAAATTTCCCGGAATGGAATAGTACGAGGGTCATCCGGAAAGTAGTACCCGTTCGTGCCGCATGAAGTGCTGACGACGCGAGTAGCCGCTGGACGAGGTCAGATAGCTTCAGTGGCTTGTCTGCCTTCTCTGAGCCAAGTTGCGTGACGCTAGCATTGCCTGTGTTGTTTCTGTGATTGTTTACAATGTTTAAAAAAATTGAGAACGCCGCCAGTTGTGAAGTGAGGGCAGTGATTAAATTCCTCAATGCAAGAAACGTTCGCCCATGTGATATTCATCGCCAATTAAAGGAGGTGTATGGAGACAATGTAATGGACGAGTCGTCTGTTCGGCGGTGGTGCCGCAACTTCAACATGGGGAGGGGGAACACACACGAAGATGAGCGTTCGGGGAGACCGTCTGTCATTACAGACCAACTGGTGAGCTCAGTTGACGAATTCGTGAGGAACGATCGGCGCGTCACAATTGATGACATCTGTGAGCATTTTCCCAATGTTTCTCGAACAATTGTTCATGAAATTGTTAAACACCATCTGCATTATGCAAAAATTTGTGCAAGATGGGTCCCTCGCATGCTTACAGATGAGCACAAAACCAAGCGTATGGCTGCAGCACTGACGTTTTTGGGACGTTATTCTGATGAAGGAGACTCTTTCTTGACTCGCATAATTACTGGTGACGAAACATGGGTTTGTTATGCATCACCTGAGAGTAAACGACAGTCAATGGAGTGGCATCATGCTCATTCACCAAACAAACCAAAAAAATTCAAGACAGTTCTGTCCACCAGGAAACTCATGGCAACCATTTTCTGGGATCGACGAGGTGTATTGCTTATTGATTTTATGGCCCGTGGAGACACTATTAATGCCAATGCGTATTGTGAAACATTAAAGAAATTACGGCGGGCAATACAAAATCGGCGGCGAGGTCTATTGTCTACTGGTGTCATTCTCGTTCATGACAATGCCAGGCCTCATGCAGCTGGGATAACACAAAAACTTTTGCAGCAATTCAAATGGGAAACTTTCGACCATCCACCGTATAGCCCGGACTTGGCCCCTTCAGATTTTCATCTCTTTACAAAGCTTAAAGACTTTTTGGCAGGAAAAAGATTTGACAGCGATGAAGAACTTAAAGAAGGAGTGACCCTGTATCTCAATGAGCTGGCGGCGAAGGACTATGCAGCAGGAATACAGAAACTTGTCACACGTTATGACAAATGCCTTAATTTGCTTGGAGATTATGTTGAGAAGTAGTTTAAAGTATCCTCTTTCAAATAAAATTTTTTATGTTTGTTAATATTTACTTTTGTGTCTTTATTTCACGAACGGGTACTACTTTCCGGATGACCCTCGTAATAAACGACTTACCTCAGTGAAACCTTCTCTATCTTTCAATGTAATCTCCCTGTACACTAATCCACTTGGTGCAGCGATGTTCCAATGTCTTGATACCAACTCGAAAATTAAATTCCTTCAGGGTTACACAATACCTGTCTACTTCAGCTCTTAGTTTCTTGTTTGAAGAGAATCTCCGTCCACCGAGGTACATTTTTGAGCATTACGAATAGATGGAAATCTGATGGAGTCACATCAGGCGAATTAGACTGGTGTGACAGCAATCTTTCTTATCTTAGTTCGCTTATTTTTGCCATGGCAACTTGTGTGTTGGTGTTCATTGTCTTGATGTAAGATGATTTTTTCTTCCTTGCCAAACTTGGCCTTTGCCCATGTATCTTTTGCTGTAGTTGGTCCAGGAGATTAGCGTAGTATTGTCTAGTAATTTTTCCACCAGTGGGAAGATGGATCAGCAGAATCTTTTTGTCATCCCAAAAAAACTGAAGCCATCACCTTTCCGCCCGACCGTATTGTTTTACTTTCTTTGGCGGTGGTGAATCAACATGTTTCCACTGTTTCACTGCTGTGTTGTCTCTGGGGTATGGTAGTGGACCCACATTTCATCTTTGGTCACAAACCGGGACAGAAAATCCTGTTGGTTACTCTTAAAACGGGTCAAACATGGTTCGGAAATTTACTTTCTGATGCTTTTGTGATCCTGGGTCAAGAGTCGCGGCACGCATCTAGCAGATAATTTTCCCATATCCAATTCCATAGTTAAAATGTGAAATACCCATACAGATGACAGCCCTACAGCTTCAGCAATTCCTCGCGCTTTCAGTTGGTGATCCTCCATGACCATTTTATGCACTCTTGCAATAATTTCTGGGGAAGTGGCACATTTTGGCGGATCACTGCGCGGATCATCATCTAAGCTGTCCCGGCCAAACGTAAACGCGTTTGTCCCCTTGGCAGCAGTTGAATATGTAGGAGCATAGTCCCCCAGAGTGTTCTGAAAGTCAGCATGAATTTCCTTTGCTTTCACACAATTCTTCACGAAGTATAGTATTTAATCAATGCTCGAATCTCAATATTTTCCATCTTCAAAAATCACTACACGGCAGCAATAAAGAGGCATCCGCACCACAGATCTCTTCCCAGGGAAATGAGGCGTGACGCGTTTACTCATAAAGGATCACCTATTACTACGCAGGAAACTCGTTGCGCTAGCGCTGGCGATAATTCCGAGAACCATTCTAACTACTCTCGTATTATGATGATGATGTTTTCTTGGATGGTTCTGGTTCCTTTTTATTTGTGTTTTAAGTCACCTTGAGATATCAAAATCTCAATCTTCATTCTATCTACCATTCCACAATATTAACTTTATGGAACTCCATTTATTTCCTGTAGGTGGGGTACTGGGGAATGAAATTTTTAAGGGACACTCGCGTAGGTCACATTTTCCATTTTGAGGTAACAGCGGGAAGGGCAAATTTCCTCGTTGTTATACATGTAGTATACATTGGTACCATTCGCTCGGGGCCGGAAGGGCGACTCCATCCGCACAAATCTCGGTTGCTCCGCTGACAAAGGCGAAGGGCCCCGGCGGGAGTGCTCGCGCAAGTGGAGAGGGAGGGCCGGGATATTTCGCCCCCTTCGTTCCATTGTGTGTGAGAACCTTCGGTGACCGTCCGGAGGGCTCCTTAAAATTCGACGACGGCGACTGCGCTCCACTCGCACAAGGACCCCCCGCTGCTCACTCCCAGCATCCCCCTCTCCTCTCACCATCTCCTCTCTCGCTCCACCCTCCCCTTATCCTCGCCGCCTCCCCCCCCCCGTCCCCACACCCCGCGTCGCGTCCGACAACTCCGAAAAGCGCGGGACGGCGATCGCCACGCGCGATACGCACTTGTTTTCATTTCCCTCCCCTGCCACCCTGAACGCCCTATACTCTGTCTTTTGTCGCGGCCCGGTAGATGTCTCCCTCTGCAACCTTCCACCACCCGGGGGGGGGGCTCAACCGACTCCGACCGACGCGGCCCCCTCTGTGGGTCCCACGCCACTCTTGCGGGACCGCCCACCGGGAGGGTCGGCCGGAGAGGGGCAATGTGAGGATTGGGCTGGGAGGTGGGGTGCGTGTGTCGAGGGCCCCGCGAGTGGAGGAGGGAGGGGGCGTGTGGATGATTTTTCTTTCTTTCATACGCGCAACCCCCCCCTCCCGTTTACTCCCCCCCCCCGATCCGCTCCACCTACCTCCTGTTGCTCGTACTCGGGAGAGATTTCAGTGCCTGGTGCCCGCGTGTGCGTTTTTGTTGAGCGATGTGTTTCGCCTTGTTTCCAAGGAGAGTCTCCCTTCCCGACGCCCAAGCCCCTCGCCCCGCTGAGGAAGAAGCGGGATGAGTGGGTGGTGGAGGAGGAGGAGAAGGGGATGAAGGAGAGACACGTTGATGCAGTCGCCTCCATCCAGAAAGAGGAGTTTGGTTGGTGCGAGACCATTTCGCATTCATTCATCAGGGACGAGGAGGAGGGAGAGGAGTGGAGAAAAAACTGCCACGTATATAATAGAAGGAAAGACGAGGAGAGCGAAATGATTTTGTAACTCGATCGCTGGCATAATGGTTGGGATTTTGGGTGTCTTACGGTTGACTGGATCGATTGACCATACCCATCCCATCCAATTCGGCCCTGGCGGAAATAAAGAGCTTAATTAAGCCGAAGATTTATTTTCCTTTCGGAAATAAAAAAAAACTTCTCGAGTGCATTAATGAACGCCTCAGAAGCGATCAACGGCGGCAATAAGCCCGTTTAAGGGGTAGAATGAGTGGATGAATTTGATGTCCATGGGTATATTATCCATTACCCCCTGAGGACGATTTTCGTCAATTTTCACACCCTACCATTTGTACAGTGATCGATTCCAAGTAAGCGGTTTCTTGTAGTGGATAAACAAATGCAAAAAATCTATTCGAGAGACGTGACATCAACAAAATCAATCACTAAATACAGAAATAATCAGATACTCCCGAAGTCACCATCCGGCTGAGTTAAACATTAAATTGTTAAAATGATAAATTGGAGCAGAAGTAGTAGTAGCTGCTAAAGGCATTTGTGGATTATTTTATGAGTGAATAGATACCGTGAATACTTAAAGAGTGAAATAGAATAGAAAGCAATCCGTTTACATGCTGCATAAGTGTTTAAAAAATTTTCGACGAAGGATAATAATTGTCATAGAATATTCAAATTCACTATTCGCTGAAAAACTAACAATTTCAATTATGAAAAACTTCGTTGAGAAATTTTTATGTTACAGACCACTGAAATGAATACTTTTTTGGGAGAATAACAACCACTTCTATAGTTGAACGAATGAGCACTCGGCGTCTCGTGGTACAAGGAAACATATGTATATGTCGCAACATTTCGGATTTTTCCTCGTGAGGTCAAAAAAAAATTAAGTTCTCTAGAGTTCTCTTATTACCAAACTATGTGTGTATCGAAACCCATATTCGCTAGAGTATTAAAGAAATTAAAACCTACTAAATCCTTATTTTTGTAACGGTGTTTCAAATGAATAAATAAACATCATCTCTTGAAGTAATTGAAAGGGAAAATAAAATATATTCATAGTAATAAATTAATTGGAATTAAAATTTAACGATTACCTCGGGATAAATACTTCTTAAGAAAAACCAAATATATTTGCATATTACTTGCTAGCAATGAGTAAATACTTGTTATTAAATTGTATTTTCCCATCCTGCCAAAAGTTTAAATGACAGGTTGCGTTGAATACTTTAATTACTCTTGCAGGTCGACATTTAAAAATTGAATATACTTGGTGATACACTGTTCATCTTACGGTGCAGCGATTATTGGAAATCGGCATCCTATGCGGCAAATAAATAAAACCACCTTACTACGTACATTGGGTGACCACCAAGTCGCGGAAAGAACGAAATTTATGCCATATGATTGAAAACGTACTGGCCTCATTGGATTTACAGAGTTTCAATTCCACCTGCCTTAGGGTCCAAACTTAGGCCAACTGCCCAGTTGGGCTTCACTCGTGGGCCAAGAGCAGTAGGTTAACCCTGTCGCTAAATTACCCTCCTAGACTACCCTCCTCCTACATACGAGAAAAATATTATTAACAAAATGAACGCCTGGGGAAGATAATGGGTTAAATAACAATGATATTACTTTTTTACTCCAAGTACAGAAGATTTTTATTTACGTTAATGAGAAAAATATCAAATTTTTATTCCTTTTCAGAAAAATAATAAAAATAAAATTGATAGCAATTTGAATGGCTTAATTGCTTGCCATTAAATTAAATGGCAATAAAATGATGCCAGAGTTAGGATTCAAAACCTACCCCTTTCGAATTGTCTCGCAAGTCCATCGTCTAACCGGGCTGGTAATAATTAAATTTGATCAGCAAATTTGACCACTTATGTTTAAAGACCAAATAATTAAAAAAAGTAAAGAAAAAGTGCATGAAAAATATTCTATCGATGGAATAGTAATTCAGGCTCAAAGCCACTTTGAGAGCATGTACTACGCGGTTTGTAGTATGCAATAATGAGACTAAAATTCATAACCAAGCTGTGCAGCGTGAATACTTACGTTAATACGAGTATAGAGTATACATATATGTATAGAGAAACACCATGAGTGATGCGATGGGCAGATGGAGGACAAATGGCCTGCATCAGAGCTGGATTATTTACTGGTGATCATTAGTAATAACAGGTCATTGGAATACTCACTAGGTGCATGAAAAGACAAATAATGGGATTAGAAGGGAGCATTCATCGTTACCTCAGATAAAGGAGTGTTCATTTTATTTTCAATAAAACATGAATTGGATAAAGTTACCGCAATTTTGTGGCTGCATATCTCTTAGCGGAAGTGTCACAGGGATCACATCAGGGGTATTGAATTGGGAGCAGCGTCGAGGCATTCTGGGGGCGGACTAGGGGACCTTTGTGTCGGGAGAGAAGGGAAGGTGGAGATGAGATGGGCTTGGGGGCAAGTTGGGGCGGGTGGGCGGTCCAGGGAGTGTGTGTGTGCGTGAGTGTCGTGAGGGCTACAGCTATTCACGGTCAAGAGCTCGCCGTCCCCGGAGTGGTCACTCGATTCCGATGCTCGAGAGGGGCGGACGGGGGAGAGAGAGGGGGATAGGGGGAGGAGGGAGATTGCCTGCCGCCCGCCGCGATCTGGAGTGCGCTCCCGAAATTGGCGAAAGTTGCGACAACTGGATGAAACTAAAGCCGTGAGAAAATATTATTCCCCGCGATCCCGTGTTTTCCAACTCTCCTCTCCCGCCCCCCCTCCACCCCTCCCTCTCTATTTTCAAAGGAAAAAATCACTTCAAGATGCACTCCAGAGTGTATGAAGCAAGAGCGCTCCTTTCTGAATCGCGGACACTCTTCAAACGGCAAAATATTTCCCTGACATTTTCTCTCCTCGGCTATTTTAAAGTGGTCAATGGACTGTTTAGGAATGAGACAGACGCTCTACTAGGAGGGGTTTTATTGAATTTTTGAGGAGAAATTTTCAAGCCATATGATTCATTGGGTTAAGCTTTTTCGAAACTGTATGTACGTACAAACCGATGCACATCATTTTTAGGGATGCCAAGTTCATCGGAAACCTTGCGAACACTTAATCCGCGATCCTAACTGTCTAACAAAGCCTTCACTCTTGCAAGATTTTTCGTTACTTTTTGAGGTCGAAGGGCGTCCTAAATATTCGGCGTCTTCAGCATCTTCTCTACCCTACCGAAAAAACTTGTTCTTCTCGAAAACACTCTATCTACTCATGGCATTATATCCATAAGCTGCCTAGAGCATGTCATGAGTCACTTTCCCGAGTTTGCCCAGTTTCGCGTAAAATTTGATGGATTGGCGTTGTCAATAACCGGTTCATGACGGAGCGTAACGAAGTCACGTTACACAGTTTTCGCAAACGAATGATCCTCACTCCTTAAACGCTGGGAGCCAACTAAAACCGGCCTCCAGCCTTTTCTGAGACTCCCCTGCCTGGAACCCAGTCAGAGAAACCGCCGCCCGTCTAGCCGGGAAAAAAATTAGTACTACTACCTGTGGGACAGATCTTGTATGCCAGGGTTTCTGAACTCAAATGTCGTAATCTGTGCACCTCATTCTTTAGGCACGAGTTACTAAACGGCTTGGACTAATTTGAACTGGACATCGGTTTTAAACATGTCTCGGTGGTTTTGAAATTCTCTGTAAAATTTTAGCGATGGGATTTAAAATTTTTAAAAGTGGGAAAACTTAAAAAACTCGCTCAAACAACAATTTTAAAATTGAACCTTCAAACCAATTGGTTTAATCATCTTCTCTTTTATTAATAACCTTTCAGAATCATTGGAATCTATCTGATAAGTAGTCTATGATGGACGGGAGATAAGAAAAGACGTGGCCTGTCGTTCAAGTTTGCACACTCGGACCTCGATGCTTAGAGCCACAGGGCCCGGGTGCAAATCTACAATCCCTGCGATCTTTTTTTTTGACCGACCATGCTTCTTTCTTGCTCTCTAATTTCCTTCAGCATTGAAAAGCTTGAATCTCGGTTATCAGCTTGTACGTAAAAGAAATAGTGATGATTTACCTCGAGGTTTATATTAGCCTCCAGCCTTATGACCTCTTATTATGATATTAATAAATATATTCAGACCATATTAGCGGCCATACGCGAAAACTGTAACATAGTTGTAAACAAAACAAGAACTAGTTTTTTTTTGTTCAAATTTCGATGCCAACGAAACTCCCGGGGTCGAGCCTCGTTCATTATGATATTGTCCTCTTATTAGCATAACCTCTTTGCGTTTATGTTTTACGATATTCTTTTTTTACTTGCAGTAGCTTACACGTTGTGCATTCCTTGCGAATAGGGCTCGAAAATATGAGCCATCATCGTCTCTCGCATGCATCACCAGGCCGCGCCAAATCGTCGAGGATATGCTTCGCAGCGCGCAAGGAAGGAGTTGGTGCACGAAGGGGAAGCAGTGGAAAATGGGGGCGGCCGCGGCCCGAGGAGAGGAAGGGAGGTAGTTGCACGAGCACAGGGGGGGGGGCGAGAGTGAACCCCCCGCGGGTCCGCACTCCTGCCCCATTGTACCCCCCACCCGAGTGCTCTTCCATCTCCTGAGTCTGTTACCCAGACTCACGATCTTTTCATTCACGTGAAAAAATAACGATATTAATAATAATGAATCCCCGCTACCCATCCCCCTCAGTCAACCCCCTCAGCCACCCCTCCCCCCCCCCGCACTCACTCTCCCCCGTACCCGTCATTCGGTGGCGGGTCTCGCGCATCTCCCCATCCCTTCTCCCTCCGCCCCTTCAAACTCTCCTTCCGCCCTCCGATCCGCCACTCCTGATTTTTTAATGCCGGTGCAGAAGAGGCCCTCCCTCCCTCTCTCTCTCTCCGACCAACCCCCCTCCCCCTCTTCGGCCACCTCGCGCGGCGTGGGAATCTGATCCAATCCGTTGGGGGAGGGCGGGGTGCGGGGGTTGTTTTGCCGTTTTGGGTGAGGGTGGGCGTGTCGGTGGGTGGTTTGGGAGGGGTTGGGGGCGAGTGCATTTCTTCCGAGCATATTGGCCAGCTGTGGAAATGAAAGAGTAGCATGGACGAAGGCGGCAATTCAGGCGTGAATGCTTGCTTTCCCCAGAATACGAACCGTCCAAGTTTGAATGGTGCCTCAATCTCTCCCTCCGAGCCGTGATTGATGGAAAGCTATTTGATGAGGGCAGGGATTGGAACGGCGCGGTCAATAAAACGAAAAAGAACATGCATCGAACAGTAAATATTAAGCCACGATCCCGCTGTCTTCCTCCTCTGGCCTCTTGCGGTTCCACCCTTTCGAGTATTCCGCGATAAAATTCGTGTCCTTCGTGAAACTCCTTCCTCACCTACAAAAACATATCTTTATCTATTTTTTGCGTCTTCTTATTTTCATTTTATTTCTGAAACTATATATTCAATCAACTTTTATAGTCTTCTTAGCGGAATGGCAGCAAAACTCGATAATCATTCACATACTTTTTTTAGATTCCACCATCTTCTATGCATGTGCAGTTCGCTTTATGTTAAATGTTACATGCCACCCAAGGATTAAAAAAAATGTAATGAAACTGATTAATACGATATAATATTGAGAATTTAATTAGATTGGACACAATGCATTGCTTTTAACCACTTACTGCAATGGCTGAAAAGGTTAGAAGATTGAAGTCAAGAAATAAGCAAAGAGTTGCACAACGAATTACGTTCAAAAATATTTGAAAGAAATTAATGTTATAAAAAATAGGTTACATGGTAGAGTTAGCGAAAAACTACTGATAACTGATAGATAGATAGAGGACTTTATTTGAGCGAAATTGAGACCTAATGGCCCCTTCTCATATTTAACCCATTGTCGTATACATATTATATAAGGCATAAAACTTATAAAATACATGAATATGTACACATAAATACATTTCGACAGGCACAAATTCATTTTGTACAAATTTTCACATCGAAAAGTAAAGGAAAAAAGAAAAAATATATACAAACATACATTTATAAATTAAGGATGCACCTACCCAAACACACATACACAAAGTAAAAGGCAGTGATTAGAGAGAAACGCTAGGATAAGAAAAGCGTAAGCATAGAATGAGGTTTGTGGGAAAAGCTAGGGAAAACGTGGCATTGCTCACCTAGTAAAAACCCACGCGGGAAAACATCCACGAAGAGAAGGGGGGAGTGAAAGACCCGCGAATGCCCTATTATTAGAGGAAGGATACATATAAATTGTAACAATCATTTGTATGTGGTATACATGTTATTAAATTACTGAAGTTGAAATGAAGAAGTTCATTATATTGACAAACATTACGAATAATGAGAAACATGGTATTAACTAAAAATGATGATAAAGATTCTACTGCTTGAGAGAACAAAAGAATGAGTAGACACAATGATCTGTGTAGAGGCTGAGTGAAATGAGGGAGGGTATACTGGTTAAGGTTTGTACCTGAGAAGAATGAACTTGAACATAACTATAGACAGTTATGCTAATATTGTTTTACCAGATAGACGTATTTTGCTCCTCTTGAAATATGAGCATCTGATTCCTATCCCCACTTTGCCGTCTAAGTACTTGAGCAATGTAAGCGGTATCTTCCCGCAGCTGCAATTTTGGAGGAAATAAATGACAGAGAATACGCCATTTCGGTTAGAAATATCAGGGCTATTAGCATTTTTCACCGATATTTATCCAGGTCAAATTGATTTATTGTGTCTTTTCAAACGATAATTCACAAGCAGGTATCAAGTAGGGAATGGCTGGCGTCTAAAATAAAATATATTTAGAATCCAACGTTGACACGTTTACCAAAATATGAAATATTTGCTTTACTGATAGAATGTGTAAAGACGTCTAGATCTGCAAGTATAACCAAGGTGTAAATGATTATTAAGTGGGAATCGAGGTTACAAAAAAATTCATGTTATTATTGATCCGTATTATGTTCGTGTATGATTCAAACTAAAAAGATAAAATGATGCACTTGAATCTATAAGGATTAACGTTCGACGTCCAGTTCTCGCTATGACCGCTGTCACCAGGATGCCGTCAGGAGGTTTAACTACTGGAAATGCTCACAAAAGTTGACGAAGATAAACGGGCAGAGATCGATTCTCTGGTCAGGTTGGAGAGAAAAGCCGAAGGTCGTACTCTTCGCCTTGGAAACTCGGATAACCGCAATAACCTCCCGTCATTGAGACGCTAGATGACAGTTGGCTGTACCCTAACTGGGGTTTGTTATTGAGCCTCTATATGGCATTGGTATAATATTTGTAAATGCGGTATTTCTTGTATTCAGTTGGAAGGAAGTAATGAGGTTTCCGAACCAAATGCCGGCCGCGAGACTATAGAGTCTCATACGGTCTCGTCATAAGGAGCAGTTTTCCATGAGTAGGTGTTACTTCTCTTTTTTCCCCGGGTTGCTAAAAATAAACTTTCTGAGAAATTGATTATTCATCGTACATCCGAAATTATTCGTGATAAGGTGAAAATTAACAGTAATTATGTTCCAAGTAGTTGATATTTTCAAATTAACGATTCATTTTTCACTCATAAACTTTTGACGGCTTCATATCCACCAAAATATCTCTATTTTTTAGTTAGTGTCAGTATTTTATTTTGCTATAAATCATAACAAAACCGATATATTTCAAATCCGAAAGAGTAGTTGAGCATAATTATCATTAAAACCTCAATCTTTCGGGAGCATCTTCCCACGCTCACGCCGTCATTCATTTTCCGAGTTTCACTCCGAGATACCGACATGAACTATGTTAATATGTATACGTGAGCTTGTGTGCATGAGGAGTCATATTTTGCATGAAAAAATATACCTAATTGGCAAACCGGTGCAAGTTGAAGATGATTAAAGAAAGCAAGATGGTTTAGTTGTTCCATGGAAGCTCTTAAATATTAAATCACAGAAAATCGAGGTATTTTTCCAACCAAATATCAATCAATGACGATGTTCGTGGAAATGTGATTCGATGATATGCAAATTTATGAAACTTACTTATATCTTACCATTGGTGTAAAATCACCTATCTTACCATTGGTGTAAAAAATCTTCGCAGAATAGTTAAAGAAATGCTATGTAATCACTGTGAGGGTATTATTTCCGTTCTCAACAAGAGATTTGTTCCCATTAACCCTTCAGGTATTCCGATCGTGTTCAAAGCTCAATGATACCAGGGATATCGTCGCCAGTGAGTACAAGGGTGGTCTGAAAGGTTTCCTACGCAACAAAGATACAAGACATTTTTTCTGAAATTTTCTGATTCGGAAACTTTTCAGACTACCCATGTACTAATAGTCGACGGCGTCGTATGTAACAAAGTATGTAATGGACAGATAAAGGAGGCTCCCGCTTTCGCTGCGTTCCTCACCCTCATCATCACAGTCCGCAACCATGGAACAAACAAGCGTCTGAGGATGCTTCGACGAAGGGCGCGAACCCAGAGATCGGCGCGCTCTCTCAATTAGCACCGCGGCACTCGCCGTCGCCGGGGGTGGATCGGAGGGGCGGGGGGAGGGCGGCCTTCCCATCGGAGCGATCTATCTCGCGGCTGTGTCCACCGACGAGGAGGGAGGTTGGGGGGGGGGGGGTTAGAAGGAAACGAGGGGGTTGGATCCGAGAGGGTAGAGGGTGGACATTGGGGGGGAGGGATGGAGGGAGGGAGGGAGACGGGCACACAAAGAGGAGAGACACGAAACGGTGCGAAAATAAAAGCGATTTCCGCCCCATCGCCCATTTAAGCTTCGTTCCCTTCCCTCATTTTATTTTATTGGCTTAATTTCTTTACTTTTTTTATTCCCCCCCTCCGTAACCATTCGGCGAGAGAACCGCTTCGGATGTACGGAAGCGTTCTGCCGGGGGCGTGCCCGCCTGCGCTCCGAAGGGAGAGGGCGACGAGAGCGGACGGACGGACTCTGGCGAACGGGCGGGCGGGGGAGAGGACGGGGGAGTAGAAAGGGGGAAGGGGCGGGAGAAAGGAACGCGCCTGTGCGTCCGTACGCGCGTGTTTGTGTGAAATTACGCGAGAGGAAACAAATAGAGGGAGAGATGGAATAAAAGAAAAGCAAGAGTGAAAAAAATACGCGCTCTGAAGGGAGGGAGGGGGAAAAGGATCGTGGGGGGGGAATGGGGAAATGCGGATATTTGAGAGAGTTAGGAAGGAGTGGGAGGGGAGCGTAGGCGGGTGGGGGCGGTGAGAAAATGGACGAAGGCGAAGGGGAGAGAGAGAGAAAGGGGGGAGGGAGGGTGAGAGAGGAAATGGGGAGAACCCTCTCTTTTTCCCTATTTTTTCCGTAACGGAGAGAGAGAGGGAGCTCTTGTGGGGGAGGAATGGAGATTGAAGGTCCAAAAAAAAGGGAGCGAGGAAGAGGGAGGGGGAGAAGGCGTAGCGGGAGAGAGGGGAGGGGAAAAGGGGTCGGAAAGGGTTTTTGGCGGGCGAGGAGAGCGAATCTGTGGTTTGGGAGGGGAAGGGTGGGTTTCTGGGTGCAGGGGGAGTGAGGTTTGGAGTGAGCGCGGGAGGATAGTCAGTCAGTGAGTGTGTTTTGAGGGCGGAGGAGGAGGGGACGGAAGGGAGAGAGAGAGAGAGTCAAACGAACCGCGAAATCGACAGCTCTGGATTTCACGTGGGAAAATCAAGTGCTGCGCCTTTGATCGGGCGCTGGTCCCAGGAAGTGTGCAGAGGAGGGATTGCGAGTGAGGAGAGGAGGGGCGGGAGGGAGGAGCGGGAAGAAGAGGGAAGACGGGGAGGAGTGTGAGGACGGGAATGTGTTCCGGGACTCCACTCGCGATAGATCCAGATTGTAAAATGACGACATCCCTCACTTACGTAGGTTCCAAAGGATGAAGTGATTCCATGACGACAAAAGAACACTTGCATTATTTCACCAGTACGAAGGCTTTAAGTGAATTCATTCCTTCCAAAAAATGTTATGGTTGATAATGGCATCCTGTTGGAATTAGTGTCCTTATAATCAACAAATATACTCGACTGCTTTTGGCAGTGGCTTATTAATGATTAAAATGCCATTGCTTAAAACCAGCATCTCGTGTAAACAAGTTCTGAATGATCCCTGAAAGAGATCTTTCTCGGCTGGAGAAACATTTTCTGGTAACATAAATAAACAATGTTTAATGAACGATTTTTTCCTTTTGCTACCCATCTTTACAAAACTCTCGTGTGATTACAAATAGCATCTTTAGCACTTCTTTGTCTTCCTTTTCTTTGTTTTTAGATGTTCCCTTCCATACGAACCTCATAACTTTCAGACCCATTTTTAAATATTTGTCATAAACCAGCCTATTCTTTTTTTTAAATATCCCCAGTGCCATCTACTTTTTGTCTGGGCCCGCCATCTCCGGTTTGTGTTTTAACTTCTCTATATGTCTTAATTTCCCCATCTTTCTCCAAAATCACTTCTTGAAATTCTCCGTTCCTCACACATTCCCTGCATTTGAACAAAAGTAAATACCTGTACCATTCGACGCCACATTTCAAATAAAAACCTCGTTCATTCGTTTCGAGAGTAGTAGAATTCAATGAAATTCGATTGGAATGCTATCAATAATCTTCTTATTTCTTCTTAATTTCATATTCTTGTGTATGCAAAGGTTTAGATTCCACAAAGGTGAGAGTTTATTAGTTGACGGCCTTGCTTCATTTCAACCTCCGTCCAGCTTTACCTATCTTTTACCATTTCCTCCAATTGAAAGTTAATGAGGCGCTACAAACGGACACTGCAAGGGAAAGACGGAAGAAGTAAGAGTGAAGAATTTCCTTCTCTCCCTTGAGAAAGGTGGCAGTGCCACCGAAAATTCGAAATACTTTTGAATTTCTGTGTTTTTGTGTTCGCCAGTGCTATCTTAGTGGACATTACAAACATTAAACTCGATGAATGAAACGACCTCAAACCGGCGCATGCGTGTTTAGGGGAAATGTTACTTCCACATGCTACTAAGAATGCTTCTGAAGGTCATTTTGTTTGTGGTGTACAAGCATATGTGCATAATTTTTCAGCCTACCCTCATTTTTGAAGTGAGCGCCAGCGAACAGAAACAAAAACAGAAACACAAAAAAGAAAGGAAACTCACACGCTTCCGAATTTTCGGTGGTCAAACCACCTTTCTTAAGGAAGAGAAGGAAGGAACTGAGGAAAAGGTTATAACATGAGGGTCCGGAAACGCTGAATTGAAGGGGAAGGTGGGGAAAGGTTTTCGAATGGAAGAATTGGGAGGGGAATTTTTAGAAATGTGGGAATAATATGGAAAGTGTTCGGAGCGGAGGGTGGATAAAAATATGAGAAGAATTGGGTAATTAATGTCTAATATTAATACTTGGTTCATTCAAGGAATCCAGGAGCCAGATAAACGCTTGCTCTATTGTTTTAAGTTTGTGTAGAGGGTGACAGAGTGGGAAGGATGCTAAAATGGATACACTATTGCATTTATCAAAGGAAATGTTGTGCTTGGAGGCGTGTTTTGGGATTGAGACTATCCCAATCAGGGAAAACGTTTTACTTGAGGCTCGATGGTTATTGATTCTATTATTTAGGGGTGTGAAAAAGGCATGGGATAATTGACCATTAAGAAGGTTGGTACATTGGTGGAAGTACATGAAGAGTAGGGAATTGGTGGGAGAGAGTTAAAAGGGGTGGAAGAGGGATTGGTTTCGGGTTTTGAAAATAGGATATGTTTTTAATTAAGGTTTATTGCAGAAAGGTGGCTTCACCACCGAGAATTCGAAAACGTGTGATTTTTCTATATTTTTTCTGTGTCTCTGTGTTTTTGGTTTTGTTCGCTAGTGCTAACGGCATATACATTACATATTCACACAAATTTGCAATAAATATGAATATGATTGTAAGTATTCTATAAAAGGTGGGGGTGGTGGTCATAGGAATTTTGGCCTAATACCAATAAGGAGAAGACGCATGTGGAAAGAATGAAGAAGCGGGAGGAAGGGGAAGAGAGGGTCGGGGGTGGAGGGTGGTCCTCCGTTATTTGGTACTTGGCTAATGGAAGAGTGAAAGGTCTAGGAGCGGGAAGTGTGCAAAAATTAGTTAAGAATAATATTATTGCGGCGGACGATATTCAAAATCTTCCGCTGTTCGAACGCGTCCATTCTTGGGCCTTTATTATCAGAACGTAAAACTTCTGAATTTAAATCACGTTTGTATCCATTTTAGACATGTGTTTCGTCAATTGAGAACCAGAGACCCTAACATTTTTTTGAAACGGGCATGGGGATAATTCACCCGCGCTTTGAATTTTCAGCTGGTCTACCCTATATATACAATGTTAGAATCACATTTTAATTTAAATAGCTCGCGGTAAATTCTATGGGACTAGGCTCAACTTTATGGAATTTTATGATGAATAGGGACAAAGAAAACTTAGTAAGGTCTACAATTTTTTTATTGAAATCACCGGATCTCTTGAACAGTTTAAATCATCGTGTATCACCTACACTTTTCATTGCAAAGAAAGCACTAGAGATTACGAAAAACAGCTATCAACAATTATTAAATGGCTTAGTAAAGACCCAGTTGATTAAAAAACTGTATAATATGCAACTATTAAGCTGATAAACAGTTACCACCCCTTGCAAAATTCAACTGCACAATTGAAACGAATCCTTTATCTCAGAATTTCATCACAAAAAATCTTAAATGAATTGCCGAAAGACAGTAAAAACAGCATTTTGTAGCAAACGAAGTTTGAAATACAACCTCATTTTTCACAAAAAGACAGCATATATAACGTGAGACAAGCGGAAAATTAATATTAACAATTTATATGGAATACGTAACTATTAATGTGTGCCTCAACGATGAATATGTCACTCAGAGTAACAAATGAAGCAACATATATTCTAATTTACCGTCGTTAATTATGGTGAGTCCTAATAAAATAGACATTGAAAGTTTGGATGTCAAAAATTTCTCAATTATTAATAAAATTATTTCTGATGAATAAAAATATCATGTTGATAATTTTAGATATTCGGGTATAAGAGCTGCTCATATGTCATAGAAATATTGTTTATATGAGGAGCCTATTTCTTAAGATGAGATTATTGTGGAGTAATACAGAGACTTCAGTTGGCGAATTAAAATGTATATTTGCGAAAAATATGCATGAAAAACACTGAGTCCTTGGAATATGAATCCCATTGCCACAAAAGAGGGCTCCGGATGGTGCGGTGGCTGATGTACTACCTTCGAACTCTAAAGATCAGGGTTCGAATCCCAGTTGTGGCAGGATTTTTCAGTGGTATTATGATCCCTACTGGAGTGCTTTGTGGAGAGCAATTAAAGTTGAGTGCACCATCCATCGAATAGGATGTTAAACTTTTCGACCCCTCGACGTCTTCCGTTAAGAGTAGTAGCGTCTTCCTCCAATGCCGACGCAAGGGTTTCTATCCACCCTTCCCCTCATTCCCTGAACACCATTACCCCTAACAAATCACTTTCATATCCCTAGTGGCTCAAAAGACCTTAGCCGTCGGTCTTCTTCCTTAATAGCTAAACCAAGGATTATAGAGGTAATGTAATTTGCAACTACCTCTTTAAAAATCGAGTGGAGTCATTTACGATCCACAATAGTCTGAGAGCATGTATCTAAGTTGAAGTTTCTTTCTTCAAGTCGCATTTCAGTAGCCTCTTTTTTGTCAGACAGTCCCAGTGCTCTTCTGTCGTCAAAGAAAATACAACAGTTCCGGATATGGCTATGCTCCGCAATAGTCGACCTCTCGTAATAGCTCAATCCGATGCATTTACTGGTACTTCTATGGGAGGTGACCGACAGTTGAGGTCATTTGCGCCATTAGTGATGAATGGGAAAGAAGAAAAGGTGAAAAGAAACCCGGCGTCAGCATTAGCCTACTCTATTAACTAAAGGCGCCAAGGGGTCAAAAAAGTCAAACGTTCCATCCGACGGACGTCGTACTCAGTCAAGTGCCCTCCAAAGAGCACTTTCGTCGTAGGAATCGGTACACAACTGAAAAATAACTAACTGCTCCAGGATTCGAACCCTCTCGGTGGGAAGCCAGTACGTTAGCCACAGCGCCATCCTGATCCGCTGCATTCACTTGATTCGGGAATTAAAAAACCCAGAACCTATCTCTCCAATGTACGCATTCATGCACTCACGTGGGATGCGGTGAAATGCCGTAATCTTTAGTCCTAAGGGATCCTTCACTAGGGAGAGAAGGCTTCTTAGTTTCCTCAATGGCTTAAGGATCGTCTCTATTTCGGGCTTCCTCAATATTTTAGAGGGTTTTCCCGCGCTAATGGAGTTGTGCTGAAGACAGGCACTAGTAGACGGTTTTACTTTCTCCTCGGAAGTCCTTCCTAGGGCCAAACGTTTTTCTTCGTGGAATCCATTCGAGTGGAGCTGGCGCGAGGGGTACCACAGGAATCCGAAAGAAACTGCAACAAAGATACAGGCAATGCATCGTGGAGGCATTAACTCAATTCGATGAAGATAGCGATCAATACTGAGTAATAGTATACATGTGCATAGGGGGGGAAGAGAGCTAGCAAGGGGTGGCATAAGTATTCAACAAAAAGATAGGACAAAGTGTGGTAAACATACAGTAGGGAAGCGATATAACATTAGAAGTAGATGTTACGAATCTATCAATGGACTTCGTCATTATTCAGGAATGGAAGGAAACAAGCAATCATAAGGAGGAAGATATAACCAGAGAGGGTACACGCTCAATTAGATGAAAGAAATCCGTGTAGAACTGAAAGGAAACAATTGAGAGTGCTGGGGGATTTGAACGCGCAAGTGGGTGAAGGAAGAGAAGGTGGTGAGATAAGGAACTACAGTTTAGGAACAAGGAATGACCGCGTGGAGAAAGCAATAGGCTTCTGCAGGAGGTATAGTTTAATCACAAGGGGCACTTATTGTAAATACCACAATAGGCGTAGGTATGCATGGAAAATAATTGGAGGTTCAGACAGATGCTAAATGGACTATGTGATGTTTAGGCACAGATTTAAGAACAGCGTGATCATTCGCACAGTTTCCCGGGAGAGGATGCCGACTCAGACCATAAATTGTCGTAGTATCAATGTAATGTAGAGTCCGATTCAAAAAGGTGGGAAGTGGAAGATTTCCAATGTGAAACTAGAGCCTCCATTTGCCCATTACTTTTCTTCCATGCATTATTTAAGTCATTCGACTATAATCTATTCTCAAAACTTGACAGTGCCAACGTATAATACTTCTTCTATACAATTATATCAACGATGCATACAATCCACATTCATCCATGTCCCCCATTCGTTCGCCCATATTCCTACGTCCAGCAATCGCCACGAATTCGTCTAGCGTTCCATTCTGATGGAAATACTCACTGAACGCCAGTCCTCGGTTAAATTGAGAAAAGTTACGAGACTCGGGCATTAAATCCTCTGTCTTTGCAAGAAAAGGGTAACCTCGACATCTTATCACTCGTCTGAAGACTCACTGTGGTCACGTCGGATAATACCAGCTGGAAGTGACTAGGGTTATGCGCACGTTTAGTTTAGTCGAGGGAACGTGAGGAAGACAACGAGTGGATTGCGAAGTAGTGCGCGTTACTCGCGAGTTATTTGCATTTGTGTTTTCCAAGGTTTTAATCATCGCTTATCTGCGTAGAAGTGTCCCGTGTCAAGATTGTGATATAAAGTTGAAAGGCGATAATATTTTGGTTTAACTTTTCACCATGGACGATTGGATTGAGCCGGTAAGCATAGTTCACCTTTGCTTTCATTCCAACATTCCCTTCTGATATCCCTGTGGATGACTTAAGAACTATTGTGAGCTTTTGAAACCATTCTCAAAACCTTGTTCTATATTTTCGCTGATTCTTACGATTTCTCTACCCTGTATTTCCTCTGAAATGACCATTATTTTCTCCACTCGACCATTATCCAACACCTCTAAACATCTTTGAAATCATTTATTTTTGTTGTCCGTCAGTTTTGTTTCTTTCTCCATTTCCATACCATCTAGCAACCTCTCGAATTTCTTCCCCGGCATTATTTTTGGATTCTCGTCAATTTTATGAGGCCATCTTTAAGGTAGCAGGTAGTTGAGAAGGTCCTTTATCGCAAACCTTTCATTAATAATGTGGACCCTTGCCCGAGCGCAGTCCTCATTATGTCGTCAGTTGCTCATCGAGTGTAGAACCCCGAAGTGACCACATACAGTGTAATATTTATTTTTAACTTTGAAAGTTGTTACAAAATATCATATCCGTCGCGTCTCTAGTCACGATTTGATTACGAATCTTTTGATCAAAGTTGTGAGACAATTTTTTTTTCTCTTTGCTGTAAAAACGTAAGCAGCTGAGAACCAGGAAAAATAGCAAGACGCAAGGCAATTTCACGGATGTGCATTTGATCGTGAGGGAGGACGTAAATGCCCGTAATATTGATTCTTTCAAGAGTCTGCCAAAAGGAAAAAATATAATTGAAATATCTCTTATGAGTCTATCTGTTTAAAAGTATCCGGGATGTTTAGTACGTATAATGTGTTTAGAGTTTTCATAAATCCCGTTCCGTGTCTGAGATAAACTGGAGTATTTTTAACCTTGAATTGAACGCATGCGTTTGATTAGTCCTCTTAGATTGTCCTGGCATTCGCCTTAGATCATTTAATAACTCTGTAGCATTAACCGTCCAATCGTAATAAATATTCGCAAAAATAGAGGCTCTCTCATTAACTTACTGACTAATTGTATGAGTCATATGGCATGCTATTGTAGCTATACCCAGTATACGATGGGTGCTATGATATTTCTTTCGCTACTGTCAAATTATTACATAACTTAATATCTACACCGATGTTTCCGGGACTCTTGCTATTCCTATTTTTGGGACTCTTCGGCCTCAATCAGCCAACTTATTCGCCTAGCTTCCTTCGTCTCGATCCATTTCCTTTCCCTCCATGCAAATAGTTGAGTGATTCGACGATAACCTATTCTCTCAGCTTGACAATGCCACCGTGGAACATTTCTTTCATGCAATTCTATCAACGATACATGCAATCCACATTCCACCCATGACGCACTCGTTCCTCACATTGTTTTTCCGATGGTAGTATTAGTTATTTAGGTAGGCGACTGACAACGAAGACAATTTGTATCATGAGGGAGAGGTAGGCAACTTGGTAGATGTAGGATTATTTGGGAGTATGGGAAGGTGAGGAGAAATTACACCGGCATTAGCGTACTATTAACGAAAGACGGGGTCCGCAGCTTAACGTCCCATCCGACGAAAGGTGTACCCACTGAAAGTGTTCTCCACAATGCACCCGAAATAGGGATCGGGAAATCTCTGAAAATTCTGCCAATTCTGGATTCTAGATAAGGCTCTCAATGTGGGAAGCCAGTACACAAGCTGCCGCATCAATCCTCCTTCCACCTTTCCTATTTTTGCCACAAACAGTCCTCACGGACGTCAAAACCCCCTCATTTAGTTCGCATTATAGCTCATCCCAACATGACCAAAGTTCCACGTCAAACGATACTGTGGATGGGAGCGTATATGAACACAACCATTTTTGCTGCAATTTGCTGATATTCAAATTTTTATATACTCCGCAGACAACAGGATTTCTAACGGCTTTCATTAAACTTTTGAGCTTTACATTTATCCACCGGCATCTCAAAAGCATTCTTCAAAGATAGACGCCAATGTCATGTACTTGTTCAATTATTTCGCCATTTACCATCACTAGACAATAATTCTTCCCATTTTCCAACTGAAATTATATTACTTTTATTTTGCACTCATTATCCTTCAAACTTCTCTTTATAAATAAACTGAAGCTCATCATTTGATGCGGTCCAGGGTGCTGGAATGTGCTCGGTGTACTTATTCTCTGACCATTTTACATATACATCTACGCAATACCCCGCAAATTGTCGCAAGGGAATGTGGCTGGGTTTGTTCGAGTTTCAGCCTTACATCCAATGATATTAGTTCATATATTCACTTGAATTCATTTTAGCTCACATTTAAACCCTCTCGTGTACTTGCATGCCTATAAAATTTAAAAAATAAATGTTGCGCTGTACTTAATCTTCAAATTCCAGTGTTTAATTGATTTTTTCGGGCTCTAGAGTTTGCTTTTTTATGTCCGCATATCGTACGAGGGGAGAACGAGTGCATAGATTTGTCTATGACGATGACAACCTTGCTTATTTTATCCCACGGGTCGAATCTACCGATATGATTTGGTGCCTTAATAACTCCCTCTGTGTTGAAAGAAAACTCAAGTGCCCTTTCGCCGGAAAGCAGATATCCTCTTCCAGTGCTAGTTTTTCTTCGTTTTCCCTTCATTTCTGTTTGTTTTCTGCGTCTAAAATACCGTTTTTTGGCGACGCCATACGTGAGCCATGGGCCCCCGTACATGGACAGGGCTGCCTCCCAGTGGTATCTCATTATCGACATTAATAACAACAGTGATATTTTCATCTCCAGTCATTAAATGCACCCTTCTTCAAAATATTTTCTCATAAAACGGTGGATATCCAGGGCAACATTACTCATTCTAATTCGGCATAATGTTGTATTTCAAAACTATCCTTGATTCAATTGCTCTAGATTCCATCACTCACACATGAGTTTAATTACATACATGTCATGCTAAATCTTTTCATGCATTATTGCTCTTTTAGCATTCAGTAACTGTTCTATTGGCGTTCACTCCACAATCACCTCACATTCCACAGCTTTCTTGTATTTACCCTGTCGTACGCATATTCTAATACAACTCAATAAAAACCCGATTAAAACGCCAATCAATTTTTTGCACATTTGGAGCTATTTTAAGTACCTGGCCAGGACCAAACTTATGATTGATAAGCTCCCCCCACCCACGATGGAATAAAACTGAATTGCATATTTTGTGCAATATAAACATTCGTCATTGGTTAACACGCATAACACTTTCCCCGCTATCTTCAAGACCATAGACACATTTTCCATTCTTCAAAATTCTTCTTGCCGCTAATTCTTAAAGATGGCATTCAAACAGTCGCTAACTCTGCACTGCTATGCTAAATCTTTGGTAATTGTAGTCTTCAACTTATAAAATGAAAGTTATTTAGAGATTACGAATACTCAATAAGTACCTAAACATACTCCAGAAGTCAAATTTCAAGAAACTGTGCGAGATGCCGCAACAGTTAACCTTTAACGGAGTCATCCGCTACGTGTGCATTAAAATTTCAGAGTTTAAGAAGACGCCTCGGTAGTTTAACTAAAGCACTCGGCTGAATATCTAGGAATCCGGGTTCGAATCCCGGTCAAGGCGAATAATTTTTACACTCTGAAATTGTCGTATTGTAATACTCCAAAAGATTGTGGTTAAAAAGAGTGAATTCGAAGAAAACACATTTCTGTTTTTTACCTTAAATTTTTTAAAAAGTACCTTTAAAAATGAAAATAATACGTTTCGACGCATGAATGTTTCGTGCATCAGTGGTATACGCTGAGTGGTACCTTAATTACCTTAGAATATCCCGAGAGTAGTAAGCATCTACTAAATCCAAAACTTCATTTTTACCGTAAACAGATTCATGGAAATAAATGATACTCGACGATAAATGATAATGTTTATAACCAAGATGAGGATGGAATTATTAAAAGCGTGCATAAACACATTATGTCATTTTTTAAGCTTCTCTTGCATTAAATAAAGGGAATTATAAAAACCGCTGAATTTCTTTGCGTATTAAAATGGCTAATTATTCTGGAAAGGAAACTACAAGGCATTGTTATTACAAGGCTCATATTAGGAGTCTGTTAGGGACCTTATTCTGATTATTTATACATTTTTTCAGCAAAAGAAGGACAGAATAGGGAAACTTCGGGATTACGAAAAACATTTAGGGATATGGGATGTAAAGATATACTTTACCTCCATAGAAACAGTCTAACGTACTTGCCTGCCATCTACAAGGCAACAGTAGAACTTCTATGATGCGTCAGGTTTCGTTACTTTGAAGCTTGAATTAAGGTGGTCGTCCCCAGGGGTTAATTTATTGTTCGTAGCGAGGGGTATACTTATTGTATGTAAACTTTTAGATTAAGAAGTAATTGCTAAACGTCGTGGAATAAAACAAAGCATGTGGCTTCCTCTCTTAAACGCATTCGCGAAACCATTAATGTAGATTCTTTGTATATTCTCGATGTATACACTGTTCTCATTTACAC
Source organism: Hetaerina titia (assembly GCA_037158775.1). Lineage (NCBI taxonomy): Eukaryota > Metazoa > Arthropoda > Insecta > Odonata > Calopterygidae > Hetaerina > Hetaerina titia. The sequence goes on from CM073768.1 coordinate 136,065,448, forward strand.
ACATGATCGTTTCATATGAATCCTGTGATTTGTACACGTATGACAGTATATTTTCCCTATCTACATTGCCCACCAGAAGTTTTAAGGCATTACAAAGATATTGCTTTGAATGTCCCTTTTAAAAATTGAATTAATTATTATTCTATAACAGTCGTATATACTGAGCAAAATGTACCTTTGGTGGACTTGTCAGGATTGATGCATTATTGGTTGAAAATTTTTGCATTTTCGTACGGTATTTTCACACCTTTTAATTTATTTTGAAGATCAAATAATGGTGAAGTTCAACTATAGATACTGTGTAAATATACAATGAACGTAGCTACAGTCGTGAATCAATGAAAACGAGATAGCATAGTGAGTGTGTGCGATTCATAAAGATCCGATACATCTGAGTGATCGCGTGTTTACGAAGTCCTTTCGTTTTGTCATTTCTGTTTTGCATTTATTCGTGTGATTGATGGGTCCCTGACATAGGAAGGATCCTTGTAAACCCTGACTGTGTGTGTGAATGTGATTCACGAGAGTGTCTGTTATTCCTTAACACACCCTAGTGATCTAGTGGTTATAAGTTTGGTTTAGTTTTTATAATTTATTTTGCCTTTTGTGTGTGATTGAGGAAAACGTGGATCACTGTTTCTCAAACACACCCAAGTGACCTAGTGTGTGTTCCCTATTTCTCCTCTTACTTGTAACTTTGTTTTACTCCACCCCCACTTACCACTTAGTGCCAATCAAGTTTACGGTCTTGGCTATCTCCTATTCATTATAGATACTGTATTACAAATAAATTATGAGAATGTCCATTATTTTTCAAATCTGAAATATTAAGTTCTAGGAATTAATGTGTGCCTTTTATGAGATAGGAAGAAGTGGCTACACATGTTCTACCAATAATATAAATAGTAAATAGTGAATATGCAAATACAACCTGTGTAGCCTTCTTCAGAGCCTTGATAGATATGGAAATGGTGCACCTGTCGGCCGGTGGCGGTGGGAAAACGTCCTCGTCTGCCAATCCAACGGTCGCGGGTTCGATTCCCGCCAGGATGGGATTTTTTCCACTTAGGGCTTGGGTGTTTGTATTGTTGATACTGTTGTTTTGTCATTATTGTCCGATGTAAAGGCCAAAGAGTGCTGTTTTCGGATCAAGACAAAGAAGTACACCTTATGTAGATGGCTGCACAGATAGCTACCTAGCTGAGAATGTTCACAGTTCGTAAATACGTTTGTGTGCACTCATACTTTTGAGGGTGATTAAAATTTTATATCACACTAGAAGCACCCCTTAGACCTTGGATTAGGAGTGCCTAGGCTGTTGACCAAATGATTTTATTTGGTACTTACAAATAAAAAAAAACTTTTTTTTCATAATAACTTCTGTTAAAACATGAATTTAATCATAATTATTTTCTCTTACGTTTTTAATGTTATAGTCTAACATAAAGACAGTATTCAATCCGAAGGTCGTATAGTCTATAAGTAGAAAATGCAGCCTATCTGAAAACTACTAATTTCTCATTTATGATTATCAATGAGTCAATAATGTCACAGGTAACTTAGGTCCTCCACTGTCAGGGAGTGATTGGGCATTCATCTTTTTGCTGCTATTATCAAATTGACACCATTATCTCTGGATTTACATAATCAAAATGATAATTTTGAACATAGTACACTAGAAAATGTTGTAAATATCGTTTTTCCTGATGCATGTTCAACAGTTTTTCTGCCTTATTTTAATCCTTATTAATTTCATTGTTATTGTTATAATACAAATATATTGACTGAACATGCATTAAGTTCCTCCATAAAATTGATATTGATATTATAAGTTGTTGCCACTGATGCTAACACTAAAAGTTAAAGAAAGTATGTTTTAACTTCATAAGTTTCTAGAGTATAATCAAAATATATATTGGAATATAATGTACTAGCTAAAACCAAGCGGTGGCTTAACCAGTGTTATGGGGCTGAGGAGAGGGGGGGAAACAAACTGATGCTAATCAACTCCAGATAATACTGACTTCTGGAATTGAAAGATGCTGTAACCCTGTACCCTATTGAACCCCTTACTAACATCTCATTGATGACTGAGTCATCCAACCAACACACTTTTAAGGAGTGGATCTAGAGAATTTAAATATTTTAAGAACATGAACCTTAGAGTAAATGAATAATTGTGAACTTTCAAAAATGGTTTCATCATAATATTTTCCATGATGAAATTAATAAATGAAATAATAATGTATTAATTAGCAGGTAATAAAGCAATGGCAGTAATAGTCAATCAGTGTTAACATAGTTATCTTATTTGGTTTCAGTTACCAGTTTTTTCTCTACAGGAGTTTGTGTGTTCAAAAGGATGTTTGAGACCTCATCATCTACTAGAATAAATTAAATTTTTTTATGTGGTCAGTTTTTGAAAAGTCCCCAAAATTGCAGAGTTTAAGAGGAAGCCTTGTTAGCTTAACTGGCTAAAGAACTCAACCTGACATTGAGGGATCAAGGTTCGAATCCTGGTCAAGGTGAATTATTTTTACTCCCTGAGATCATTCTTCTTTCCTGATCCTTTTGGCGATTCAATTCTTATCCATTCCTTCAATGCAACCAAACCAGCACAACATTTATTTTATAGTTTTCTGTTACTTACATATCTCAGAAATGTTTTGGATGAAAATGGTCAAAGAAGTAGAGACATAAGAAAAAGAATTGTATCAGGCAAAAAGCTTTAACAATGAGAAGGGAAGTGATGACATGGACATTGAGAAAGGATGTTAAGAAAAGGCTCGTTAAAATGTTGATCTGGAGTGTGGTTATGTATGATGTGGAAACATGGTCAGTGAATCAGGATGATAAGAGTAGATTGGAGGCTTTTGAAATGTGGGTGTGGAGAAGGATGGAGAAGCTGAAGTGGACTGAAAGGAAAACAAATGAGGAAGTACTAGGGGTGGTAGGAAAGGAGAGGGGGTTGCTGGAAGAAATCCTATGGAGGCTGGAAAAATGGATGAGAGGTGTATTGAGCGGTAGTGGAATGTTGAAGATGGTAATAGAGGGTAGAATGTTGGGCAAGCGAGGGAAGGGCAGGAACAGGATAGGGATATTGGACGGGATGAAGGGAGGAAGGAAGTACACAGAGATGAAGTACTCCTTCCTCATCCTCAACACTATGGAAACATAGTAGTAGTAGTTTTTATGGGAGGTGACCAACAGCTTAGGTCATTTGCCCCCATTAGGGATGGATGAGAAAGGAAGGGTGGAGAGAAACCCGGTGTCGGCATTAACCTACTCTTGACAGATTGGCTTGAAAGGTGCCAAATATTCCACAGCTTATTATCCCATCCAACGAACATCCCACCAACTCAAAATGCTCTCCAGAAAGCACCTGAAGTAAGGATCAGGATACCGCTGAAAAACATTTGTTGTCTCCAGGATTTGAACCCAGACCCTCTCGGTAGGAAACCTGTACATTAGCCACCATTGCTATCCCCAGGATTGAAAAAGTCAAGATCATTCACTCAAAGTATTCTGCCTCTCAAGTAAGTTTTGAATAATCCCTATTACTATGCATCTCTCAAGGACATTCATCCCTCGAATTTATAGGAATTTGAATATGGCATGAATATCTCATAAAATGGAAAGGGTCTCACTGACAAAGAGAAAGGGAAGAAGAAATTCAAGGAGCATTGAACGATCATTTTTATTACATAAGCAGCCGGGACATTATTGAGATGAATGAATGAAGGACTAACAAATAACTTGGAGTTAGAATTAAACAAGATAATGGCAAAATGATTCCCAAGGAGTACTTTTCTGTGTGGATGTTAATGATACTTTGGTCATGACTGAAGAGAGGTAGCATTTTGAGATGTGGATACAGAAATAAACGCTAAACATCAAGAAGCCAACTACAATTTATATCTTTGAATGCTTTAAGAATAATAGTGAAGAAAGACAATCACTGAACATCACACCTGCCCAGAAGAGAAAAATTATTGGGCATATACTGAAAAGTTAACAGCTGTTTAGAAAGAAAGATATATGGAGGAAAAAGAAGAACAGAGAAAGTGAAATTCTATCTTAAAGAAGGAAGACAATTCATTGACTTTGAACATGCTGTAGCAGGCCACCTATGCGCCTTATTTTCTTACATGACAATAAAGTAGAGCTTGAAAGTTTCCTATGGAGATAAATATGCAGACCATGGACATAGGGAAGTTGACAGCCTTGGCAAGTAGTGACCTAAAAGATGACTGAGTGATGATAGCATTGGTAAATGAATCCTTGCATTAAAAAATTGCAGTGCATAGGCTAGAACCAGAAATATAATGGAAAAAATTCATGAGAAAATAGATAAGACAAACAGGGAAAAGTACTAAAAGAAGAGAAAAATCTGATAGAAAGATGGAAATAATGCATACAAAAGTTGTATTAAAGTAATAGGACACCTGAAAATCTAAAAATACTGTAGAAAAAGGAAATATTAGGATTAATGGAAATAATTCCATATTTGAAGGTGTATTAATTGCAAACAAGAATGATTTATATATATATATATATATATATATATATATATATATATATATATATATATATATATATATATATATATATATATATATATATATATATATATATATATATATATATATTATTATTAGGTAATCTACCGGTTAAGGTAGGTTTTTGGATGGACACAACTATCAAATAAACATTTTGTGACTCCCCACCTAGCAAACTAATCTATATCAGGTCCCTCTTCATCTCGGTGTACTTCTTTCCTCCCTTCATCCCGTCCAACATCCCTATCCTGTTCCTACCCTTACCTCGCTTGCCCAACATTCTCCCCTCTATTACCCTCTTCAACATTCCACTACCGCTCAATATGCCTTTCATCCATTTTTCCTGCCTCCATAGGATTTCTCTCAACAAACCCCTCTCCTCCCCCACCATCTCTAGTACTTCCTCATTTGTTTTCCTTTCGGTCCATTTCACCTTCTCCATTCTTCTCCACACCCACATTTCAAAAGCCTCCAATCTACGTCTATCCTCCTGCTTCAGCGACCACGTTTCCGCGCCGTACATAGCTACGCTCCATATCAGAGTTTTTACGAGTCTTGTCTTAACATCCCTACTCAACGTCCCCGTCATCAATATATATATATATATATATTCTCTACTATAACAACTATATATATATAGTTCTGTTCCTAATTCCTCTTGAGAAGGGTGGTTGGACCACCGAAAATTCGAGAACCAGTGAGTTTTCCCTCTTTTGTGTGTTTTGGTTTCTGTGTTTGTTATGACTATCAGTGAATTTACATTACACGTTTGTGGGTTTTCCAAAAAAGTGTATATATATATATATATATAAAACCATAAACACAGTAATCAACCCAAAGGTCGGTTTAGTATGTGATGGTAGAGCTCACCCATGTACCAAGCCGAACGGCGTGTGAAATTTCACACATCAGGGTAGGGGGGCCAGTTCCTTTCCCTATGCCGGTTATGGTTTCCCAGGAAGATCTGGTACCCGAAAAATTTACTAGCTTGGGCGGAGCTGCAGGTGTCCAAAGTGCCTTGCCCGGGAATCGAACCCGGGACCCTCCGGTCAGTAGTCCAACGTTCTACCCACTAAACCACCACGACCCTCATATATATATATAGCAGTGGTTAAAATACCAACTGGCTTGTTCAGATGCTTGCTGGAAAAAGGATTGATTGCCTCAGTCAAAAATATAAGAATGGCAAATAAGGAAAGAATTAGGGCACAATGGATTACAAATGGTTGGAAAGATAGATAAGAGAAGAAAATGGAAAAATGGAAGAATGTAAACACACACTTAAGTAGAAGGAAATAAAAGAGAATAATAAATAGAGGTGGGAAACTAATGCAGCAAAATAAGTGTGGTGGAAGGTGACATTATTGAGGAGAGAATAGAGTAAGACATACTTCATAGCAAGATAGAACGGAGATTAAAGGAAATGTAATAAGCCATAAAGATAGTTATTCTTCCAGTGGAACTACCTATTTAAGGGTTTAGAGAAACAGCGTAGGAAGAGTTTTTATGAGCTATTCGTAGCATTCATGTGGGAGTAATATGACCGGAAGATTTCAAGAGATCTTTTTTACCTCCTATCCCAAAAAAGGCAGTAAAGTCTGTGAGGACCATAAAGGAGTGGATGCAGAATATTTTGAATGCTGAAGACTGTTGCTTAGCAGAGGAGATTAGCTAAGCAAGGAGAGGGTAGAAAAAGGATATACATGTTGGACAGAATGAAGTGAGGAAGGAAGTGTTCCGAATTGAAGAAGGGTTTGTTGTAATGTCATTAGTGAGGTCCATTAAAAAACTACCATAAATATTAGAATGCAAATAATAATTAGCTTTGCTTACTGTGGTAGCCTAATATAGATAGTGAGTACTTATTTTTGCTGTAGACGGGGAAATGAAAAGTAACTACGTCAGCTTGCATCAGTAGTTCTCTAAAAAATTTCATGCATCATATAAAACACCGTGGATCGTACACATATGCTGTTATTGTTGATGTGATAACATAGGAAGACAAATTGTGTAAAAATAGGGCTTCAATTGAGGAAACTTCAAACCTACTTGTAACATACGACCTGGACTCGTGGTAAGTCAACAACATAATAAAATCTAGTGTTGCAAGTGTGACTATTAAGAGCAATGGGGAACTTCACATTACTTCACAATTACAAGTTGCTATAATAATTCACCAAATTTGTAACAGGGTGTAGGAGGATGGAGAACAGCCTGATAAATGAACAGAATCCATTAATGTGCTGATATGAGAGGCAAAAATGAACAAAGGGGAAATGCAGGAAATGTAGAACTATTGCTTGTAAAAAGACCTCCAACGAGGTCTTTTTACAAGCAATAAGACCTACAACGAGGGTCTCCTGCATATCCTTCAGGAACAAACCAGTTTCCCTTCTACCATAGATTGCACCAGAATTTACCCGAGGTTGAGGAGAAAGACCACTTAATAAATGCCAGCCAGATAATTGAGTAATTCTTTGAGCATAATGTGGCAGTAACCTTCGGCTTCCTTACTGAAGATTTTCAAAACTCTTCCAATGAGTCAACTGTGGAAAATAATCAATTTAAGAGAATACTGTTTCATAGCATCTCCTACATGTCACAAGCTAATTATACAAAGACAATTGGACACAGGTATGAGTGGAAACTGATCTCATTGGACTATCTTGCATAGGAAAAACAGTCACACAGGGTAGCATTCTTGCATAAATGCCTTTTAACATCGCTAGTGAGTGGAATATCAGAATACTATAGTGATGGAAGTTCACCATTGAGGAGTGCTCACTAGAGATTGAAAACGTTCAACCTTGTTTGTACTAATGCCATTGATAACACCTGAATGAAAGTCGGAGGGGAATTCATAAAATTGGTTAGGTTTGCTGATGACCAAGCATTAGTTGCTCAGTCAGCCGAGCGGTTGCAAGCATTGCTGAGTGAATTGGAGGTTCAGTGCGATAGATATGGGATGAGAATCAATATTAATAAAACAAAGGTTATGCCATTTTTCAGAAAGAAAAAGGCTAAGCTAAACATTAAAATAGGAGGGGAAAAAATAGAGCAGGTAGAACAGTTTACGTATCTCGGAAGTATTTTGGACCAATATGATCAAAGTAGTAGGGACGTAAAGAGAAGAATTGCACTAGGCAAGGAGGCTTTCTCAAGGAGGAAGGAGTGGATGACGGGGACATTGAGTAGGGATATTAAGACAAGACTCGTAAAAACTCTGATATGGAGCATAGCTGTGTCCGGTGCGGAAACCTGGTCACTGAAGCAGGAGGATAGACGTAGATTGGAGGCTTTTAAAATGTGGGTGTGGAGAAGAATGGAGAAGGTGAAATGGACCGAAAGGAAAACTAATGAGGAAGTACTGGAAATGGTGGGTGAGGAGAGGGGTTTGTTGAGAGAAATCCTATGGAGGCAGGAAAAATGGATGAGAGGTGTTTTGAGCGGTAGTGGAATGTTGAAGAGGGTAATAGAGGGGAGGATGTTGGGCAAGTGAGGGAAGGGCAGGAATAGGAAATGGATGTTGGACGGGATGAAGGGAGGAAAGAGGTACACAGAGATGAAGAGGGACCTGATGTAGATTAGGTTACTGGATTGGGTTTTGTTTGGAGTTACAAAATGTTTATTTGATAGTTGTGTCCATCCAAAAACCTACCTTAACCGGTAGATTACCTAATAATAAACCACCTTAAGATGGCACCTTAGTGACTTAAACTGATCAAAATCAATGGCTAAATTGGAATGGAATGCATTGGAAACATTTGATAGGACTATGGCCCCAGACTAAGCAGATCCAAATGCTATTTGTTAGTAGTAAAATGTAATAAATTACTTTCCCAACATTGAAATCTGCCTTATGACGTTGAATGAAAGAGTGAAAACCTATCTCAAGTGTCAAATTGCCATTAAATTAAAGTCTAAACTATATAAATGATAGGACAGATTTGAAAAGCCGAGTTTGCTGCCGTCAGATGGACATTAATATGGGAAGATCATGCTATTAAAAGATCATCAAAGAAATTCTTGATGAATAATTTTATCTTCTCAAAAACTGTATGGTTCTCAATCTTGGAAAATTGGACATATCACAGAAGAAGAGTCCTGTGAAATGGGATGCTATGGGAAAATCCTTAAGATATACTGGACAGGAATTGGTCAAGCATTCTATGAGAGTTCAATATTGATTGATGTAAGCATTTCCTGCAATCAATCCAATTATGTTTATTGAAATACATAGGTCATAATATGAAAAAAAATGGCAAATGAAAGCTCAGTATACTGGGTGTAGTCAATGGTAAAAGATTCAATGGTTGTTTCATACCAAAACAGGTCAAAAATCTTATTAAGGTGCCGAAATAATCATAAAGAAAGAAGACCAAGGGGCAAGGAACATATATTTCCTATATTAGGAAACCTGTACTAATATCTGACTGGACAAGTGCAGTTAGTGAAAGTTGGGATAAACCATTCTAGGTATAGGAGTAAGAGAGTGTCCATTAACACATTTTCTTTTCAATGTATTTGAGGGGGAAATTGGAAGGAAAACAGGGGAATAGCCGGATGCAGGGTTGAAATTAGGAGTGGAGCATGTCAAATCAGTTAGATTTGTGGATTATAAGGCTTACTTAGCCAGTCAGCAATTGCTCATTTGCCACATTCATTATTTAGTACAATACAGAATCATTATGATTGGTATGGAATGAGAACTATTAGGTTACAAAGGTAATGAAGTTTCCAGAAATAGAAAGGATAAGATAAAAATTAAAGTTGAGGGACATAAACTAGAACAGGTTGAATGGTTCCCCTGTTTAGGAAATGTTGTAAAATGTGATGGGCATAAAGGAGGAATTACATTAGTTAAATAAGCTTTTACAAAGAGATGGGAGTTGATGACAGCCACTTTGTATAAGATATAAATAAGTCAAAGACTATTGAAAAATTTATTATGAAGAGTAGTTTTGTATGGCTTAGAAACTTGGCCATTGAGCCAATTAGATTGAAGGCTTTTGAGATGTGATGTGCAGAAGAATGGAAAAAGTACAATCCACTTGCCCTGCCTTCTTTAGAGTTCTAAGGAGGCTGGACAAGTGAATTCAGGATGCTGAGAGGCAGTAGGATGCTGGAGATGATAGTAGAAGGAGGAAAGCTGTAAAAGTGAGGTAAAGGTAGGAAAACAATAAGAATTTTGACTGGAATTGAGGAAGGTAGAAACTGCTGAGAGCTTAAAGATGTAAGATACTATGCAGTACATGGGTATATGGGTTTAAGGACATTTCATGTTATGCTTCTTAGGGCTTATGAGTGCAGTAATGTGAAATGCCAATGACCATTGGAAACCAACCCTAACTCAGTAAGACTACTGCTAACAATAAAAAATAAATACACACTATGAGAATGTTTTGGCATTTGGCATCAAAGTGTAAATAGGGAGTGAAGGAAACTGCTACTATTTTCTAGTGCATTGTTGATTACTAGAGCTTCCTATTTCTCACATTATCACTGTTCCTGCTTCTAATGGAAAACAAAATTATAGCATATCAATGTATAAGATCATATTTTTTCAATTATTTAAAATTAACTAATCATAACAATGCTATTATTCATAAAAAAATACCTCGAAGCTGCTCTTAAAGCTTGTTGTCCTACTCTCAGTAAACCTTAATGAACCTTAGTATTTTTAAATACACTTTTAAAAAATTTTAATGAGGATAATGTGTTTTCATATTTAAATGATTTGCATTTTATGCTATATTGTGAATATAATCATCCATAAGATACAGGAATAAATTCTCTTGAACAAAAATGTGGGACCATATTTTGTGGATGTGACTGGCTCTCAAAGGTCAATGAATAGCAATCTAGTAAGAGAAAATAACTCTCTATAAGGCTGGTTATGGAATGTGCTAGGTAGAGCATTCAGACTGAAGGATCCTGGACCTAAGAGCAAATTCTGGGCAGTCCTAATCTTAGGACAACTCCCTCTAAAAGTATAAGCAATGTGATTGTCTAGTTGATATAACTTCATGGGAAGTCAAATGGTGGTACAGGGAAAGAAACTGCCCTTCTTGTCCTTAAAATTTCTTGACTTTCTCATGCCTTGTGAACCAGTTAGGATAAACACTGCTCACACCTATTAAAACCGTCCTTTGGATCAAATGCTGTGGTTAGAAGGCTAGCCTTGACATAATAAATTGAAAACTGCACTATGTTCATTCCATCAGTTTATTCATCACTGCCATAAAATTTAACATGAAGAATATTATGCATTAGTTTGAACATGGACATATGCATAAAATAAACTGATTTATCAGTAGAATGACCCTTTGTGTTGGTAAATACTTGATGCTTTATTACACTGGTCTTTTTTTGATAAAAATTTTGGAGGAAAAGTGTGGGGATAGTGGTGTCTATTTAGGTAGTGACTATTTTTGGATTTTTATGGTAATTTGAAGAAAATAAATTAGTGGTGTGCCTAAGAGGACAGAGTAACCAGGGCTAGAAAATATTACAAATGGATTCAAGGATGTAAATAGTTCAGGGACCCTAAACATCTAAACTTAATGCACAAACATTTATTGAATGTCTAATGACATCACCGTAGTTCAGCCAATCAGTGTTCCATTGCCTTCTACAGAATTTGAAGTTTTTGCTAACTTTTTTACTAACTTCTCAGCTTGATTACACCCTGTGAATTTTTTGAAGTGTATTAAAAATGAATATCTATGAATATCATCTATCTTATTTTCATCATATAAACATAAAAAATAAAAGTTTTTTCATTTTACAAATCAGTGTAACTAATTGCTCTATCCATGTCAATATATTTATTTTGAATAAATGTTCAGAGTAAACTTGGATTATTTTGATATGTAATATCAGAAAATTCTGAGCCAAAAATGATGCACAGAAATTCACTGATTCCAACTCTAAAACTATGAATGCATTTCTTTGTAACTGAAATTCTCTTATCAGTAAATATTTTACAAATTACTCATCAAAATTTTCGTATGACTGTTTGATTTATTGTAATCTAGTGATTCTTAAACAAGAGTTTCATTTCTTACATAACACACAAACTCCAGAGTATGAAATATTTTCCCATTGGCTGATGATACATTATTACTTTTTTAATTAGCCTTAAAAATGGGTGGAAATACCTTTGGGTTTTCTTTGGAACCGTTTACATTTTAGCTGATGTCATACATGCAATTCAGAGACCCTTGAACTAATAAACTTGATTTGAACCTGACATGCTTAGATTGAATTGTTACATTTAAAAAAGAGAAATTTGACATTGATTGTATATTGTTGCTTGAAAACCTAACAGAACCATCATTTCTAAAGACTAACCTATCACATTAAGGAAATTTAACGACGTAATAATGAACTCAGTTGCAAGTTATCTCAATCATATTTTAGTTGGCCATTCAATGCATTTAAATAATCTATATCACCTTAGTTGTATAACTTTTGATATAATTATTTACTAAATTCAAGGTCATTTATCTGCACATTTTCCTGAAGTCACTTTAATACTGCTATGCTCACACAAATTGGGAGTCAAGGGAGTAATTATTTATTTGTTTTCTTCTCAAAATACTGTCTCAGATCAAATTGCAACACTACACATTTTTTGTTTACTCTGATCATTTCATGTAGGTTGTAACAATAGTTGACTGTCAATAGGCCAAAGCTGAAGCTCTCCAATGGCCCTCTTTGACCCATGTGACTGTTGTATACATTATAGGAAAAGTGCCACAAAGAAAGCCATATATTAGTAATACTTTACATATAATTTGTTCATAAGAATTTTAATCAAGAGTAATAATGAAAATTTGAATCCTCAATTTTAAGGGCATTTAGCACACTTTGAAACAGGCTCATAATTCCTTCTTACTAACTGCAATTATAGTTCTTCAGCATGTGTTTCTAAAATGATAACAATGGCTGTTTCTATATAGTGATAAAAAATAATTTAAATATTGTCTCCATACAGCAAAAAGAGAATAAAAATGAGGTTTTCATAGCTACTGTTCAATTTTAAAATGTATGCCAAAATCAGGTGTAATTAAATATTACCTTTGTGTTTCATGAATATTTTAAGATATAAAAGAAAAAGTAATGAGACTTTCTTTTTGATTCACTGCTCTTAAAACAGTGAAGACAAATAAAAATGAAGTAGCTGTGACAAGATGGATTCTTGGTCAGATTTCACACTCCATGCTCAGTTTCAGTGATGCCAATGTAATAATCTTGGGCCATATTAATGTCATATAAATCAAGGAGCCTCTCCAAGTCATTGTCACTGACTTGAATGGGCAATGGGGGGGAGGCACAACCAGGGTGTGCATACAACTCCATCATGCTCTCAGTCATCCACTCATCATTTTCCAGGTCCTGTGGGAACGGCACCAGCATATCCCAATTGTTAAGACCCACCCCTACAAGTATGCCACTTGGTGCTGTAATTCCTTGGCTAGTATCTTTGGGTGGAAGCCTCAGTTGGTCATAGCACCGCCACTCATCTTCTTCCCTGGAATCACATGACCCCATGCATGAAGTACGTCCTCTCTCCTTTCCCTTACCTGTATCCTCAGAATTCGATATGGTTTGACTGTTTTCAGTTTTGGATGCTCCTATGGATGCATTTTCTGTGGAATCAGAGTCATCACCCTGACCCTCTACAGTTGCACCTTTATCGTCATCATCCTTATTCTCATTATTGACCTCTCCTTCATCATTATTATCTTCCTGTTCCTCCTTTTCCTTCTCATCCTCTGTGGTGTCACTCTTCCCCTTTTTACCTGGCGCTTCCTTCTGGTTTTCATCTTTTTGATCTGCCTCCTTTCTTTTTTCTTTACTTTTCTCGCTGTCATTCCCATCATTATGCCTTTCATGTTCTATTGAATTAGTGTCTTTCTCATTTTCTTCACAACCCTTTGCACATGTGCTTTTATTCTTTGAAAGAGTCTTGGATGACTTTCTAGTTTTTAAAGGGCTCTTGATCTCTTTCTCCACATGCTGTCTTTTTCTAGGTGGATGATTGTTTTCATCATCAGATGGCTCAAAAGTGCCCTTTCTCTTTAGACCTCTACTGTTTCTTGTTGTCCTCCCTCCACTGGATGTTGATGGGACCCCAAGTCTGTCATTCATGGCCCCTTGTGGTCCCCTGCTGTGTGAACGTCTTGTGCTTGGCATGGATGCTCTTCTCTTTGGTGGTGGTTGGTCTCTTGGCCTCCTTTGAAGTGATCTTTCAGGTGTTCGTTCTCTTGAGCGGCCCCTTTTCCCAGCAAAACCTCCATTTTTTTTGTTAGATGGCATTTTTTTCTGTATTTAAAGAGAAATTAAAATAAATTGATTTGAATTGGAACTAATTTCAGACTCGTATGCTGAAACTCTTAATTAGTAAGTGTAATTAATTGAGGAGATAAAATATGCTTTGTGTATCCCCTCAAAATAATTACATCAGAAGAATGATTTGGAATGAAGAAAATATGGCTAGAATCGGGCATGTTGTATGCATATCACCTCTAGTATTCTAAGACCAAGTTTCACCAGCCATTTTTTATCATAAGTCATTTTTATGTTAAGTCCTTGTGGCCGAACACAGGTACATGTACACTGAATTAAATCCTGCGCAGCATCAAATTAAATTAAGGATTTAGAAATGATATAAACTCTGCCTCTACATGGCTTATTATTCACTCTGGTTATACTTTTACACAGCCAATGTGATTATACTTTTGCACAGCTGACCTTTTTCAGTATCAAAAATTAAGTCACCAAAAGGGAAATTGTCCAAATAATTTTTACCATATGGGAAAATTTATCATCACTAATTCTTCAACTTTGAGAGCTTTCAAAGTTAAAGTTTAATTACTCCAAGTATTTTGGACCTCTCTAGATCTCTAGGCCCAGTATTTACTACCAACCACATCACTTCTGCCATATTTATTATTTAGTACCTTTAAACACAAAAATCTGATTAGAAAGCACCTATGCATGATAAATGAGCAATGGTGAAACACACAGAAAAAAAGCAAATTGTTATTATTTAATTTTGTATTCAATGTGATTTATTTTACAATGTCAGTCAGAGACAAATTTTCATTGTTAATGAGTTTTAGCCTTGTACCATTAAAGAATTAAAGACATTTAATTCATGGATAGCTCTACTTTGAGCTACATGTCATAGGTCATGTTTATTCAAAAAGTACTCACTAAGAATATACAGCATGGAAAGATTGGTTCATGGGTGAAATCATTCCTAATTTCTTAATTTGGTGATAAACTTTTATTTCTAGCCTTGTAAATTCACAAAGAAAATCTAAATATGTTCCGCAAATATAATTTAGGACTAAATAAATCTCAATTTATTGTACACACATTTTTCCACCCTGTGCTGATCTACATATAATAAGTAATGAAATGAATAGTTCAACAATTTAATTTACTTACAGGCTTTTAAAAGAGTTCCTGACGGTATTTTAATCCATTCATTGACATAATTTGTTTATTTATATCATAGTTGAACAATACAAATGTTACCATGTAAATATTTTATTTACAAAGATTCAACAATAGAGTTATTAAATTAGTCTTTTGATTCAACATAAGATATTTATTGTTCGAATATGTATGTCAAAAATTATAAATAGTCTGCGATTAATTTGACGAGAATTTTGTTCAGAAAAGCGACCACAGGAATCAACCAATCGTTGATCGGACTGATGGGGTTGGAACTGCAACTTCACAGAGCCCACCCACCAACAACGTTGAGCTCCGAGGTCGGCTGATGTGTTATCCATTCACGAACTGTTCAGTTTTTTAATATTACCAGCAGGCCCCGATTGTACTTACACGAACAGGTTCATTAACCATATGCAACAAATTACAGCAGTGGTTCATACAGGTTGGCGCTCTAAGCTCCAATTATGTTACAGCAATATTTGATTTCTCGTGTAATCGAGAAAAACCCGTGAACGGGCAAAACCAGAAATTTTGGAGAATTGATATTTTTTGCCAGACAATAAAATGTGAGTAGTAGAGGAAAAAACATATTTTTCTATTTGTATTTAATTTGGCAATAGCGTTTATAGTTATAGTTATTTAAGTGACGATTTGGCGATACATTTTAATTTTCAACGGATATCTAATCATAGATTTAAAATAAATCTACACCAATTGTATTAAGTCAGAAAGCAAAGAATTGTTTGTCTTCGTGAGTGTGATTTGAAGCAGTTTTTGTGCATACGTTCGAGCCAATCGCGTGTCTCATTATGGGACCATTGCCTACATATGCCTTGCAATGCCCGCATGCTTTTCTTACAGAAACCCTTAACTGAGGACCCTTGACAAACTTTTCGGTCTGCGAGAACAATTATTTTTTAATATGATAAAATTACCAACTGGCTAAAAGAAAATTAAATGAATGAAATGAGGATATTTGAATAAAAATTAACGAAGATTTACGTCTTTTGGATTACAAATTATTTTCTCCGTGGAGCAAAATACTGCTGGTTCGAAAATAGTGATTTCTTTAAAAAATAGATACAATAATTTACATTTTCGTTATTTAGGATCACCAGATGCATTAAGGGGTAACGTATTCTGGAAATCAGTTTTTCATCGGTTTGGAAACAAATTCAGGAATTAATAGTTTGTTGTAAATTATTTTATTTGTTGGCGAAGCTATAAGGTTTGTGGTAAATTTTCGGTTTAAATTTTAATGCAATAATTTTATTAATTTAATTTTTCTCTCATCTCATCTTTTTCCACAAATAACTAAGGCAATTGAAATAAATTAAAAATAATATGAAATTTGATAGAAAAATATAAAGAAATGTTGACATTTTTGTTAATTTTATCTTATTTATACCATTGGAATTCAGCCATGCGGACTTTCTGCTACTCTGCTCATTTAAATTCAGTTGTGTGCCATCCTTTGCTGCAAATCGTTCGCACACTGAATGCTCGTTGTCACTGTATCTGACACTGGCAGTATATCTGTTAATGTACTCTCGTAGTTAGCACAAACAGGATAGAAAATATGGTTCAAGGTATCAGCGCAGAACTGCACAAAGTTCTTTTGTAGTTTGCCGTGAGAAATAATGAAATGTCTGAGTATATGATGAACTAATTGATGTCCTGAGTCCATCAGTGGCTTTCTCATTATGCTCAATGAGTATATTACTATGCATGAAAGTTGGGTTTAAAATTGGTGATTATTTATTTCTTGAATGTTCCTGTTATTTTTATTAATGCGCAAAGAGCTTTTGGTGGTGTCAATATCTGGAGTGATTCGGAAATTTTTAAGGCACAGTGGGTTGTGGTCTCGGGATCAGCCATTGGTAAGTCTGTAAATAGCTTACCTTTTGGGGCGTCGAATTCGAGATGGCGTGTTTATTATTTGAAATTCGGGGAACATCATTATCTGAAATCAATAGCATATATTTGTAAAAAATGTTTATTGCAATTTTTATTTACAAAATTTAAGTGTGCACCACAGTGTGATGCCACTGTAACAACTTCTGTCAGAACAATTAGGGAAATAAGATGGGATCTTTCAAGGATAAATTCACAGCGGAAGATGGAACAGCACATATCTTTAGTCCTTTCTTCCTTTTCTCATTCCAATTGCTAGTGGAATTTTATTATTTTGTGAAAGATTCTTTCGTCCTGCGCTCAAAATATCCATTCTCTCAATGCGTTCATGTTTTACGTACTGATAGCTCTTCCAGTGGGGTTCCATGCGACCTCAGCTCTCCGTAGGGGTGTATTCTGCACTGCTATGTCTAACGATGATTGTCGATTCAACCTTCAGTGTGCTAAACATCTTGTAGAGGAATAAATGTAACCTAAAATCACACAATCCAAATGTGTAGGTCTAGCATCAGGAAAAAATAAACATTCGTACTTTCTTTCAGAGCGCTTCGAAACTCAAATGAATTCAGGAAGACTTCGGGCTATTTTTTATGCAGGCTCCGTCTCACCTGCAAAAGTGAGATCAAGTTATTTAGCAAGTGATTTGAATTGCATAACGAAGGTCGTCTTCACACTCATTGGTTTATTTTTGTTTTGTGCCTGCGAAACGCTAAAAATCAAGGCAGTCTTCGAGTGTATTTAGCGTCAGCAGTAAAATAATCAGTCGTGTGCAAATTCAATTGAGCGACACCGAGGGCACCTTGATTGTTATTTTAACCTACTTTAATTAAGTCTTCTTCACGGGCCTCAAGACTCGAGCTGCGCCGCTTGCTTTTTTGCTCACTTCGCAATTCCAATTGCCGCAATAACTCTAATAGTAGTATTGCTCTTTTTTAGCATTTATTTTGATTTTTTTCTTTAATTTAAAATAAATGTATAAATATGTCAGTATTCAATATATAGATGTATATACATGCTAATCAAAGCATAATTTCACAAAGCTGTACCAACTTGTCGTAAGCACCTTTACACATGGATTGGTGTATTATTAAAATTTACAACCGTAGTTCTATAACCTTTAAAATATTGTACATTTTCAACTTGATGAGGAAGCAAAACAGCTCCGAAATTTGACATTAGTTATTGCACACGGTCAGATTGTCGCTAGATTACAGGATCACTTACGGTGTGTATATTTTTAAGCGATTTAATGCCGCCTCAACGCTTGCAAACCACGAATATTCCCATCTCCACTATCTTTCACACGTAAAGTCTTTCAATTGAAGGGTATATTAAAAATTATTTTTTTTGCGCAACTATTTTTTTGAATTCTCGAAGATTATACAATTATATTTGAAAGCTTTTTTTTATCATTGCGTCACTACGGCGTGTGTATCTGTGGTCCTTACAGAATCCCAAATATTTCTTATTTTTCCCCCTTCCCTAGTTCTGTCAATAACATTTTTCGTTGAGAGATGCAAATACCATCCCCAGGACGGACGTTGCAGTGATGCTTACTCGGACCTCTATGCGCTTTGTTTTAGTTTGTGGAACAAGATATTTACAGTTGTTATCGACAGGTATGCTGACTTATCATGGCCTCAGCTTTCTTTCCGACAGAGATGGCTTTGTATTAAGCTCAACGTAAAACGATATTGACCCCAGGGAAGCGGCCATTGATATTCCGGAAATTCCCTTGCCCTCCAAATACGCGTATGCGAATGCACTTTTTGGCTTTTTTTAATGAGAATAAGATAGACAACTATAAAGAATAATTGTGCCTAGTTCATTATTAGGGAGAAACCTTTAGATGGATGTATTCTTAACAATAATTTATTAAAAGACTACTGTTTGAATTCCACTTCTGCTGGGAGGCTGATTATTATCCGTTATTTCAATGGTCTGTCGTCGCAAGTCTGCAAGGAAGAAATGGATTGAGTGCGCACAGAAAAATCTTCCTTTGAACGGATGTTCTTGACCTCTTTCGACGTTATAAAAGCAACCAAGGAGTAAGCACGCACGGTGGTGAAAGAAGACTAAAGGACCTTTGTGATTTAGGGGAGAACGTTTTAATTTCTGCCACATTATGCTATTAACGGGGTGAATGAAGTGAATTTCAGTATTTTTTGTCGCTTTGAAAAAAATATGACATTTCCAACTCTTCGTGAAGTGAACTGAAAAGGTCAACTGTAAGATTTCCGCCATTTTAATCATCGACGTTGTGGCTTGGCATGTCGCTGTGTTGAACTCAAATGAAAGTTAAATCTATTTGGGTCTCTCGTTTTGGGATATATCGTATGAATTGCATTGAAGCCAACGTGTATAGGCATATTAAGTGAATAGAAATTTTTAGAGAGGGTCTAACCACCCTTAATGTCTTGCACAAAGTGTTACTTGCCACAGAAAAAAGTTATCATCTGGGGCAGCACCTTCCTCCGCACGGCATTTTATCGTGAGACCGTTTTATCCTACATTTCCTTTTCTTCTTGCAAGCACGCAGTCTCGAATTTGGACGCGTCGTCTACTATACCTCATTTTTCTAAGCATGCACACAGATTTTTATGCAGTTGTACTAACGTCTTGACACTCCACCTAATAAATTCATCACTCATGTTCTCTTTCACCCTCATAAATAATCAAAGACGCCATATGGATAGTCCAATTTCTAGGCTTGATAAAAACAGTAATAGTTTTCGTGGTTTGCTGCGCATTTAGCTTTATTGCAATCGGAAGAGGCATTCGATCGTTTTTTTTATAACGTGTACTCCACACCTTTAGGCTCGGTCACTAATAGTTGTAATGTCGGCGGCCATTTTGACGAGGTGTGTGTGTGTGTTTGTTTATGTGTACGTATGTGTATGCGTGTGATTGAGTGAGTGTGTGTCTTATACTTAGTTATAGTTAGAACCTTCTCATCCGCGATGGAAGTGGGCAAAAATCTATTCCTAAGTCAAAGCTGTCAAATTAAAGAATAAGCCTTCTCACCAAAACCCCACCACCCCCATCTCGTATTTGTCCTAGCGGCCCAGGGTCGCGGAAAATAAAAACATCGGAACCTTCGGACCGCCGCTTCTGACCGCCTTATATTAATTTATATTTATTTTATTTTTTTGTGTTTGAAGAAAATTTTGCCACTTATTGCTGGTGGAATTGCCTCATTCCACCTTTCTCCCCCCCCCTCCCTCACGCGTTCGAAACGCCATTAAAAAACTTGTTAACACGGCGTTCGATGCGACGCCATATGTGATTTATTTTGATAATATTTTCGGGAACTGCTACCGGGTACTAATAAAAAGAAAAGAAGGGTTTTTCAACACGTGACCGTTTTGTCCGCGTACTAGAATCGTAGAGGCACGGGATTTATTAATTATCGTAATATATTTTTCCTACGTTAATATAAATACGCACTTTCGCGCGCATTTTGTCTCTCTCTCTCCCGTTAAATAGAAGGTATTCAGGTGGTATTCATTGAAGGCAGCGTCGTAATATTCAATCCCCCCCGCTATTTTGTATCTTAAACATCCCGAGCACGCGGACGTATTAGCTTAATGTTAACATCGTCTCTCGTTCTCTCTCTTTAGTACCTTCCCGAAGGCTTTCCCTTCGCACTTCTGAAGAGGATCGACTCTCGTTGTCCATGCTCCGCCTCTCTCCACTCCTGGTTGACCCCTTCGGGTTACCTCGCTGTACGTTCTTGCGCCATATATATTAGTAGTAGTAAATATATATTTGTTTGGATAAAAATATATATTTACGTCCCGACCGAGATAGCCTTCCCGTTCGGACGGTGAAAAGTGGCTGATTGTCCCAAGTGAAATCCACGATCTCGGGCGCAGGTACTCGTCGCCTTGCCTCCGTACCGCACCCTCGAATCAACTCTCAATTTCGAGATCCTCTCCTCCTCCCATCCCTCGGGCCGTTGTCCCCTCCCTGGTGTCCGTGGTATTTTTATTTGTTGCTCTGCAGCCATCCTCCATTCCCGGAGCCCACTTAAGGAGATTCCTCTTCGTCTAAACTGAGGCAGCCCTTAAGAAAATCTTCCATTGAGCCATAAGCGTGTTCCAATACGCCGGTTAGGGCGTGGCCTTCGTCTGCATAACTCTGTCAAAGAGAAAGAAAAAATATTTTTTGTAGATTAGTAATAGTTCTGCAGAAAAGTAACATCAAATTTCCGGAATTCGTACACCAAATAACGATCACCTGGTTAAGTAAATCTTTGTGAGATGGAATCTATTAATTCTATTGTTATTATTAAATGGAAAGGTAAGGGGACGTTTCAAGAACTTTATTCACTTGATTAAGTTTAGTGAGGGTTAGAGGGTTATCTTTACGGCAGTAATTTATTTCTTTTACTGCCCTGGGAATAAACGTTGCATCTCAAACAGGAATTCTAATTAATTTCAAAGCAACAATCCTCATCGATTTGGGTTCAACGCAGGTATCCTCTATTTCCTGTTTACTTCTAGTGGAAACGTTGGTTTTCTTGTCTGAAATTACCAGTTTCATACATTTTAGTAATTTCAACAAATCTGTATGCAAGCAGGATTGGAATAGCACTCACGCGACATTTTAATAAGTTGAACAATTTTCTAAATTGTGAAAATATCGTTTTCAATTCTAAAAGTTACTTAATCTCCATTTTGTTGACGTATGAATAAATTTCCTGTTCCAAAATTATCATTTCCATCTTACTTTACAATTTTCTTCGAAATCTAGTTTTTATCTAGAAATCTCAGTTACATAGCCAACTGAATAAGGAAATCTATCCAGACTCCGCCCCTGGCCAATAATCAATTTTTTTATTCCGAATTAAAATATGATCAGTTTCAAAGGAATACAAAAATTGCAAGCACCAATTTTGCTTTTGGAAAGTCCCTTGACTTAATATACGTCAGATAATTGTATCTCTTCTTCATTTTAACGTTTTCCATATGATCACACACTCATTCATTCTCACCACAATTTTTTATGTTTCTCGATACTCGAACGATATTGGCCCTTGATAAACACAGGTTTATCGACGCAAATTTGGTCTCTGCCATTATTCTACCATCATGTGAGGATCTAATTTTGAGGGTATTACATATTCTAGGAAATCCTCAGGCGAAATAGGCAAATTAACTGGCCCTCCCCACTTATGTCAGTTCCGCATGCTACTGTGGCGAGTCTCATGAGGAAGATATTTTCCGTTCTATTTAATGATGAATACAAGGTCCATGTACTCCTTAGTTATCAAAGTATCATGTGACCAGGTTTTCAAGGGCTTTTGGACTCAGCAATTACGATACTATGGTGAAAACCTTACCAAACCAAAATAATAACCATCGTAACAATTGAGGGTTATAATGGAATTAAATTTTCTGTATTTAATATTCTCTCTGACTCTCGATATCGTTTTTGCCTCTATTTACAACCATCATGGCGTAGCCTGCGCTCTAAGTGTTCGACATTTTCGTCCATTTCCATCGCATAAATTATCGCTAACCTTAATAGTCCAGCCAGTCTTTTAGCAGCACGCTCGTTGATTTGGGAGGATTGACGCCTGGATGCTGCGTAAAATGTCGTTAGAGTCGAGTCGCTTTCATTGGGCGGAAGGGGTGGGAGGAAGAGCTTACCTGGTACCGGAAGAGGACGCCGGCATCGGCGAGGGCCCTGGCGAGGGCCACGCCGTGGGCGAAGGGAGCCGAGTCGTCCGCCAGGCCGTGCAGGAGGAAGAGGGCGTGGTGCGGGACGTGGGCCGCCCTCCGCGTCGCGTCCGCCTCCACGTAGCCCTTGTAGTTGTCGCTCGGAGCCCCCAGGACGCGCTCCGTGAATGCCGAGTCTGCAAAAGACGGGTGGAATAAGGAAAAATGCTGAGGTTACTGCTGAAAACGGCGAAGTCGGGAGACGTTGCAGGGATATCTTTTAATTCGACGTAGAATTAGGAAATCTTTCCATTGGGAAACTAAGTTGCATGGAATGGAACAGCAAACGGCCATATTCCAGTTCCAGTTTCGATTACGTAATTTTAAGAAGTACAGGTATAAGCATCTCGCCTCTTTAAAAAGTTAGGAAGAAGAGGATCAGGTCTCGTGAAAATTATTTTTATGGAAAAGCACTCCCATATTTAAATATTGCTCGGCATATTTTGGAAATCCTGGATAGGCATTTTATCGAATATTTAACTACATATAATGTGCTCTTTACTGAGGTACGATATGCATTTTCGTGTTTTCTCCAGGGATTCACATCTGGACATACGCGAGAGAGAGAACTTGGATCTTTTAATGAGAGCTTGCAAAACTCTACTTATTCTAAAGCTTAAGGATAGTAATAGTTTATCAAAAAATAATTGAAAGTAGACTTACGCTATTTCTTTTGTTATTTTTGCTATACTATGCATGGCTGTAGTAAGTGAAATTCTTAGATCTGTCCACTGTGTCCAGATTATATTCATTTTATACTCTCAAAAGGAGCGAGCATAGCGATTCATATACTGATTCTTACAATACATTTGTACATTCATATCCAAATCATTGAACAATATTTCGTAAACCATGTTAGCATCTAGTATAACCACTAATAAGTTTACTAAACTAAAAAGTTAAAAGTTTATTTATATTTAAAATTATTCTTACTCTCAATATCAATCATTAAAATTTATTTCCTTTTACAGACTAGGTAAATGCAATTGCATCTGGTAATTTTTACTCTATCTGAAATCTTAATCGATTTCCAGGGACGTACTCTTTTCAAAGTGAAAAACTGTGACAACGCACAACGAAATTTTGGGTGTAGGTTTTCCAGGTTTTTTTCCGAGGTGGTTCAACGTTCATTCCAGCCAACTTATTTTCCTCATTTCTTCAGTCTGACTTGAAGAAGTTGCCTGGAATCCGTATAATTGTCCTCTTACAAGCTGAACCAGTGCGGAACAGCCACCGGAATATCATCTTAGGACGCCACGAGAACTAATTAGCTTGTATCTTCGGTAATTCTGAATTTATCGAATTAATTTGCCAGTTAAAAGTGCAATTATTATTATGTAAAGCACGTTGCAATTAGGCATTTGTCCTGGTGGCAACGGACCAGTCTAATCACTGGTCACTCTTACAAAACAAATACATACACAGAAAGAACAGATATGATATAAAATGCTGTTATATACAATGTGACTTTTAGAATATCAACCGCCCTTTTACCATCACACAAAGATTCGGTTTACACCATACAAGTACATACTATACACCATCCCTCGCCCCACTCCGTCTATAATCACCCGTTATTCAATTTCATATACCGTTCAAAATCACTCGCCGTTAACACATCATTCACTTTCGCAATACAAATCCTCACTCCGCCCACATCACATACATACAATAGCATAATAATCACTGATCAATGAAGTTTTTCACCCAGTGACTGCTTTACACTTCCTAGTACATATCTGGCTGCCTTTCTTTGAACTTTTTCTATCTTTTTAATATGCCCCACCTCATATGAATACCATTCTATGGAAGAGTATTCTAGGATAGGTCTAACCAGTACCCTAGACGTCTTTTCTTTAGTGGCTACGCTACTTTTTAAGTTTCGCATAACCTAATTAAGCACTTTAAATTAGGGTGTGTAATGTGAAATTTTCAGCTTCAGTCAGTTTTGGAGCATTTCAGCGCGATTATTCCAAGTTCCTCTAGGCTAGTGCGAAGGCTATTTGGATTCTCGAGAGGAATAATCAAAGAGTCCCGCTTCGGGAATACTCACTGTAATGCAGCCAGTCGGCAATGGGCGAAACGGCGACCCCGCACTTGAAGACATTCTGCTGGGTTCCGAGTACCATGGTCGTCACATATCCTCCGTAACCCCAACCCCACAGCCCCACCCTTGTTTCGTCTAGGTACTTGAGGTTATCCAGAAGGTGTCTGGGAATGAAGAAATAACATCGCAGCGTGAGAAAATAGGAAACAGTTAAATTTTTGGATTATCATCTCTTTTATAGGGTGACCTATGCGATATAATAATGATAGTAAAAATGCCAATGGATCATTTTAGATTCGCCCTGCGAGGCGATGGAATAAGATGATGAGTATTATAATCGCCGCGTTTCGTGCGGCTGGGTGGGCGATGAGACGACTGAGACTATGCCCGTGTGAAAATTTACTTTAATTTCCTAAAAATAAAACGGTAAACTCGATTGAAAGTAATTTCATCAATGCAGTTTATCATATCTGTTACGTTACTTCTAAGAATAATTTAAACACGTCTAGACCTTTTAAATATGAAAAATATCTATTTTTAATCAGAGAATATTTCAGCATTTGCAATTAGATTGAAATTATTAAAACTTTTGTGTCAGCTACACATATATGTCATGCATCACTTAAAATCTTTGTCAATTTTACTTTGAAATGTTATTACCCGGATTAGAATAAATTGTGAACACGGACAAACACTTTGATCATTCTGAAATATAACGTGTAAGGTGTCTCCTAAGGCGAACAGTTTCAGACGGAAGGTGAAAGTTGAGACCAACTTAAAAAGCAACTATCCAGAAGAAAATGATTTGGACGCCGTATTTGACTCTGTTTATGCTAATGTTGGAAAGATTGTGACAGGAATAGTGTGTGGTGTTTGTGTCCCTCTCCCTTGCTCACCGTAAGGCCGTGACTTGGTCCTGGACTTCGACGCCTCCCAACCGCCTGTAAAGGGGCCGGAGGGCCCGCCGGCCCTGCCCAGCCGCCCCCCTCACGTCCAGCCGAATGTACACGACGTCGTTGCGACTGGACATGTAGTTTCCCCAGTCGACACGCCACCGCTCGCTCACCGACTGGACACCCGGCCGACCATTGCTGCGAAAGGAAATTGTTAGGGCGATTGCTGACCATGGGTGGCCCACGATTATTGGAAAACAGTTAAATTGGTCAAGTTGGCTGATGACTCAGATTGACAGAGTTTACCCTGATCATCAGAATGCTCAAATTCCGAGAATGGTCCTATAAACATAATTCTGAATCAGTGGTGCTTGAAAACCTCCTTTAGCCCAAGGGTTGGTGTGATAATGGGTGGGGGGGGCCAAGCTCTAAGAAGTAAGAAATTCATCCGGGTATTGTAAAGGGGCGACTTTCTTTCCTTTGGCCTCTTGTTATCCTTGCAAAATGACACTCTGAAATTTGCGCTACTCGGGCTTAGCTGTGTGTTTCCGGAGGCGTCACTCGTATTTGAATCCTGGATCCTCCTGTTAATGGACCTTTTATTCTCTAGGTTACATGGCGATATTTTTACTGAGAATCACGAAAAGCCAACTTTCCCAAAATAAACAAGTGACAGGTTTTGAAGGATTATCATGAAGGACGGACGGATTCACAGACAGGTAATCAATCAGGGGAGGAGGGGAACGAGGGCGCGTTTGTGAGGAGGGCTTCATGCCATCCTCAAAGCTTGTCCTCTCTCGTAGAGCATCCAAGTAACTCTATGTATCCTTTATCCACTTTTTTCTGCCTTATTCAGATGTATCCTAGCAACTTCTTCACGTCCCCCATTTTATGTAAAATCTCGTGTTATATCTTTCCTTGTACCCACTCCAATGCATTAATTATTAACCCCATCGCTACTCTCAGTTGAATTGATATTATACTCATGATAAAATAACGTGTTCAATTGTTCCTGCGTCAATACGTGACGCGGAAAATGTCTCGAAAGTTATCTTACTATTGTTTTAGCTGGGTGTATTATTAATAAATAAAATGAATAACGGTTATGGTTACATGATACTTGGGAAAGTTACGAAGAACGCTGAAATTAACCTGTACCACATCTTTCTCTTAGTAAGTATTTCCCTCGTGTGTTCGGTCGAATCGTCGATACATGATAAGGCTGAAAAGAATTATAGCCGTTATACTTTCACGTCGTGGATAAGGATTAACCTCGTTTTATTATTGTACTTTGTTTTATCACCCTCATATTTTTGTTACCAAAATATTTAATTTTATTTGTGGTTCTTAACAATATCTTGCAGATTTAAATTAATGAATTTTTTGAAGCAAAAAATAGAACTGTACTTCATTGTAAACAAAAAATACCGGGACCGTAAACTTGAGTGTTGACTCAAGTTTACGGTCCGGTATTTTTTGTTTACATTGATTCACGACCGTAGCTAAGTTAATTGTATATTTAAACTGTACTTCATTACTGAGTAATAATGAAGAGTTAAATGTTTTACTAATATTATTGTTGGTAAGGAAATGGATAATACGGTTGAGATTAGAACTCGGAAAAGGGGACGAGAGGGCTTATATACATATTTTCATTAGAAATAAGAGTATCAGTCCGTGGGGCAGTAACTTGGGAGGATTAGCATGGATTTTCCCCTTAAAACACTCCATAGATTCATTTAGGGGCATATTCTTGGCAGAAATCCATTATTAGGATTTCGTTTTGGCAGCTACGTGCGCCCTCGTGCAGTTCAGGCAAAAACCGAGGCGTATTCGCAGCCAAGAAAGCGAGACATTAAAATATAAATTAGTGGCGATTACCTACTCAACGCATGCTTGGAAATGGGTAATGAAGATGCACATCGCACCTGGCTCATTATATTTTTATTTCTCTGAAGTCTCAAAGAGCCCAGGAGGAAATAGATCATACGTGACATATATAGCAGGATGGATAAATCGCATAAGTAAATGAGTGCGCGGTGCGTCAATTCACCAGTGGTGGAAAATGATCGAACCAACTGCAAATATCAATTCGAAAATGGTTAAAACTGACATCAAAATTTAACGGAGGGGAGAAATTTCAATGAAAGAAATAGTCAAATTTCGGCAAAGGGCTCCGATCGAATTTCTGACTCTTTATATTCTTTCAAGTTCATCAGCCTCGATCATTTAGAGTGGTGAAAAATGCTATTCATGTCAATTCTACAAACCTATTCTATTTCAGAATTCATTCAAACTTTTGGATCATATGACACCTACTAAACTCCGAACGGATATGGATCTTTATTTGATGAAGTATCGGAAAAGAAATACTTAGTTATGCCACAAATACATTTTTTATTAAACACGACCAAGGTTACTAAACTCACTTATTTTCGAATTTTCGGTGGCTCAAGCCACCTTTCTCAAGGAAGAGAAGGGAGGAACTCTGTGTCCGCTAGTGCTAACTTCATATGCGTAATTATTCACATCCGTGAGACTTTCACATAAGTTATGTATATAATTCATAAACACTCATACAGAAATAATCTACTGGGGCTAATATTTTTCTAGTAGCTGGTTTCGTAGTACCCCTTCTGGTATGGGCTTCTTACTGCAGTGGTTAAAAAAAATAATGATGATAAAAACAAAATTCTAATTTTTTCCCACGAGTGGTACATGTTTTTTGTTACAATACACTATGAAGCAGGATTTAAATACTGCAGGTACATGCTAAGGGAAAGTTTTTGCAATATATTCTCCCAAAAATAGCGACAAGGGATTAAATGGTAGTGAGACTTAAGTTTCAATCTCGCCCAAAAATAAAGACAACATCCGCAGGCGGCTTTCAGACCCCTGGCGAATCTAACGGACTTGTCGGCCAATTACCAGACAGGTGCAAACGCACGCGCAGGCGCAGTCGTGCACCAGGGGCGGGAGATGGTGTACTCACACTTCGACGAGCACGGGGAAGGCGGCGTCCCGCAGCTCCTCCCTCCAGCTCGGGGGCAGGAGCAGCTGCACCTGGGCCCTGGCACCCTGCGACAGGGTCACCTCGTAGGTGCGCGACGTGGGCAGTGCCAGCTCCACGTTGCCGTCGGTGATCGCCGCGCCTCCCGAGCCCACGGCCGCTCCCCCGGCGCCCATCGCGTTCCCCTTCTGCATGCGGCGCCGATGGTACTCGCTGTATATAGGCACAGTGGGCGTAAGGAAATCCTCGGGGGGATCTGCAGGGAGAGAGCACAAGGGATCGTCTTATGAACGGCGGTGGGATACCGCCTTGTAGGATCGCCTCTCACGACGGAACGTTTTTGCGCCGACATTTTCCGGCACCACGGCGAAGTGCCTTCCACTTATTACCACGACGAAGACACCTTGATCTCATTAAACGTATTTGAAGCAGATATTTTCAAGCTAGTTTAGGAGTTAAACGCGGATTTGATTATCTTTGGGATATTGTTTGATTTGCCGTATAAATAGACTTCGATCGTGTTAGTTTTTCAATTGTTAAATGGTATTATACAACTCTGGTTTGATATTGTTATATTAGCATTATAGCTTTACAAAAATAT
Organism: Hetaerina titia; assembly: GCA_037158775.1. Classification (NCBI taxonomy): domain Eukaryota; kingdom Metazoa; phylum Arthropoda; class Insecta; order Odonata; family Calopterygidae; genus Hetaerina; species Hetaerina titia. The sequence continues at coordinate 136,094,668 of CM073768.1, forward strand.
TAGCATTGCAGATTTATAGATCAATATATTTGACTTCGTTATGTTCTGAATGGCCGGTTAAGAATTGAAAACTCTCGTCTGATATTTGTTTAGTATTATATTTTTACTTTGTTATAACCTCTTTTATTTTATATGAATGACGCATGCATAGTAAGCTCTTTGTGGTGGTGTAAACATCTCTGAAATGATCTAAAATACGTAAGATCCTGCGATAAAATACTTCCAATCATCAATAAGAGTGTATTTTGCAATTAAACGAGGTCAAATAAGAGGCAGGAAATGAATGGTCATCTCGAGCCCCGTGGCGTTGCAACGGAATCAACGCCTGTGAGAGTATTAAAGAAATATTTTGATTATTCTCACTGGCCTATCACTTAGCGGAATATTAACCCGACCGCGTGATAATTATGGACAAAAGTATTTTATATTCAGTTATAGAACGCTAAGAAAAAGTACTGTCTGAAAAAGTAATTTTGTTCTATTAACTTTTTAACGGAAGACCGTTAGATCGATTCTTGAAATAGAAATCTATTGGAAGACGTTAAAGCGAAGAAATAATAATAACAAAAAAAGATAGGGGTGCGAAACGGAGGAATGCATCAAACATGCTCAAGCATTGATTACACAGGCCAACAGTGTTTTTGGTGCCGGAGCTTTAAATGTTGATTTAAAGAACAATTGGGGTGCTGAATCCAATTATGACACTAGTTTTTTCCTATCAGCTATAGTTTTCAAGATATAGATATGTTGTTACTTGGGTAAAAAAATCTTCTACATGATGATATGAATAATGATAAAACCATTATCAATAGTAATTACTATTGATAATGGTTTTATTTATGTCATTCGGAAAAATCATAACACTTGACTCCATTAAGCTACAAAATTTAAAAAATTGAACCTTTATTGTAAAGGAAGTATTGAGGAAACTTGAGAACTTATTACTGTTTGATTCATTTTCATTATTAAAGTTATAATAGCATCCTGGAGTTTCAATAAAATCGTCAAAAAGAATAATGCTAGGAGATTGATATACGATACTCGTACTTGTAAAGACAAAGAGCAAGGGGAAGTAGTTTCCATCATGGAGAGTTAATTTTATCTACTTTTTCTGAGTTGTTCTACCCTAACTGGAGCCTGAAGGGTCTTGTGATTTGATACCTTTCTGAATCAATCATTTTACTTCTAGAAAAACTATGCCAATCGACATTACCCATGAAAAAATTACAACGTATTGTGGTTAAAACCCGTTTTTGTTTGGTTTCATCAGGCAAATGTTACAATACCGCTTTTTAACTCGATACCTTTCAAGTTTTTTTTTTTGCGGCATAATCTTCCTCGATGGAAACTCCCATATTTTTCTCATCATTATATGTGCCGCATGAATCAATGTATTTTTAAAGTTACCCAGTCCCCCTCCTAGTTTTTCCCCTGTACTAGACTCCACATGGTCTTCTGCATCCTCGACATGCTTTCTTCAACACCATCTCCAACTCCTGGTTTTAAGGCTAGTGTTTGTTTCTGGTCAGGTGCTTGATAGACTCTCGCCTTTAATTGATAGATAAACCATGCAAATATTTCCCGCACTTCTTTATTGTTCGTACTTACGTTCTCATTGATCATGGTAAAAGCAACTCCCGAGTATTCCAGCTAAAAGCTGCGAATATTGGTTATATAATATTTTTCAGTTATGATAAACATTATACTGTCATATTAAACTAAATAAATATCCAAAATATTCTAGGAGCTAGGCTGACAATAACCCACGGAGCGAAGGTTGAAGTGCAGATTAAATATCTTGCATAAATTGGAAGGAGGTCTCTTTACTAGTGATGTTGAAAATGTATTATTAACCCCACCGTAACATGGTAGGAGAGATTATGCTAATAAAATTAGAGAGATGAAGTGTGGAACAGATAGATTTGAGATATCATTTTTTCGACGAACTACAAGGGATCAGAATAACATTGTCCGACTACGGTAAGGGTAAAAATATTCGGGTAAAAATTATTCTCGTGTGTATTCACTCTCCGCCACACACCCTAGCGGTGGCTTGCAGGGTACCAAAATATCTTAATATCTATTTGAAAGAAGACATCTTAATCTAGCCTTCATTCTAACCTAGCATCAGCAAGGACGCGCCCAGCACAGAACCAAGGAGGCGGTTTGGTGGAGGGTGCTCAAAGCACGGGGGCCGCGGACCCTGGAAGACGAGCCGGCGACGGCGTGAGGAGACGGCTCACCCCCCATCACTCGCCGAAGTCGGTTTGTCGCTTGCTCGGGTGTGAGACATTGTACGCTAGCCGATACAGACTATTTATTGCATACTGTACGTGCCTACTTAGTATTTTCAGCCAAAACGAACGAAAAACCAACGGAAAAAAGTAGAAACGTTCACATTCATGTACATTTGTATGTTCTGTGACGGTTTGAACTGGTTCCACTCTCCATTACGGCCTCCTTACTTCTGGGCGTATTGGCACGGAAGAACCCTCATTCAGTCGCGTCAAGGAGTGATGCTGGACATTCTTGCGGTTTAGCAAATATTCTCCAGTGGCGCTCCAGTCTTCATGGAGTCGCCTCGAATAAAAAGCAGTGCAAACTCCCATTTTCCTTCGCTTCCCTCAAGAGAGTTTTTTTTTAGTGCTTGACCCTTATCAAAATCTCATATAGCTGATATTTTTGTGACCTAGGCAGTCGTTGAGCGTAGGTGGCGCCAGCCGTGGCCGTCGTAAATTCTCTCTCTGGACGCCGCCCACTGCACAGGCTGAAAGCGGCTGTGCACCCCTTTTTATCGAGTCTCATTTTCTGATGATGTCACACAGGATGGAAGGGGAGTCTGTGTGGAGTGACTCCATGGGGCGTAGTCAATATGAACCGCTGGTTTATCTTCAGTTAATGGTGAGAAGTCTTCCGTCTTGTGAGACGCATGTGAGTGGCAGACTATGTAAGTAGGTCAGCATTGTTGAAAGGGAATATTCCCCGAGTGTCAAAAGAGTAGCTGTCGCAGCAGATTTTACGTTTGGAAGTTGCTCAGGCGGCTAAAGGTCATGTCACACATTCACTTTTAAATCCTTGAAAACTACCGTGAGATTTTGAAAAACTCATTACAAGACTGGATTGGATAACGCATCCTTCCAACCATCTGATGAATTTGTTATTGTGCGACAAATGTATAGGGTACGCAGAAAAACAATGAAATATTTTATTTTTAAAGATAATTGCAAGGTTTCATTTTTACTTTTCTCATATAAATGACAGGATAGTCGATGAATCTTTAAGGAAAACTCTCTGAATCATATAAATTTTGCAACTGTTCAAAGGAGAATTCGCTTTCAGTCACTGTATCTAAAACCATTCCTTAACAGGGTTCACTGGTCACTTAAAATATTGCTTGAATCTACATCAACAAAATATTCCGCGATCTACCAAAACGGTATGTGGCAAGGGGTGCAAGGACCAATGACTGATAAAAAGGAGTTTCTCTTGAACATTTGCGACCATTTTACCAGCAATATAGTACTGTGGTAAACTAACTTCGGGGTATCTGAATGGCCAGAAGATTTATTTTTTGAGAGAAATTTTCAAGATCATCCTCATATTCTCAAATTCCTGTTAGTAGTATAATAGATTTGAAAAAGAACCAAGTTTGATAGCTTTTACATCCACAGTACATTATTTTATATTAGCATCTGAAGGCATGAGCGAAAACACTACTTCATGCTTGAAAAAATTAATTTAGCATTCATTTATCTTGCCACTTTTTTACTTAATTTTTACGGGGAATTAGTAAGGCACCCCATACTCAACCAAGCGACCTTCGCAGCGTCACTTGCAGTGGCACTCAATCCCAACCCGGTCTCTCCCGTACCGCCACCAAACACCCTCCCACTTGAGTACTCACCTTTGAGGGCGTGGACTCCGGATCGCGGGAGTCCAGGCCCGAGGCACTCAATAGTGACGTGGGATGGCTTGATTCCGAGGCTCACGTGGGCCTCGAAGTAGGCACATCCCTTGTAGAAGTCCGACTTGGCGCTGTAGCACGTGAGACAGCGAGGGTTGCGATTCTCCGTGCCGGGCCACGCGTCGTCCGAGCCAGGGTCGCGCACCACGTACAGGTGGCGCTGCCCCGGGTTGCTGTCGTGCGTGGCCAAGTAGTAGCTGCTCAGGTGTACCCCGGGATACGCAGGGGGGGGGGTGCGCCATGGAAGAGAGAGGATGAAGTCCGTTATACAAGGGGAAGAGGAATAAAAAGAGACGTTTCAGGCGTGATATGGTGGAATAAAATTTTTGTGGAAAATTGCTAATTTTAATTAAAAAGGGGAAGAGGGTCGTTTTCCAGGTCAGTCGAGAGAAAATTATTCAAATACTTGGGGGGAAAGGGGCGAATGTTTTCGAAAATGTTAGGAATACGTAGTCTATACAATACATACGCGAACGGGTGCAATCTGGCGGCCATGAGATGGACTATAGCCCCACCCACTAGCGGCGCCTGTTGCTTGAGAACCAATGAGCCGTCTGCGGTTGGCGGATCGTCGAGCTGTGCGTATGATGCCAGTTATGTTAATTTATGTTGTCATTTTTACTGTTTGTCGAAAATGGAAATTGACAAAATCACGGGGTAACATCGTCGAAAAACTGTCAAAATAATAGCCGATGAACTGAATTTAGGCAAATCATGAGTGCATACTACTTTAATCGAACATTTGGGTGAAAACAATGTGTCCAAAAATCGTGCGCGTTCAGCATTGATTTCAGCCAGTTTCTGGCAAACAATTCAATCACCATCCTTGATCATCCTCCTTATTCGCCAGATCTCACCTCCTGCGACTTTTTCCTGTTCCCAAAATTTAAAAATGTGATGAGGGGACGTCACTGGTAAGATTTGGACACAATAACGCAAGAAACGACGAGAAAACTAAAGAGCCTAAATACCGAGGACTTACAGGGTGCTTTAAAAAGTGGGAAATAAGATGGAATAATTGTATAGCAACGATTGGAGAGTACTTTGAAGGGGACAAAATCGATGTGGACTAAATTTTGCAAAATGAAGTTTTTATTGCCTCAGTACGCGTATTTATTGGACATAACTCTTACGTCGAACGAGTGGGCTATTCCCGGTGTTAATAATCAGGGCACTTTTGGCGGTGAGACCTGGAGCCAGGTTCTCAAAGCTATAAGTTGGCCCATGAGTCCTCTCCAGTCAGTCTTAAATATAATATGAAAATATAAAATTTACGTAATCTGATAATAATAGGCAGGCAAGAAATTCTACACTACTAATTATAACCATCGACAAGACTCCTTGTCAGTGCAAATTTAAGTTATTAGTAAACTGACTGGTGGATTTGAGAAACAGGTTACAGTTCGTGCCCGAAGTCATTTTGGTTTAGGTGATTACTTATTCTGGTGCAGGACCCAGAAAAAATCAAACCTATTGCAGGATGGTTTGGGGTGAGATTATACAGATAGACACGCATAGTGGTGAGGGGTGAAGGGATGAATGACAAAAATATTAATCAGATCCAAAAAAACAGGTTGTAATTTCGAGGAAAACATTGGCATCCTCATCGGAAAAATTGAGAAAAATTCGGGAATGGGGACCTAGAAAATGAGTGACCACTGAAATCGAATCGTATATTATTTCATAATATTGTATTGTGTGCTTCGGGATAAAGTGAATCAATCACTTCATCCGTGGGTACCAGTGTTGAATGCTAGTGGCATGCAAAGATTTATTTCCTTGATTCCCAATTGCTCAAACTTAAATAGACACAAATTGCAATTTTGAAAGATATGACAGAAATTATTGATGCCTTAGTGAAATAGGGCTCTTTTAGGAAATAAACACAATTCCAAATTAAATTTTTCTCATGTCACGTCTTTCTTTGAATCTATAGTGAGGAATCTCACACGTTCGACAGACGGTCACAGTGCATTGCAGTCGTTGGATAATATTATTGCAAAATGGACCTTAGGAACGAACTTATAAATTGAAACTGAAATAAGTAATTAGTGACACTAATTTTCTATTACAATTGGATGTTTCGGTTTCAGTCATGTTAAGCTAAACTTATAAGCATAACGGTGACTTTTTAAAGATAATCTATTGGTTGAAATAGGTTTTGAATGGATATAACTACAAAATAACTATTTCCTAATAAAACACAATACAGCATCATACTCCACAATAAGCCCCTATTTTTCTCTGCGTACTTTCTTCCTCCATTCATCCCGTTCAATTCTTTTATTAACATCCTTATTCAACGTCCCTGTCATCAACTCACTCCTCTCCTGACAACTAATTCTTCTCCTTACTTTGACCATTTTGGTTCAAACGTGACACATAAACTGATCTACCTGCTATGGCTTTTTCCCTTATTTTTTAATGTTTAGCTTATACTTTTTATTTCTGAAATATCGCATAACCTTTGTTTTATACATGTTGATTCTCATCTCGTATCTATCGCACTGAACCTCCAATTCACTCAGCAATGCTTGCAACCCCTTAACTGACTGAGCAAATGATGCTTGGTCATCCGCAAACCTAACTAATTTTACGAATACCCCTCCGACTTTCATTCCTACCTCCAGTTCTTCCCATGCCTCTATAATCATTTCCTCCACATATCCGTTGAACAGCACCGGTGACATTGGGGAACCCTGCCTTACACCTTTTCCTAACACTGCCCATCAGGACTCTCCGTTCGCCACTCGCACCTGAGCAGTCTGAGACATATGCAGGTTGCGGATTAGCCTCCTGTACCTCCAATATATTCTTATTTTCTGTAATATACTTAAGAGTTTTTCCAAATTCACTCTATCAAACGCTTTTTTGAAATCTACGAAACAGGCAAATACTTTCTGATTGCATTCAATATTCCTCTCGATAAGTGATCTCATTGCTGCAGTGGCATTGCTCGTTCCTCTCCCCTTCCTAAACCCAAACTGATCATCCCCTAAGTAATCATTTGCCTTACTCTTATCCTTTTGTTGATGATCCTGAGAACAACTTTACCTGCGTGGGAAATCAAATTTATTTTTCTGTAGTCCTCACATAATGTAGCCTTTACCTTTTTCGGAATACGAACTAACACTGTTCTCACAAAGTCTCTTGGCCAGATTTATTCCTCATAGATACTACGAATAGTCTCTTCCTCCACATTTTCCTAAACCTTTTAGTAGGTCCACAGGAATATTTTCTACCCCCATCGTCTTGTCTGATTTCATCTCCCTTAATGATCTTTCTATCTCATTGTCGAGTGCACCTAAGCTATCCCCATCTATGTGATATGCCCCTTGTCTATCCTATGTCTAAGTTTTAAACCATATAGTTCTTCTATATATTCCTTCCATCTCTCTTGGATCTTTTCTGTGTCAACTATTATCTTACCCCACATATCTCAAGCTGTTAGCACAGATCTTCCCTCCTTGCTTCCCAATAGTGATTTAACCTTGCTGTATAAAGCACCAATTCCACCCTTCCTCTGCAAACTTTCCATATCCTCGCATTACGTTTTCCACCATGCTTCTTTTGCTTTACTTGTGACCCTTCTCAATAATAATTTAATTCTTTGTACTTCATTTTGATTGTGTTTGGGTTTACATTTTTCCATTTTCTTCTCTCGTCCATTTTTGTAATCATCTCATCCGTGGTCCATGGTTTCCTTATCCTTTTCCCATTAACGGTTCCTATAGTGTATTTTGTGGCTTTTGATATACTTTTTTCATATATTTCCACATTTTCTTGATAGTACTCAACTCTTTTCCCTCATTCATGATATTCTCCACAGCCTGCTTAAAATCCTTCTTCGTCAATTCAGTTAGTCCTTCTACATTCCATTTCCTAACTCGCCCGCCCCCCTGCCTCATCATTTTGAATCGGACGCTACACTTCATGAGCAGTAAGATATGGTCAGACTCTGCATCCGCTCCCGGGAAGCTGGGCGAAAATCTTGTCTTTCCCGCTGTCGGGCACGACACACGGCCGATTGGGCCGAGTCCCGTTATTGCCAGGGCTCTTATTCTCTAGAGTGTCCATCATAAAAGTCTTGGGAATACTAATTGAGTGGATTTCCCGGTGCCTACCTCAATGGTGTGTTTCATGTGACACCATCACATTAAAGTGATTAGGCCTCCATAGAAAAACTTCCTTTTTGAATAAAGTACAACTAAAAATAATGGTGATCGTACGAATGGCTCTCAAGTAACGCCCTCTCCTGCCAATCCAGAGGTCGCTGGTTAGAATCCCGCCTACGTAGGTTTTCCTCCACCTAGGGCATGGATGTTTTTGATTGCTTTTATTGTAATGTACAAGGTTTAGGTGGAAGAAGGGACTGTGTCGTCTAAATTTTGCCCCAATGAAGTCATAAAATAAATAAATATCTGGAGGGCTCTCTGTACCAGATATAGTAAATAGGTTTTAAGGCAAATGAATGACTGTTCCAGGGGTTGAGGAGGAATCAAAATGTCATAGGTTAAAATTTTGTTGATTGGGTAATATGGTACAGGATTCCCATCATGCGCTTGAAACGTAGCCTTCTTGGACTGTTATTTTGACTTACATTTTCATTTTTTCACAATATCTGTTAATTCAGGCCCGATAATCCCGAGTGCTGATCTCGGCATAATTTTTGCTAAAACCTGAAACGGGGTTACATTTAGCTGGGTGGTTACTGCTCTCAGGTCTGGGAGGCCTCACATGCTGGCTACCCCCCCAGTCAAAGGTCGCTGGATGGAGTACTCACACGAGATGCCGCGTGTCGTCCCAGGCGATGATCCGCATCACTTCGTAGCGGCCGTGGCTCAGCACGGATATCCGTTGCTCGACGGGCGCGGCCGAAGGCGAGAGGTGCTCCCCGTCCGCCGGCGCCAGCGACACGTGCTTGATGTGCGTGAAGTGATCAGCGGTGCCCTCCTACCGGAATTTAGCCGAAAACACAACAAAAAACACAAAAATATGAAGGAAATGATTTTGGTTTGAGAGAGGGGATCCGTTTCTGGAAAACCGCAGAAATAAGGAATCGGAACGAGGGCCGAAGGGTGGCATTTATTTAATCATCGCAAATATTCATTCGTTGAACCTTTATTTAAATGATTTGGATATTTTACCAGATTTGGTGTAAGTTACCGCAGCGACATGAGCGTATCTCATCTCCGTTGGATTCGAATCGTATACGCAGTTTGCTTGAACGACCCTGTTTCCGCGCAGTGCCAGACCACACTCCATATCAAAGTTTGAATGAGTCTTTTCTTATCATCCTTACTCAACGTCCCTGTCATCAACTCCTTCCTTTCTATGAAAGTTTCTTTGTCTACGTCAATTCTTCTTCTGAAGTCCCGAAGTTCCGATTTCTTTGACCATCTTAGTTCAAAATAATTCCAGGATAGGTAAACTGTTTGATTTGTCTTGTAAATGCCCTTCAATTGTTCACGTTTCATATATCATAGCCTTCATCTTTCTTGAAAGTCTCATGACCTTTGTTTTTTTTACATTAATTGCCATGCAAAACCTATCTCTGATTTCTATTCGATGGTTTCTGAATCAACTTTGTGGAAGTTAATGTTCATTAAATGAAGAACACAATCTATTTTTCCACTGTTATTTATTTTGGTACTACTCTGTTACTCTGTAATACTATCCCTGATTTCTTAATTTTATCAGCGGTGGTTGTGACTCCTTGTCTGACTGGGTAACTACAGTTTAATCATCGCAAACCTTACTCATTTTATGAATTGTTTATAGCAGTGAACATTTTTATAAGAGTTAGTCAGCACGTCCCCGTACTCTAATACAAACAATGACCCTTTTTGAAAAGTGACTACAACGTATATTCAATCTTGCAAGCTCACAAATAAACACACTCTGGTATATAGGTAGAAATATTTTTTTTAGTGACCACAAAAGTGACTTTGACCAAAGTTCTTCATTTTGAAAATTTCGGCTAGATGCTTTGGAGCAGTTGGAAATTTTGAAATGCGTCCGTTGCCAGGATGAACTTGCCAACGAAATGTTGTATCCCTCCCACTCCTAGACCTACCACTCTTCCAAGTCAACTATCGACAACGAAAGATGTAATTCTCTTTTTCTCCCAGCTGTATTTTAACCTATTTACCCCTCCACCCTCCCTCTTTGACCAACCCCCCCTCCCTCGATCAGAAGGTATATACACCAAGTGTGCTTCTATGAGGACCACCTTATGATGAAGTTCAATGTTGAAACCTGGGTCGGGTTTTTAAATAAAGTGTGTGGAATTACAAAGTCAATAATTTCATTTCATTTAAATTGGTAAAAATATGATTGATTTTTAATTTCTAAGTAAATTTTTGTTTATTTGGTCTCAACCTCGCTCATTTTGCGCTTGGTTAAATTGAATGCAAGTTATTCTGAAAATTAACGGATTGCAATGAATCCAGCGGGCCAAAATCTGCTGAATTGTGGAATTAATATTAGATTTAGACTGAGACTTTTATTTATGAAAAAAGTATAAATTTTGGTCAACTATTTCTTGATTTTGTCATATTATTCCTCAGATTTGAGAGATTCTGAGTAATAGTCAAGATTGATAAAGCTACGAATATTTTGCTGTATAATATGATTGGCAACGATGTAACTTGTTACAACACATACTTAATCACTAGTGTTAATTTTACATTGCATTATTTGGAAAGTTTAGTCTATGGTTGTATAAGGGAATTTATAAATTGCTTGAGGTTTTCAAAAATAGTTACAAAGGGACAAACGAATCACAGGTTCTCTTAAAAAACGTCGTAAATGTGATAAAAAACTATTCTGAAACAGGTATGTCGTGAAAATAGTCGTGATAAGCGTATGAACAAATTTACTGTCATCCAGCAGACCTTCTGTATGGGAGAGCTACTAGGACTTGTAAATTGAATTGCAGCTTTGAGAAACGGTCCCCTGGTCGTGAATAATGAATGGGCGCGATAAAGAATGCGGACATCACCATGGCAACGGGACTTCACTTGCACACCTGCCACCTTAACGATTCCGTACACGTCTCCATGGCTGGGGGCAAACCCCGCCCGTCGATTGAATGCGAAAATGAAGGAAACATTGGAGGAGAGGTGTGTCGGGGGTTGGGGGGGAAGGGGGTTGAGTGAAAGGGAACGTCAGCAAGGGGTGGCCGGACACGTACCTGAACAGGTGCGAGGACGAGGAAGCTGTCCACGGAGGCCTTGGTGGGGTTGGCGCGGGCGAAGGTGACGGTGGCGGGGAAGACGGGAGGCGGCCGCACCTCCACCCACGCCTCCTCCAGGGCCCTCTCCGCGTGCGTCTAGGGGGGGTGGAGGAGAGAAAGGAAGCGCGGAGAAAATCGTTAGAGAGGCTTTCGATGGGGGGGGGGGCGGAAGGGAGGAGTAAATAGGGAAATTCATGTATTCGTACTGAGAGAGCACAGTTAAAAAAAGAACAAATGTCGGAGTTTTCAAGCATGTCAGATAGTGACAGTGATAGTTTTCGTATCTTTTCGTGACTGTCTCACGTGTGTTATCTTCGAGAAAATATTTTGGCCTAACAGACAAACTGAAACATTTTTTATTCAAATTTATTTTTAATTTTCAACATGAGTTTCATTTTAAGTCGATACTTTTTTTCCGGCAATGTTCTTTTTTAACCCTTCCAAATACTAATTGACGTCTTTCTCCGCCAAATATGCGTTTAAGAATGCAATAACTTCCTCGTCCGATGAAAATCTCTGTCCTCCAATCGAATCTGAAAGATTAAAAAACAAAGAACAGTCGCTTGGGGCCAGATCTGGTGAATACGGTGAGTGATCAACTAAGTCGAAGTGCATTTCGTGTGAAGTTCAACCATAGCGACCGCCGAAGTGTCAGCAGGTGCTTTGTCGTGATGGAAAAGCACTTTCTTCCTCTTCAAACGCGATCGTCTTTTTTTGCAATTTCTATCTTCAGCTTTGTCAAGTAATGATGCGTAATAATCTACCGTTATTTTTGCACTTTTTTGAAGATAATCGATGAACACAATTCCGTGACTATCCCAAAAATTAGTCGCCATCACCTCCCCGGCCGATGGAACCGTCTTCGCCCTTTTCGGAGCAGATTGACCCTTAGCAGTCAGTACTCTGGGCTGTTATTTCGTCTCATAAGTGTAGTGGTTGATGTAAGTTTCATCTACAGTTATGAATCGACGCAAAAAATCTAACTTGATTCGCTCGAACCGCTCCAACAGGGCCTTGGAAATGTTCATTCGAATACGTTTTTTGGTCCAAAGTGAGCAAATGCGATTCACCCAAAGTGTGAACAGCTCATGTATGCCCAATTCTTCAGTCAATTTATGACGAACGCGTTCTCTCCATATGTCCATAGCCTCTCTGCTATCTCTCTCAGCTTGATTTGATGATCGTCTATTTGGTGAACTCTTTCGATAGCATCGGTGGTTGTCGCAGTTTTTGGCATTACCGAACGCTCATCAGCAGCCAAGCTGGTATGGCCGCATTTAACCTCAGCTGCCCAAAATTTCACGCTCGTAAATGATACTGCAGAGAATCCAGTGTGCACAGGATCCAACTTGTCTTTGATATGCGAAGGTGCATTGCTTTTCAATAATAAATATTTAATGACAACTAGTTACTCAATATTTTTCCATTTACACGAAGCCCCTTGTAACGGCAACATTCTAAGCCGCCTCCTTCACGGAAGATATTTCAATGCGCATTGAATCTCTGAATTATTGAAAATATGTTTTTATAAGTTTCTGATGCACATCGAAAAAGAAATGTTCATTATCAGGCTAATTAAGTGCGTATGTATATATATTTATATTCTTTATGTCAAGCTAGTTGATTTTTCGGGTACCAGATCTTCCTGGGAAACCATAACCGGCACAGGGAAAGGAACTGGCCCCCCTACCCTGATGTGTGAATATTCACACGCCGTCGGGCTTGGTACACGGGTGAGCTCTACCATCACCTACTAAACCGACCTTCGGGTTGATTACTGTGTTTATGGTTTTTATGTTTATTCTTTATGTATGTATGCGTGTGGGTCGCGGTACTCCAGAGGTAGAGCTTCGACCGGTACGCGCCCTGGAAGGCGTCTTCGGGGACCTCTCACAGGTCTTCGTCAAGGCTGATTGGATATCTCTTCTATGGGCGAAAAACGAGTCCCTTTCAGGGCTGCCTTAATCTGAGGAAACAAAGAGAAATCTGCTGGGGCGACGTCAGGACTGTAAGGGGGTGGGGCAGCGTTGGCACCTGGTGTTTGGCCAGGAACTCGCGGATTAGTAGTGCGTTGTCGTGATGGAGTGACCAGGAAGCGGAGATGTATTTTCTCGTCCTGATGACCCTTTTTCGGTCTTTCCTGCACATACACGTAGTAGGCAGCGTCTGTTCTTGAGGAACAAACTCCTTATGGACCACTCCTTCACTGTCGAAAAAGACAATGAGCATTGTTTTCACTTTTGATTTGCTCATTCTTGCCTTTTTTGGGCTTGGGGGACTGGTTGGTGTGCCACTCAGAGCTTTGGCGTTTTGCTTCTGGATCGTATTCAAAAACCTAGGTTTCATCGCCAGTAATGACGTTGTCTAAATAATCAGGTTCATTTTCAATGCGTTGCAAAAGTTCACTTGAAATTTCCGCTCGGTTGGTCTTTCGTGACACGGTCGGCGAGCAGAGGTTTACAATAACTGGAGTCTTGCCGATTCCACAGCTTGGAGAGCACTGGCATTGGTTTTGCGGCAAAGCTTAGCGTTCCTTCCATCTACTACAGGTGGTTTGATCACACTCCAACCAATAGGAGCGGAGCGAAAAATTCAAATGCATTACGTTTAGAAGGCACCCTGTATTATATTTCAGTAAAATATTTTAGGATACAAAAAGTACAGAACTAATGCCTTCGTTAAATTGAAATTTTTTACTCAACCCTCAGTATGATATTTCATAAGGTTGCGCCTGAAAATATTAAATTGTATCAAATAAGATCAATTAGGTAATTGATTAACTAGGATTTAGTGTTTAATCTCACTTATTTGAAAGAAAATGTGTATGATGAAGTATTCTAGTTTAGGAAACTGAAACTGGTGGAGTGATTTGCTCTCTCCGACCGACGCGACTGTTTGTTTATATCGCCTGAAAAACATTCGAATGGTCTCCACCGAGCACATTCGTGAGTGGTCGTGTAGGGGAGGAGGGGGTGGTGTTGGTGGGATAGTTGGGGGGCGACGGCGGGTGGGGGGACGGTGTGGTGAATGAGGTTCATACCTCGACGCAGGACCACTCCGGCTCGACGCAGGTGGCCGCCACGCTCAGGTTCTGCGCCCGGTTCATCCATACGGCCGAGACGATGGTGTGACCCCCGCCGACCCACTGCGCCGACATAAGGTAGTACTCCCTGCGGGTGTGGTGGGGGGGAGTAAGAATGGGAGGAGAGGGAGGGAGAGAGAGAGAATGCGGTTAGGGGACAGAGGACGACCGGAGAATTAAAAAAAAGAGTTTATAAATTGCACACACTGAGGGTTTCACTCCAAAAGATGCAAGGATTAAAAAAAAAGAATAGCGACAACGATAAAACGACAGTGATAACAAATCGCGTGAAAACGAGCCAAGTATCGAAAACTGGTAAAGAGAAGGGGAATCTGGGTTAGTGCTAATCGAAAAAATGCAAAGAGACAGAGCACAAAAGCACATTAGCTACATAGCAAGCTTTTATTTTTTTAAGAAAGACGAGAAGTAAGAAATGGAGGACAGAAAAAGAGACAGAATAGTGGAAGTAAACGGTGATGGTTGGTCGGCGAGTAAGAAGTCAAGCGGGGGAAATACTTCTTTTGTTTACGCACACGAAAAACATGGTGGAGTGAGGCGATCAAAAGAAAACACTCAAATATCCCTGAGACGACGATAATAATTTATACTCCTTTCAATCTCGTCGGAGTAATTCGAAGAGTTATTTTGAGTATTTTAATAAATCTAACAATTACCTGAAAGTGACTTATACTCTCGGTGAACTTTTATAATTAAATTTTTCGATGAAATTGTTTTGCTGTTACGACATCCGTCGTGGTTATGGTTCATCATGAAAAGAGGTTATTTTCGGATACATATATGTATCCCATGGGGAATACATTCAATGACTGGCCAGCAGCTCAAACTAACCAATTCTGTAGGATTTTGTCCACGATCAATGAAAACGCATGATTCGCGGAAATGATCGTGGAAAAACTAGGGCTATGTGATATTCAATCAATACCCGTAAAGTATTTATGGGTATTACTTGATATATCGCATCTAGAATGAACAGCTGTAATATTGACACTATTATATTTTCAGCGGAGGAAATATTTTCTAACAGCACAAAGTAAATTCATTTGGTATCATAGTACTGATTTCGGTTTGAAGGCAGTGGACAATCCATGATTTTATGCGTGTCCTTCGAGAAGAAAACTGGAAAAAAAATCATCTCGGTTTTTTTTTTAATTTTGAAAAATCGTTGGCTGCGACTAATCAATTTGCTATTTTTTCAAACGGTAACTTCATTTCCTTAAATTAAAATGCATTAAGGAATATCATTTTGCTGATAAATGCGTTTTAACTCCAGTAAAAACGTGTTTATATTCTTCTAAAAAATTCGGAGAAAATCTTTCGCTACTCGGTCCCTACCTCCTTCAGCTTGGACCGGTAATCCTTCATATTTAAAATCATGATAGAGAACTCCCGGTTTCAGGGATATCGGAGTTGTTCATTTGATACTCCTCTCTCCACTTTCACTGGCTTTAATATGGGATTGAGAACGTGTTAGATCTTGATGCTGATGCGAGGGTTCTTCCATAATGATCATAATCAGCTCATCATCACCAAGACAACAACGAGCGTAGGTTTCCCCTCCCTAGAGCCCCGAGGAACTCTATCTACTCACTGCCCTTGGAAGACCGCCGGGGGCTTGACCTCTGAGCGCTGTGGGGCAACCGGGTCGGCGAGGTCCATCACCCACAGCGTCACTTCCGGGTTGGGCGTTCCAGGCTGCGGTGGGGCGCGGTTGCAGAGACAGGAGAAGGGGGAGAGAGAGAGAGAAAGAGAAAGAAAGAGGTCCACAAGAGTGTCTCAAAGGGAGACGGAAGGCCGGGATGGTGGTGTGCGGTGAGGAGGGAGGGACGCCTCCCCCGTGATCGTGTCGCACCAACTGCTGCCATCTCCGTCCGCGGAACAAGAGATGGTGCGTGCGTGTGTGTGCCCCGGTTTGGGTCATTACTTGCGAGGGAAATAAATGGCGCGATGCTCATGCCGAAATGACTACAGGCCTTGAAATTTTTCCCTATACAACCGCTTTATTGTTATGCTGTGCAGAATGTACTAGTCATCCTTTTTCCTGAGACAAAATTTCTTCCGTGTAACATATTAATTCATGTTCAATTATGGAGGTAGCTTGACCACAGGTAAATGACCTCTAAGCTGTGATATAAATAAATAAATATATAATGTTATTTAAAAAATCACGACTTTTTATGCGTTTTTTGGTGAGAAATTGTAAAAATGGAGGTGATTCATTACCAATGATATCATCAATTAATTTGGGTTATTTTATAATGAAAACATTTTTGCATAAGACAAAACATTATCGAAGGAAAACCCTACGGATAAAATCATTGCTAAGAGTGTGATAAATTGATGCGTCTAGTTTCATGATTATTGCGGAAGAGATGAATCCTGGGCTTGATTAGTTCGCAGGTGATTAGATCCTTTTGAAATCGTGGTCGGATCCTAAATTAAGATTTTGAAAATTGCTCAATTCTCGCTCTTAATGTTGCCATCCTCTGATTGAAATTGGATTCGCGGCAATTGATTTGACCAGTAAGTCCTAATTGAGATGCATTCCGACGTTAAACTGTATATCACGGGGGTTAGTTTTGATTAAAAGCGATTTTTAATAGCCTTCAAGGAGCAGAGGAATATCCCGGGTTTAGGCAGCATGAAGAGTGTGCTCGTTGCTAAAAATAAATAAATGATGAAATGCTATGGAAGCATCTGGAAATTTGAAAGGCTGCCGGAGAAAGCATGACCTTACAAGGGATTCATTTTCAGCCAAGAGGGCACCTCATGTGATCATATAATTTACAAATGCCGATTTTATTTGGGTTTATTGGTTGTATGGTGTGTGGGATGCATAAGCCTCAGGATGCAAGTCTGAGAAAGATTAGCTCTTAGAATTAGCTCTTAGATTAGAAGCTCGTTAAATTGCAGTTTATTGAATGAATTTATTTACCAGGAAAACAAAACAGGTGCGTATAGTCACAAATGAAATAGTGCGGCAGAGAAGAGTAAGAGAAGAAGGCCAGTCGTAGTTTTTAAAAGCAGAAGGTGGTGTGGTTTCGATTTCAAAGTACAGCGGGTGATTCATCATCGAATTCAAATGTCCAAAATTATTAGAAAATGAGAGCATGGGTTTGTACTCTGTTACCCTTAAGTTTGCACTTTGCATGGAGTCGGATTAGACGAGACAAGAGTCATACGGAACAATTTTATTCCCTGTAGTTTAACAAAATAACATTTTGAAAGTTCACTTGTCCTACATTTGTCATTTAAATTTACTGTAAAAAATGTACTTGTTATTTGAAAATACGAGATATCAGACTTACTTGTGTAGGCATCATTGCTGATACCTCAAAATAGCTTACAGGTTAATATTTTTAAGGTTATATAATAAAAAAGCGAAATAATAAAGTTAGCATACATTTAAATGTGTGTTTTCCATAAAATATCCCTTAGTCATCGTTTCAATAAGAACTAATTTGCATCTGGTAAATTTTTTGTTTAAAAAAACCCTTTACGAAATAATACTAAGCAAAGATTTAAGGAAAAGGCTTTAATTATGCAAATGATACCCGGGTATTTTCTTTTCGCCGCTTCTCTAACCGTGGCACAATTGTTCTAAGCAGTTCGTTTCGATATCTCGTTTCGTACCTTCAAATAAATGATATTGCGAATTTTTCCATCAAGTTACTTCTTGAGTCATTTAATATGAAACACTATAGCCATAATATTTGAGTATTTCAATCGGTACTTTACAATTTCAATCCCCTCTTCTGAACTTACTTCGTCCACCTTCCGCAATTCTTATTTCAACACCGCTGTTGAGGACCTTTTCCATTAAACTGTTTGTTGTGGTTGACCTGAGAGAGTTTGTCGTGTGGTTGGGTCCGTTTGCCAAACAAAACCACTCGACCGCAGGAGGTAGTTCAAGGCAAGTACGGGTGGCTCGACCAACTCCAGGCCACTCTCTACCGAAGTGCATATTTAGTGCCGACCACTGAATGCCGCTGTGGCCGAGCTCGCCCTGGCTCAATGAGAGTGTGTAGTCAGTGAGCAGTGGATTCGGATGCTCACCACATCACTGATCCGTCAATTGGTTATACAGCGCTCCCTCACAAAGCTCTGCAGTGCCCGAGTCATGGGGACGTTTAATCCTTTTAGCAAAACTAGCACTAATGACATATTTCATGACTAGTTTAGCGAGTCGCCCATGGTCAGTGTTTTTTATACGCGATATCATACGCTATCGTGATGAGAGCAGATTTGATGCGAAGTTTGAAATTTTAGCCATGTAGCTGTGAAATACACGTAGATAGTGAATATTCGTTAATTTTCAATCAAAATCTATTGAACACAATGCCAGCTGTGCTTTTAATAGGCTGAATAGAGAGTTGCTAAGTATTTATATTGATGGAATCAATGATATTTATCATTGATAATTTTCTGATCACACGGCTTTTTAGTATATCAGAAGACTATTAAAATAAGAAGTCTATATAACGACTGTAGCATTGTCTTTTGGGGTGAAGTTTTGAGATAGAGTGAGACTAACGAGGGAGAATAAAACGGATCAGGTTCCTTATTAATTCCCGCAGGTACATAGTGAACGGCATGAATGCTTTAAGTCAATATTTATTCTGTTTAAAGTGATATTAGATGCGAAATCTTGCGGCAAAGGTTTACCAAATCCCTAGAAATGCTCCTTTAACGACAGATCTCCTGACATACTTATGAAATATTCGTCCAGTATAAAATTGTAACTTACCGGGATTATTTTTACACTACAGAATTAACATCAAAGATAACATACGTATGTTTTATGATGGTTTTCTCTAACACAATTTGTGCGTAAAATGTTTCATGGAAAAGGTTTCACATGGTTTTTAGGCATGAAAAAATCTCAAATAGTATATATATATATATATATATATATATATATATACGTGTGTGTAAGTGCCGCTAGAAACAAATCTGAAAGTTATCGGACGGAATCGTTGGCTCTATCTTAACTGAATACGTACTGTGAAAATTGGAAAACGAGGCGTTCTATTTTATGTAATATTACCGTAGATGTGTATAGCAACATTTTGTCATTCTGAGTAATTTACTTTCACGGCCACGCACCGCATATTCCGGTAAACTTGTTGGGAAACTTTCTTGATTTTTACTGAATGATCTAATTACTGCTCATTGAATATTTGTACATTTTTATTATTTTGTTCTAATCCGGAAATAGCACCCTTGGTATTAACAAATGCTATAACATTAAAATCAGTTGTAAACACCCAAGCCCTTGATGGAGGAAAACCCACCTTGGAGGGAATCAAACCAGGGACATTAGGGTTGGGGTTTCCGCTTCATTCGTTTCCTAGAATGCATACAGTTCGCAGAAGTAACAATTTGTTCGTTTCCGTGATAAAATAAAAATCGATGTTAGAGAGAACATCTAAAATTGCGGAATATTTTTAATACACTATACGCCAAATGGAAGAGCAGAAGCTGTTGATATATCTCCCAGGTTTCAACCACAATTTTACAAATAAATCACGGGTGAAATATATATAAAGTACTACTTTGTTCCACTTTTAAAATAAGACGTAATTGACTTTTTTTGACCATTTAATTCAAACAGAGTGCCTTCGCCCTCTTGTCTTGATCAGCAAGAGCGGCAGATGGTCAAGTGTGGTGATTAGCTTCCCAATCGCCCGCTCTCTCGGTGTGGTCAATGAGTGTGTGTTGGAGTGTAATTCCATAGGATGTGAGTGGGGTCGATGTGAGGTGGAGGACACTCACCGTGGGGTACCTGACGGTCCTCTCGTCGGGGAAGTGGCGGGGGAGCGTGGTGGCGGTTGTGGCGTCGGGGGTGTCGGTGGGCGCGGAAGGCGCGGGAGAGGAGAACCACGGGAAGGCCAGCTGCCCCACGGATGAGTCGTCGAAGGAGGCGTAGAGGAGTCTCTTGCCGGTTCGCGAAGGCCAGAGCGCCTCTCGTGCCCAACCGCCGCACCCGCCGGCCCAGCCTCCGCCTCCCGCCACGCCGTCCATGCGGACCTCGCCGCCGTCCGCGAACAGGTCCTCTGCAGACGAGACATTGGGGGGGGGGGGAGGGAGGCGTTAGCACTCACTGGTCGGGGAGCTTCTCATTTTTTTAATGACCGAGCTGATGCTCAATCCGTTCAGGGAAATGAGCACCTTGTTCTTATATTAATAAGATCAGGAAAACAAAAGAAAGAGAACCTCTAGACACGCGTGGAAGCATAAATGATCCTCGTTTCAGGAGAAGTTCGTTTTGGGCTAAAAGGAGAACAATTTTTTCGAATATTTTCTTGTCTTTTTCGAAACTCTGGGATTGAGAATTTGTTTCTGCGATATTAAGCCCTGGTATGAAAAAATGTATGATTTACTTGATTTTGATAGGGACGAATGGGAAGAGTATTCCAATTTCTACGAGAGACGGTGTACCAATTTCAATTGATTAATTTACAAAAACATGAGGATTGGGCTTTCAGAAAAATGCCTACCAGACGTTGTTAGCACCTTTATAGGCAAAATGACGCGTACGTTTGAAAGAATTTTCATATGAAAATTATTGTAATAATTTACTGGTAAGTTTCAATTGTAAGTTATATATGGAGGGTTGCACCCAAAAGTGGTAGGACTAATTTTTTTTACAAGAATTTTATTGACGATATACGAGGCGTGTTCATAAAGTAAGGCCCGTTTGGTCACAGGAAAAAATATACTCATATGAAACACATTTTATTGGCACTTTTAGTTAGCTACAAACCTACTTCACTTATCTACATAATCGCCGTTCACTTCTAAGCATTTTTCGTACCGCTGCACCAGCTTCTTTAACCCCTCTGCATAGAAACTCGCCGCCTGCGGGTTGAACCAATCGACAACGCCATTCTTGAGTTCCTCTTCGGTTTCGAAACGTTGTCCACCGAACCACTGTTTCAAGTGCAAGAAGAGGAAGTAGTCGCTGGGTGTAAGGTCAGGACTGTACGGTGGGTGGTTTAAAGAGTTCCCAACGACCCAAAAACTCTCGTCCACTGGACATTCTTTGCTCTTTGTGGTGGTCGGTGAGCATTTTCGGTACCCACCTTGCACGCAATGTGTGGTATCCGAGGTTTTCCGTAACAATGTTGTAGACAGTAGTGCGTCCAAGTTGAGGAAATTGTTCAGCCAGGCCATTAATTGTCAATCGACGATCACATCGCAGTTTTTGTTCCACTTGCGAAACAATTTCATCGGTCAGAATACTGGGCCTACCACTTCGCTCTTCGTCTTAATGGACATTTGTTCGCCCATTTTTAAAATCACAGCACCATTGTCTAACCTTTCCTTCACTCATAACTCTAGGTTTATAAACTAGGCATAATTCCCGATGAATTTCAGCAGCCGACAATCCTTTTGCATACAAGAATCGTATGACAGAACGCACTTCACAGCTGGCTGGATCAACGATTGTCGCGGACATTGTTGTTTGCATGCATGGACAAGCAAACGACTTCTGAAACAAAACAAATGCTGCTATAGCTTCTCAATGAATCAGTAGATGGCGCTGCAGGAGCAAAACTGTGTTCTGAAGCGCCAATATTTAAATATAAGCAAACGCTACTTACTTTAAGAATACGTCTGGTACTTACATCGATGGAAATTTTCGACTGGAAATTTTCTTTGGGGATGCCGTTGATGACCCTCGTCGAAACCTCTTGAACGGCGTTTATCGAGTCAAAACGTCGTCCCTTGAACTGTTTTTTCATCAGGGGGAAGAAGAAGTCCGGTGGTGCCAGATCGGGAGAATAGGGTGGGTGCGGTAACGTGGCAACGCCGTATTTGGTCAGGAGCTGTCTGACGACGAGCGCGCCATGGCGCGACACGTTGGCATGAAGAAGCACCCAGCAGTTTGCGATGGTCGGTCGGACTCTTTTCACGCGTTCTCGGAGCTCCTACACGTAAAATTTCGCATTCACAGTCTCCCCTGGTGGGACAAACTCCTTGTGAACCACTCCATGACGGTCGAAAAACACAATCTACATCGTTTTGATTTTTGATTTGCTCATGCGAGCCTTTTTTGGACGTGGCGACGCGGAAGTGTACCATTCCGCGGATTGACTTTTCGTTTCGGGGTCATATTGAAAAACCCATGTTTCATCACCTGTTATCACATTGTCCAAACAATTTTCATCTCGGTGCAAATTGGCTAACACTTCGGAAATGCGCACACGCGTTGCCTGGAGGTTGGCACTCAGAATTTTCGGCACAATCTTGGCGCACACCTTGCGCATGGCCAAATCCTGTGAAATAATGCGTTGGACGATGAATGCAGACAGACCCAACTGGTCTGCAATTTCTTCACTGGTTAAGCGTCGGTCTGTGTTCAGCAGTGTCCTCAGTCTGTCCACATTCGTGTCGGTTCTTGCCGTCGACGGCCGTCCGGAGCGATGGTCGTCTTCAACGAGCTCCCTACCCTCTTTAAACAAATTGTGCCACTGTGAAACGGCTTAAGGCAGTGTCCCCATAAGCCTACTTGATCATATCGAGGGTCTCAGTTGCCGTCTTCCCGAGTTTCGCACAAAACTTCACGGAATAACGTTGCTCTAAATTCAGATTCATTTCTTTTTTCGACGCGGAAAAAAATTTGCTTCACTAAAAACGGTGTCCTTACTCAACGACAGCCCGTAGGCGACTGAGGTTGGTGTCGGTCTGTTGCTAAGAGCCCCCTCCACCTTACCCTGCCAGGCAGACCTCCCTCCAGCGCTCCGTTCGCGCCATAGAAAATCAGTCCTACCACTTTTGGGTGCGACCCTGTTATATATATATATATATATATATATATATATATATATATATATATATATCTACCATCACCTACTAAACCGACCTTCGGGTTGATTACTGTGTTTATATATATATATATATATATATATATATATATATATATATATATACATTCACATAGAAATAGAGATAAGGAAATATGTTTACATTAGTAGTCTGCTTGATTCCGCCTTCCCCATCTCTCTTGTGTTCGTCCTTTATGTGTTTTCCTTTCCGCTTTCCTTATCTCTATTTCTATTTGAATGAATATTTGTTTGTATGGCGGGATTTCATGTTTGAATATACATATATTCAAACACGAAATCCCGCCATACAAACAAATATTCATTCTATATATATATATATATATATATATATATATATATATATATATTTGTGTGCACGTGTGTGTGTGTGTAGTTGTATATTTCGAGAGAATATGGATAGGAAATATGAACTTATTAGGGACAGAGATTAAAATGTTGCAATCTTTGCGAGAGAGAAAAGGAATGGGGTCCGTGAACTATGAAGAAAAGTTCTTGTCACCGGAAAATGAATATCTATTTGTTTATTTGCCAAGGGAAACGGAGGGATAATGAAAAGTTTAATGTTAATGAGAGGAGATACGCTAGCTACAATGTGTTTAAGAGATTACACATATAAGCACTTCTCAAGAATTGCATTAAATTAATTAATTAGATGTGTTATGTCGGTCACTCGAGGGAGCGTTCCAAAGACTACCCTCCTCGGGGGCGGGAGGGAGAGAGAAATAATCCCGATCCCTCATTTCTCACCTTGGTACAGCCAGTCAGGAACGCCGTTGTAGAGGATCCCCGGCCGCCCCGAGTGCGTCAGCCTAGTCTCCCGGTCGCTGAGCGGTGACTGCCTCAAGTAGATATCGTTTGACGAGACGAAGATGAGCGCTTCCGTCTGACCCATCCATCCGGCGTACTGCAGCCTCGCGGCCCTCACCTTCGACCGATTTAAGCGAACCGGGAGATGGTGGCTGCGCGATAAATGCAAGCATAACATATATAATCTGGAAGAATCATACGCTAGGTCGATAAATCAAATAACATCATGACACGAACCAATACTTTGTGCCCCAATTGAGGTGGTGGTTTGTGATCTTGGTGATGCAATATACTTTTTTTGAACGCGGTTCTATGCTGAAAATGATAAAGCATGAAAATTTGGGAATTGCTAAGCGTTAAAATTTTCAATATGCCTGGGATATAGTTCCTTCGTCAATGAAAAGCAGGGATGTCGCATTCCATCAGGAGGTCATCGGAAATTTTATTTCGTCCCGATCAAGATGAGTCTTCTCTGTTCCAAAGCGTCAACGTTTCGGCATACTATTTTCGGAAGAACTTAAACTTCCTTGACAATCCTTACAATGCAAAAATATCAGAGTGTAAAATTCATTCGCCTTGACCGGGATTCGAATCCGAATCCCTCGATGTCCGGCGGAGTGCTTTAGCCAGTTAAACTCCCGAGATTTTTGGAGGAATTGCAGGATCCGGGTTCAAATCCGCGTCAAAACGAGTAATTTTTACACTCAGGAAATGTTGCATTGCAGTAAATTATTATCGGATGATTCCGTTAAAAGTTACTTTCGTGGTATCTCCCGCAGTTTCTTTTAAATCTTTTCTCTTAGTTTCTTTGAAGCAACTCTTCCCGCAATGAAATAATCAACGAACAATTCATGGTATGAATGTAAAACTTGATTATGGGGGCAGATGCTTAAACGGAGAGTGACATGTGAGGAATTTGGTTTGCTTTGAAGGTTGGACCATGGCATTTGTTTTAATCGCCTGCTGAACAAACGTAACGAGTCGTTTTCAATTTCAATTTCAGAGAAAGCATTTAGGTTTGATGTGTTGTGCACTATTGGATGTCATGAATGTGCTCATGGCCGTGAAGATAAAATATTTGGGATGTAGTATACGTTTCTAAAGTCCAATTAATTGTGTGAAAAAATGCTAATGTTCCGCTCGAAAAAATGAACCATTCCGGGGAATTTTAGCCTTGAATCCTGCGAGTGAGAAATCAATATGTTTTTCAAAGTGTCAAACCAAAGTTCGTCCGTTGGATTCTATGGGAATAAAACTGCTACGGAATTCATTTTCTCGTTTGGAATATAGACGTCAACGATTAATATTTGGGAGGAATTCCTGAAAGGAGTCAAGTAAACAGGGAAACCGACTGTTCGCCTTTCATTTGGAGCAGTCAAACTCTTCGGATAAATGCTCTCTGCAACGGACAATGCAACTGGAAGACCCCTAAACTCGAACTTATGAGAAATGTTAGAAACTAAGGAATCGGTTCAGGACGAGCAGAGAAATGAATACGACTAAAAATTAATATGTCTAACTCCAGTCACGGTTGTGGAAATAAAATGGAGTGTCCAACTCTGGGTTCTCTAGATGACACCATCGAGGTTGCTCTCTATTACATTTCCATAACGAATATTTTATATTCCAGCATTTTTAACTTACAAACCATGGCATTTGTTTGCTATAGACCATTGTCTGAATTGGAAGTTTCAAACGTAAATTTCTACCTGGACTTTTAAGTTAGTGTAAGGGTATAGAATTTGCCGGCATTCCAGTCGGCATCGTCAGACCTGAAGATGCCGCCTGGAACGTACGCTTAACTTAACTTGCCCAGAGAAATGGATTAACTCCGGAGTAAAAAGGGTCTATTGCAAGTCATGTCTACCAATGTTGATACATTAAATTACCTACAGTTGGTACATTTACTAATTGAGGCATTAGCAGATTGAAATGAAACATTTTTTAAGTCTGCTACTTTTTATCACCGTTCATTCCTACCAACATGCAAAACACTTTTCCCCCTCTACCCTGCCTACCCGAAATTCTACCTCTCTCACGCTCTCCCACATTTTATTAGCTCTCAATACATGTTTTAAAATCGCTTTTCCTGCTATTCTCGAAATTTTCCCTAAACCTGTTTCCATCCCCGTCGTCTGTAATGTTTTTGCTTCCTTTCCCTTCTGGTCATTTTATTTTCCTCAATCTTATACTCCCATGTCGTTCATGGAAGTTTCGAAATGGGAGCGTCTTCTAGGATGGGTTGCGTTAGGCGGACAGGCATCGGTTCACAAGGCACGAATCCACGCAATTGCTTTCATGTTTATAAATGGGCGTGGACACATCTGATGGGGCAAAGCCAATCGAGTGGTGCGAGGGAATGGTCACCGGAGCAATCTGCGACAGAGATTTCTGCTGATTGCGCCGATCTTGCGGCCCGAGTTGGCGCTTTGGTGAGTTAGTCGAGGGGAGCTTCATGTATCTTTCCCCCTCGCCAAAAGTCACAAGGACTCAAATCAGGCAAATAAGGAGGCTGAGGAGCCATAGAAATGTTTTTACCATTTAATGCTTGTCCTTCGTCTGTGTTTCATTTTCTGTGTTGATTTAACTCGGAAAGAAGTCAACCCGCTCGCCTCTGAGGGCATTTTCTCGCCAATCACAGCAGCGGTGATGAGGTCAGCAGTGAACAGGAGATTCTCATTTGCTTGGAATGTTGGGAGACGTAATCATACCTCCGCGTTTAAGTAAGCAGTGCTGACCTCATTAAAACACATTGGTTTGCATGATGGGAAAGGAATAGCAGCGTAGTTTTCATTCAAACGCAAAACCTTTATTGACATGTGGAATTGATTCCTGTGTTCCACATTAAATATCCAAATAAAGAAGAAAGGTATTTATTTTCCATTCCGTTTTTTATTCACTTCTCAGGGAGACCAAGAAGCCAAAGCGGTTTTACTTTTTTGTGAAATGACAAACTGTACAAACAATTATTTTTCATCCAGAGGTTTAACTTCATCATTTCCGCTGGAGAAAACATTGTTTAAGCACCAATGTCGTGAGACTGTGATGCTTTAGTACTTCCTTAATTGCGCTCTCTGGAGCGATGTGCTTCAAATGGATCTCCCCTTTAATTATGCGAGAAATTACGGACATTATGGAACGCAATAAAAATTAAATTAAACATAAAAATGAATTTCTTCCATAAAGAAATTTTGTAAATTGTATAAAGGTTTTTGGATTATTTTTATTCCCTTGGTGTATCATCTCTTTGTTAATACCCTGCTCGATTAATTCCTCAAGAGTAGACTTAAATTATTAGGCCATTTTGCGTGAAACAATTTCAAATCAATATGGCAAAGGTAGGCAACTACCTTTGCCATATTGACTTCCATAAAACTCTTGTCAATTTTATGACACAGAGGATTTGTCAACATGTTAATGGTACAAGAAATCTCGAATATGGCCCCAAATTTTGTGCCGCAGTTTTTAGATTTTAACAGACGGGATATGAGATATCGTAAGAGGAAGAACACTTTAATCGTGTAAGCATTGACGGAATTATTTCCCCAACATTTTAGCCGTTCTCCCCAAAAAATAATAAAGGTTCATAGCCCAATTGTGTACTGCAGTAATGCAGTTTCCATTTATTTAATATTCAGTCGTTCATGATAAAAAACATTCAATTCACATTCGGAAAAAATCATTTTTGATTTCATAACATACATTACATGAGATAAAATATCTCGAATAATAGCGAATTAACTTTAGAATTGATTTTGATCGACGTTGTGTCACTAACCTCTGTGTTGTGTTGTTCATTGTGTCACTAATATTCGCCTTTGAGTATTGCATCACGAATAAACAATCCCAGAATTGGTTTGCTGTGCTAAGGATTCCCTGTTCTCCGGTGCCCTTAATTGTAACAAGACCGAATGCAACCAGTTCAAATAAGCAGGGGATGTGTAAGTCTTCCATTATGGGATCAAACGTCCATTTCAATCAGTCCGCTAATCTACTTGATAAAGAAATTCAATGCAATGAGCGGGGTGGAGGCGGGGTAGTGATATAAAGGGGTTAAGGGGGGAATACGAGGTGCGTGGGGATGGTGATACCTAAGAACACAATATACTCGCTATAATTCATGATCTATGACTCCGCTCCAGAAGGTGCCTCTTCCATTTCCTCTCCTCCCCGGTCTTGCCCTCCCACACCCTACGTAAGAACTTCACTTCCGTCAGAGGGCTCGCCTCAGTGACCCACTTTCCCGCAATCCCGCCGCCGCAACCTCCTCCACCCCAAACCCTCCGAATCTACCCCCCGGGGAAATGTGGATCGGCGCACCCCTCTCATTCATCCAATCAGACCCTCCCTCAGTTGGTTAAGCGGGAGTGTCCTCCCGCCACTGATCGATCACCCATCCATCTCATCTCTCGCATCCCTCTGCACTTGTGCAAAACTCCCTTATCTCGTTTCCAACTCCTGGCTCACGTCCTCGTGCCCATACGAAGGGTTGTTAAATGCAAGTTGCCCTCTTGTCAGCGGCTCTCTCCATCCGTCAGACCCATCCATCATTCTCCACGCGATTCCATTCTCCTCCCGATCTCTCTCCTCTTCTCAATGCAATCGTCTCGTTTGCAGGGTTCAAACCGACGTAACTGTTAGTTTGATAGTTGAACAGGATACGCAATGCCGAGTTCTTAGAATACGTAATATGAAAATACCATCGATATGGAAGAGGGAGCTCTTTGGCATTCTGCGGTTTCTAATAAAGATTTGGTGATCGAAAAATAGCACAGTTCAGTTTAATTTGAGAGTGTCCGAAATCATCAGGAATTGACCCCTGGGCCTCCAAATAGTAGACGACCTATCACTAGGCAGCTCAATCGCTCATTTCCGAGCATATGCTACTCGTAGTGTGACTATATCCCTTTTTCAGATAGAGACGTATCAATACATTTCTCTGGTAAGTATTCTGGGTATTTTATTTTGAATATTTTGGAGCCTTGAAATTTGTGTGACATGTCGCAACTCTCGAGTTTCTTTAAAAATTTAAACTATGGTCGTCAGTGAAATATTCATATCGAGTATCTATCGTTGGAAACCGAAGTTAATACAGGTTCGAAATTCCCATTTCCTCGGAATAAAAAAAACACCTTAAACGTGAAATAAGGTATCGAAATATTCGTCATACTTACTGAATGTTTACTGTGCTACTCGGTACTGCTATGCCGTTCTTTTGGCATTTCAATTTCGGCACCAGTTGTAATTTTTGTAGAATAATGAAATTTATAAATATTGTGTAATTTGAATTAAGTTTTTTATATTTTTAAATTTTTAAATCATTTTTATTTATTGGTAAGTCTATCATAGTAATGGTCCCAAACTTTTTAAAATCTTGCTTCTCTCACATTATCAGGAATAATTTTTACTTCAAGTTACTGCCCTGTTGTTTCCCTTTCAATTAAATTGCCTCTATGCCTTAGACCGATGAGTGTAAGAGCTTCAGCAAACTCTTCCGGCTGCAGTTCAATTTCGTTACTTTCCCTCGTGATAGTTTCTCTTCGAACGCAGATATACAAGTGTTCTCTTAAATCATCAGTAAAAATCAGTCTTCATCATGTGCAATACATTAAGAAAATGAAACCTTACTCTTGATTAACTTTTTGCAAATTGTTTTTTAAATTTCGCGCTGACTACCCCGAACGTGAAGCATGAGATAATACCAATCGACCACCGTTCTTAGTCGAAAAGGAAACAATGTGTGTGGATAATTTTGAATTTAAAATGAAGTGTTATACACATTTAAAGGTGTGGTAGATGAGCATAAAGATCTCCATGTAACATCATTTTACATTTTCAAGCATTCTTAAAACAGCATGTTTATTGTTTTGGTATTAAAATCCTCATGAAAACACTGAAAAGAAAGGATAAATAAAAAACTTTGAAAAAAATTAAGAGAATCATCCAGCTTTGGAGTCCATCATTTTATATTAAATTTCATATTAAGAATCGTCTTTGCATTTGTGTCTTTGAAATTGTTTTATAAAATAATTTAAGCGAAAATATTCTGTTATGATAGAGTAATTATTTTACAAGCAAAAACGATAACGTAACACTCCTCATATTAAAACTCTATAAATGTGTGCGTGACCCCAACACTTCTTCCTGCAGAGGAAAAGTAACACTTTTAGTCAGCCAAGTAGTAGACTCTTTCTTGGCCTCTGAAACCCAAGAAGTTTTAAGTTCGGCTCCTTCCTAGGACTTCCTTGTAGATTGAGGGTCTACGTAATAATTTCCATTTTTTTTAGTTAATCGGCAAGTATTACGGCAGTATGTATTTTGATACAAGGATATCAAAGATCTGGTACAGACCAGACATTTTTAAGGATTTTTTCAAAATAAATTTCCATTGGGTGGCTCTTTGTCATTAGGCTTTAAGTTAGTTTCCTAACGAATTTATAGACTTCATTCCATTGCAGGGGTGTTAAATTTTTCGTAAATATTTTCCCTCTACTCTGAGGGGATTTAATTTTAATCTACCGAATTTATTTTGCGAGTGTGAAATCAATGAAATAATCATCCAAGATTGTCTTCCATTAAGTCACTTTTGCTAATGACGAAACGCTTATTTCAGCGATCGGTAGTTAGTGGTGGTGGTTGAGGAGGAAATGTTTAGCAAAACCACAATGCAAGACTGCTAGATACCGATTTAAGTTATAATATTTCTCCACTATATTCCCATTAGTCTGAGACGAATAGTTTTAAAAATTTCCAATCATTATAAATGCGAATAGTAGCAGTTAATAATTCCTCTAGCCTATTCCCTAAACTTCATCTTGTTGTGTCTCCGTGTGTTTCAGTGGTAACCCAAAAGCATTGTGATCTTCTAAGTTCATATAGTATGAAGATTGTCTATGTACGTATATACTTGAATTCTGTGATCATTGCCTTGCTTCTGTTCCCGTTAATATTCATTACCATGCCTCTCTATAGAATTTTGCACTAAATCTCTTTAATAATGATTGCTTGGATCTTAAAATTGGAGAAAAGTAAATGAAAAGTAAATAAACTATTTTTAGCCTGCAACTTTAGAGAAAATATGTTCTTTTTCTCTTTCAGGGCTCATATTTTTGATATTTAAAAATGATTTCGTACGTTGATTTATTGAAAATTGAAACAATAAGGCAATTTTAATCGAGGTTATTTCCAAAACAAAAACACTTCGAATTTGCACATCACTAATGAGTAGTCAAACTCATCAGGCTTGAATTTAGTTTCTTGTATTTTAAGAGGGATATCTAGGGTCTTGATTCAGCGGGAGGGGGCAAAAGGGGTCAAGTGAGATTTGCTCCGGCTGAGCGCCGCGGCGCGGTGATCCGCTGGCCTCTCCAATTGTCGATCGATTTCTCTCGTCGCATTATCATCGCATTTCCTTTTTCGAGAGCATTCCGAGTGCATTTTCTTGTTTCGGTCAGCCGGAACCCGACTTCGCCACCATTTGCTCGTCACTGAATAACGTCGGGTGTAACTTTCATTCACCCCTCATCCCGCCTCGAAGTTTTTCTCGTCCAATTTTTGACCTTCTGTCATATTTTTACTCTCTCTATATCCTGGACATAATTAATGTGGAATTTTTGTTTGCATGGAAAATTCAGATCCTGATTTTCAGGTGAATTACATGCTTAGAGGTAACTGGTATACATGTCCACATTTACCCGTTGATGAATATTTATAGTATGACTGTGATATTTATTGCAACGTTGTGTTGACCTCTTGAATTTTAAATTTGTAAAACTGTGTGTTAATGCAAAATAATTTAACATTAATCGGAACAAGTTCCGACTTCTGAACAAGTCGCTAGTAAATATTTTCCCACGCACTTGTAAATGGAGGAATACATTTTGGTGGAATCAGTGAGTTTATTATCCATCTTTCATTAAAATAGTAGCTTACATAATAATAGAATCAAACCGCTTCTTATACTATTATTATTCACTAATATTTCCTTTTGCTCAACAAATTATTAATCATTGTTACAACAACCAATTTGTATTTTAAAATTTCCACACCCATTCTGAAACTTTGATTGAGGAATTAAAATTGGACATATTTTAGGTGGCGCCTTCACAAAATAGATGCCTCATTAACGACTAACAAGTCAGAATGAAGTGCGTACGTATACTTAATTTACTCAATTAATACTTTGTCCCACAAAGGAAAATGTTCTTACCTCAGTCGCTCTGAGTCACTAGGTAATGAGGACTTCTTCACGTCCAATACGGAAGAAAAATATTTTTTAAGTGAATCGCTTAGGTTTTGAGTTCTTATTTTTCAGTTGTACTCCATTTAGTTTCTTTTCAATAGATTTACTTAAATTTATAATAGTATGGCAAAAAAGCTAATTCCTCGAGCATTTGCTGGATGTTCATTAGAGCGTTTGAGGAATGTCTCTTAGAAATAATTTCCCTTGATTCCCGAAAGTAAGATCCTATGTAAAGATTTCATTTTTACCGCTTACTCAAATAATATTTATTTTATTTCTATTTTCAAGTGGAAGTTGTGTACTTACTCGTTTTGTACATCATACACTGTGTAGTGAGCTGTGAAGGTATTTCTAAAAACCTGAAAACCAGGAAAAAGAGATCAGTATTAGAAAATTGGATTAAAATTTGACGTCATTACAGAAATAATTGGAAAATTAAACGAAGAAGTAGGTGTGGGCTAATTATTAAAATTGAGGTGTCGTTGGGGGAAACTTTGAGGATTATGAGTGAAAAAAAATAGCGGTACACTCGAAGGTCATTGGGGTCAGTGAATCCCAAACTATAGCTGGGTTTCTTCAGTATTCGAAAGGAAATTTAGAAATTCTACATTCGAAGAAAGTAAGTTGTTTCTCCAAAATTGAAAAAAATACAGGTGTGCAGTAGGTGTTGGACTCTTAGGGTAATGCATAAAGGGTATATTTTTTTAAAGCGCTTCAAGATAATTGTTACTTTTCATTGAAAAATACTCGTTAAATGGGAGGATTTTCTTTTTAATTATGGCACGTGAAACAATAGTACGGTTGAGGGAAAAAATTGTGCACTCACCGTTTTAACATTGTGCCTGAAGAGAACGTAACGTAAATCTGCCGATGGGTAGTATCCCTGCACGTCCAATTGCCTCTGTGAAAACAAGATGAGGACGATGAATTACTGAGAGGTTTCAACCAGGATATGCTATCTGTATATTTTAAGGTTCAAAGCATCCCGTTATAAAATCAAAATTATATACCGTTCTATTTTATGCCTTATGGTTTGTGAAAAGTGATTGGTTGAGATTTCACCAATGACAGCTCATCCATTCATGAATAAATGATTATAATTGAAATATGTAATTGAAAATTTGCTAGCTATTGATATCTAGCAGACGTTTATTTAGTAGTGAACACAATCATGATAAGCAACGCGCTAATGTGATGTTGAATGAGCAAACAATAGCTTTTGTTGATAACGATCATTTCTTCGGGATAATATCTGTAACAGTTTTATTTTTATATATAGCTGGGTAAGAGCACTTAGTAGTACAATCATGCGACGAAATAAAATG
Organism: Hetaerina titia; assembly: GCA_037158775.1. Taxonomy (NCBI): domain Eukaryota; kingdom Metazoa; phylum Arthropoda; class Insecta; order Odonata; family Calopterygidae; genus Hetaerina; species Hetaerina titia. Next base: position 136,128,195 of record CM073768.1, read on the forward strand.
ACTCGTAATTATGCAAATTCATTTTTCTTATGGCAAAAATCAAACCTTTTTTGAATAACGGGGTAATATATAACCAAAGAGAATGACACTTCTGTCTTCGAACGCTGATTCTCCTGCAGAGGTTTAAAGTGCTGACATGCTTTTTTCATATTCGGGTTCTTTCTAATTAAGACGTTACTTTGACGGATGGACGAGCATGCCCACCCCGTATTTCGAACCTAATGTTTAAAATATTATAAGGTCCGTTATTTAGCAATAATTTTCTTATACAATTTCCAAATTGAAGCCGAAAGGATACTAAATCGATCGATTATTTATAAATAGCTTGCTTGTCATTAATTTTGTAATATTTCATGAACTGAATGAATATATCTCTAGGATAAGATGTATTCTAACCCAGCTGTGTCCTTATGTGTTGACGTTTTCAGTATAAATAAGAAAATAGCGAATAGTGGACACGTTTATGTAAGTAAAACTATGATGACCTAAACGTAACTTTTGCTGGAAGGTTAATTTCTTCAAATCAATTTCCTGTCATCTGCAAAATAAAGAATTGAATTATACTACCTTGATCAAAAAGTTCCCGGAATTTATTCAGAAAATTAAAAATACAAGTTTATCCATCTAAATCTATATTGTCCCCTTCAAAGTAATCCCCATCGACTGCAACACACTTATGCCAGCGCTTGATCCAATCCTCGAAACATTTTTTATATTCGGTTTTCGGTATGTCCATCAGTGCTTCCTGCGATTTTTCCATTACTTCCTCTCGGCTGCTAAAACGCGTTCCCCGTAATGGTTTTTTAACTTGATTGAACAGAAAGAAGTCACAGGGAGCCAAATCAGGTGAATTCGGTGGCTGTTGGATGGTATTTGTTGCATTTTTCGTCAAAAAATTACGAATAATGATAGCACTGTGCGACGGTCTCGACGCACTGTGCGACGATTTCTGGTCTCTTTCGGCGAATTGCTTCACGCAAACGTCTCATAACGCCCAAATAATACTCTTTGTTTACTGTCTGGCCTTCTGGCAAAAATTCATGATGCACTACACCGTTGTAATCCATGAAAACCGTCAGCATTGCCTTCTTTTTTGACTGAAAACGACGTGGTTTTTTTGGTCTCGGCTCATTTGGTGAACGCCATTCACTTGCCTGATGTCTGGATTGCGTGTCGTACTCATAAACCCACGTCTCGTCTCCAGTAATGATCCTTTTGATGAATGTGGGATCGGATTCAGCCTCGCAAATCATGTCTTTTGCGACGTCAACACGGTCTCTTTTTTGCATGAAATTGAGGTCTTTTGGCACCAACTTTGCTGCTACACGACGGAAACCCAAATCATTAACCACAATGTCTTGGGCGGATCCATAGGCAATGTTCAAGTCCTCCGCTATTTCTCTGATGGTTAATTTGCGGTTATTGACCAACATTTCTTTTACTTTATCAATTTTTTCACCGACTTTCGATGTCGATGGTCTGCCACTGCGTTCATCATCTTCGATTGACTCACGACCACTTCTGAACCGCTCGTGCCACTGGTAAACGACCGTTTTTTTTTTAGAGAATCGTTGCCGAAACACTTTTCCAACATTTTCAACGTCCGTGCGCCACTAAATCCGTTTTTTACGCAAAATTTAATACAAGTTCGTTGTTGCAAATTTAAATCCATTTCTGCAATTGTAAAAAATCGCCAACACACACAGAGATAGATGTACTCTTGGCTACGTAACTTTTGCAAATGTCAAGTTATGACACTAAGATTTAAAGGGAATATCAACAACAGATGTACCAATTTAATAAAAAAAACAGAACTCAAATCGGAACGATGGGAGCGCCACACGGTGGTTATTCCGGGAACCTTTTGATCAAGGTAGTATAGTAATTTATGGGCGTGATTGGGCAGTACCATCGTTTTGTTCAACGAATAATTTTAGTAAAGGTTTGCTGCTTGTGTGTATATCGTAGTAAGGCCATGTATACGCTAGTGTGGCATATTTCTCTTACCAACATCAACGTTCAGTATTACATATTGTTGCCATAATTGAGTTTTATCTCAGACGTATTAGATTTCACCATTTTCATCGGAGAGCAATATCACAATGGACGATAATGCTCCCTTCCTGCGTCGTTAGAGTGGAACAAAGCCGGAAAGCTTTCGTGGAGCTCCTACCACCCTCACTCTCCCTGAAGGCTGTGTTAAGAAAACCACGCACTCCCCGCGATAAGATTAACGAGCAGCGCAGCCTTGGGAACTTCACTGCTGGAAATGCTTCGAAGAGGAGTGAATAAAGATTAAAACCTTGATATGGAGTTAAGCAAAGTGTGATTCGATGAGGTGGAGTTTTTGGAAAGATTTTTTTATTATCTTAGAACATTATTTATCGGAATTTGGAGAAGGGTGTAACTAATATTAACACATTAAATAGGATCGCAAAACAGGGTATTTTGATCTTGGTAAAGATATTTGATAACCCATGTACGCACATGCATATTTAATCACATATAGCATAATTAAGAAGCTTTACGTTTAAAAGTGTCTTGTTAGCATTTCTTATGCAACTGCTAATGATATTTGGGACCATTCTTAATTTACTCTAATCTATTTTCGACTTTTTTACCCCTTCCACCCTCTCTTTGTAATAATCCATAAGATATGAACCTCCCTCATCTCATAATTATTATCGCTACCGTTCGCACAATAAACTGTGACCTTTTTGTAGAAATATCGAAAAAAAGTGCGCTTTGATTTGGCAACAGCGTTTTCCACTAGGATTATATTTATAAATCTTCTGTTGATTGTTGTTTTGAAAAAAATTCAGTGGCTATTTGGTTTTTTAATTTTAGTGATATTTGAATATAAAATGAAACGAAACAGGCATTTTAACACACTTTTAGCAATTTCATAAATGCTTCAATGACTCTGAAGTGAAAGTTTCATTAATGAGCATTTCCACAATGTGTAATTTCGCGATCGAGGATAAATAAAAATCCTTCTTCATAGGAGACCGCTGAGATAATGCAATAGTGAAAAAATACGTTAGATTGCCCATGAATTTCACAATAATGAAATGGTAACCTTCAACCACTTAAGCTTTACGCGATTTAAGGTCTATCCCATCTGCGTTATCAACTGATAGCACTGGTTATTAAACGTTTTCCGGCAATATTCAGCGCATTTTATCGTATCCTTAATAAGCAAGTGGAGAAATGCTATTGTACATGTGTTAATAAAATACATTCGTAGTAAGAAGTACATCATTGTACATATTTTCTATAATGAACTTAGGATTTTCCTTTTTTGTCACCACTTAAATTAATCATCCACCTCAGTAAGTTTATAGCGGAATTAGTCAGTATGCATACTTGTTGAATTTATACGTATCCCAGCCAATTTTCCTTAAAAAACTATGCAAATGATTGGGACTGATGTAATTTGAGCGAGGGAATACATACGTATTTGTACAGTGGTTAATGAGTGGAGTGGTTGTCTGGTGAACTAAAAGCATTTATCAAACTTCCGGCATATATGCTCAAAGCTCCGGATAAATACTGAATGATGTCTGGAAACCTTAGAAGAGATCATTACGCGTCAAAGTTGAATCCATGTCTCGATATCCTTAAGAGTCTACCACCAACATAGCAAACATATATAGTATGTTTACACCACAAATTTCGATTTGATATGCCACAAATTCTACAGAATGTCGGTTTTACTGTGTAAATTGTATCATTTTAGGGAAGTGCTCTTGACAATAATTTTGACTTTAATTTTCAGGCAATTGTTTCAATATTCTCCACCCCTCTCCCTTCATCGACCGAGCTCTACGCTGAGTTGTTTGAAACACAGCGGTGTGCGCGCCTATAGATCTCTGCGGAGAGGCCCAGGGTCGGGAGGAACCGCGCGTGTGGGCCTCGCGAGTGGGAATCGTCTCTCACGAGAGTGTGGTTGGACACGAGCTGCGAGATGGTGCCGGAGCGGGAGTCGAAGGTGGAGAGTCCGCCGAAGTCGTCGTGGAACACGAGACGGGCGTCCGAGGCTTCCTCGGCCCCCGGCGGTGGCTTGCCCGTCAGCGGCGGCAGCACCCATGTCAGCGGAAGCCTCCGGGGGGTTAGCTCCCCGCCCAGTAGTTCCTGTCGAGGGAGATAGAGGAAACAAATGGGTGAGGAGAACAGTATGCGTACTCATTGTGGTCGACTGTTAGGCTTACCTCCCAACGGCGGACACTGCTTTAAAATAAATTGTCAACAAAACTTGGCAAATAAACTCCCCATTAGCGAGCATTCATATTACATTTTGTAGATTTTTCTAGAAGCCTTGATGGTACTTTTGTTACAGTTATACAGGTTTTGGTATAATTTTGTGCATTAACTAAAACAGGTTTTTCATTATATTTAGCTTTAAATTTCGTAGTGAGGGTGAAAGAAAGAGAAAAAAACTTTGCACTTCCACAAACTTTTAATACAACACGACCATGGTTTCGATGCGGCGCATCATCATCAGGTGAGCAGTTTTTTTCTCTTTCTTTTGGCCTCACCATAAAGGAATTCCACAAAGTTAAGCCTGGAACTGTTAGCTTTAAATTTCGTATATCGTTCTAGTAAATTATTTTTAAAAATTTATTTATCTCACTCATTTTTTAGAAAGTATTTCGGTATGAAACGCTTATAAATACAATGTTTTCCATCTATATTGGAAAGAAAGTATAACAATTCTATCTTCTATTTGTAGTTGTTTTGTTATCGCTCTGAGTAATCCGTTATTTGTGCATTAAAATTGCCGTTTCAAAACATATGTCGCTGTATAATTCCAACTATCACGTCGAGCATACTAATTCAGCACCTGCGCCTTAATCTCAAATGGCAGGCGTTAAAAATCAAGAGGTTTATGTTAGTGAAATGAGAAATTTTAGAGACAAAACGTGAGCATTCTCTTCTTTTTTGTTTAATTAGGAATATTTTCTATAACTGAACTTAACTAATCTAATATAAATTCAGATTCTGGTGTGATGTTGTGGAACTATTCCTCATTCATGTTTCAATTCATGTTCAAGATTGCAAAAGTTTTCATCTTATTTCGGGTTATTAGTTAATCTAATTGAAATAAAGGAATTGAAAGTGTCAGAATAACAGCTTTGTCATTGAATTTTAATAGATAAGATTTCAAATGGTATCCAATCGATAAAAACAATCGGCACTCTATAATGAAAATAACGTTTTTCACGGAAAAACAAAACGAAAGCGACGCCGTGAAATGTGATTGAAAATAACCATTCCGTCACAATTCACCGAACAATTCACCTGAAGATATGAGACTATATTTTTCATGATTTTTATACAAATAACTCTATCAAAAAAATGAATATGAGCCAAAGGTTATGGTGTCATATTTATTTGAATAATCTTGTAATAATGAGAGCTTCTGTGAATGAAAATTCTTAGAAAATATATAGTAATGTTTTATTTTCGTATCTTCCCGAGCTACAAAATAGTCTCATCTACAAATGTTTCTCCTGAGATGAGGCTGGATGGAGGAGTTGAGGATGGGACTCTGGCTAGGGTGAAAAGGAAATTGAACAGTCTAATGCATTAGTGGTGGCATGACAACCTCGTACAATGGATGATAGCGTTCAGATATAGTCTGCATAGTTACGGGCTGTGTCTCGTGATGTCCGTGACTAAATTCATACCATGAACATTTTTGGGCGCCAGGACTTAATGGGGTGAACTAGGTGCCAGAGAGAATTGATCCGCCAAACGTTTCCTGATTGTATGACTTAGGATTGTCTTTACATTTGAATCTTCTTTTACAGTATCCACCGCGAGCCATCGCCATGAAAGTTACAAAACTCTTTAAGAAAAGTAGGCGGAAAAGTATTAAAAGGGAATATGTCAATTTATTTGGCTTGAAACATTTTATAATAAATCTTTTTAAGCAATATGGCATACCTCGACAGTAATGTATTTATTAATTTTAGTGACCGATACGGATTTAAAGAAAAAACCACTTGAAATATAGTTTGAGTTTTTAAAGCAATGATTTTTCAAAACCAAGAATGTAAGAACAGACGAAGAAATACAATGTTCTAGGATTTCACGAAGTGTTTAGATCGAGTTCCACACCGGAAACTTATTTGTAACTTGCAAAATGTGAGATGAATAAAAAGATAATAAAGGGAGTCCAGAACTTTCTTTGCAACTGCAGACAAAGCGTAGTATTTGACGGCTCGAGTTCCTATTACATACCCGTAATTTCTGGTGTCCGTGAAGCGTGTTGAAAACCTCACTGTTTCCAGCACCCATAAATTTACAGGTTTTTATTTTCTTCTTGCTTTGTGGGTCTCTTTGCAGTGCAACAAATTCCTTTATTAAACTCATAACCTTCCAGTATTTCCATCAGCATTCTACGTTTTTGCTTCCGCGCTGTTTTTTGTCTCGGGGAATGTCATTGCTATTCCGATCCGCTTCCCTCAAGATTTCGGAGGTGGGAGGGCGTCGCGATGGAAGCCCTCGCCGGCGAATACCCTTGACCCCTCACTTCACCCCCTTTTCACGTGCTCCCTCTTCTTCTTAAAGTCGATTTATTCTTCAGCATGGGCGCAGTATCCCTTCCTGATATTTTTTCTGCCCATCCGCGACGGACAAAACTCCGGAGCTGGTCTTGGAATTGGGCCAAGGAAGAAAGAATGGCCAGAAGAGTGAAATTGTCCATTCAAACTCCCCGTTTCATTATGCTCGATCGCAGTTCCATGATCGCCATAACCCTTGGGAGAGGAAGGGAAGGGGTAGGAGTGTGGGAGGGAAGAGGGGGGTGACGGGGTGGGAATTCGAGTGGTGCTTCGCGTGGTGTGCCGGGTCGGAGGAATAGAGGGTGAGTCAGAGCTGCACGTTTTTCTTTTTTTTTGTGAAACTGATTTAGTTTCGCCTTCAGAAATTGAATTAAAAATTTTCTATTCTCTTTCCTCTCGCCACCTATCCCTCTTCTTCCTGCCCGCGTCTTCGCTCTCCGCGCCCGCCTTAACCCTTTTCGGTCCTCTTTCCTCTTGTCAGGTGAGGCGGAACCTTGGCACCAAGCCAACCATTTCCTATGCCCTCACTTTCTTCTTCGTGTCCCTAATTCGATAGCACCACTCCTTATTGTGGTTTGCCATCTAGTGCCATTTCCCGAGGTTGCTGCTGTAATAATCATTGCAGTTAGCGGGGTGCACACAGATTCGGTTCAATAAATGCGAAAGTGTTTTTTATTGGGGACAGGAACTTTCAGCGTGCGCATCCCTTTTGATGCAGGGCTGTGCAAGTCGCAGATTTGAAGTTATGGAGGCCGTTTTCCGTGATTGTAAATTTTCTACATGGATTGTTTTTGGAAAGGAAAATCACTTCATTGCTCACCATTGGCACTCTTGCTTCTGCTAAATCAATGTTATTTTATTTTTGCGGAATGGGCTCTTTAAAAAACTCGGAAGGATTATCGACATAAAACAACACTTTATAAAAAATGATAATTTTCTCGATTAGCTGGCCATGCCATTAGATTAGCAATGCCATTTTTGGTTCAAATTGTGATCCTTTGGTAATTTTCGAATAACACTTTATAATCTGTTAGGCTTTCGGTCTTCATACTCAAGTATTTGTCTTAGTTTCAAATACGAAGGAATCTTGTTTGCATGCATTCATTTATCGTGTAGATGTTCTGAATTATGCGAACTCGTGGAAGGATGTGAAATATGCCATCCTCACTCACTCCCGAGGGAATTACAGGAAACGCCCGAGAAGTAGTCAGTCGCAGAAGCAGTCAAGCGCCGTCGTGCACTGATATGGGCACGGTGCAGAAGGTTCCGGGAAGCGGATGATAATCGTTCTCCTCCTCCGCTATCCGACCGAATGATTTCCTTATGAGAGTGCTCTGGCACATCACCACGATTTGAGCGGAACGGCAACTTTTAAGCACGTAAAATGCTTTACATTCAAGGTGATTACACAGCAACTGCGTTTAAGTCCGCGGCAGTAATATATACTTGATCACGTGCGGGAACGCTACCGCGGGAGATACCCGAGAAAAATATACTCGTATATAACTCACCGCGACCGGGAACTCGAATTTCCACTTCTTCTTGATGTTTATTCGGGAACTAGCCCTCTTAAAGGTGAAAGAATTTTTTTATCGCTTATCCCTTGTTTAGGATAATTAAATAGGGATGCATCAATGTAGGGGATGGGGAGAAAAGGTCACCAGTGATGGAAGATGCATGAGGATAAGCAGCCACCAATGGCAGATAGTACAAGGATAAGTAGAGATTCATTAAAACTAGTATGTGGGGTCTATCTTTCTACAGGTTTACACTTGGACGATAGGAGCAGCAAGAAAAATAATATTGGAGGTGATGGAATGTGGAGTTTAAATGGAATTATGAAGATGAAATGGATAAAAGGAATGAATATAAGAATGAAGAAGCGCTTCGAAGAGAGAATTGTATAGAGGACAATAATAAGAAGAGGAGGAGTGAAACTTATTCGACATATTCTGAAGAACGATAGAGTGCAAAAGACCATAATTGGAGGAAGGGTGGAGATAAAGAATCATATCGGAGGGCCAAATATGAACGAGAGGGAGGTGATGGGAGAGATCGGAATAAGGAGCTATAGATTAATGAATAGATATGTTAGTCATGGGACAGTTTGTAGAGGTGCAGGGAACCAGTCGTCGGAAAAATAAACCATTGATGATGGTGGAAAAACCACGGATTTTGCTCTAATCTTTAACGGGGGAGAAAAAAATTGTTAGGATAAAACAAAGAAACGTTTAAATGGTTGTTTTATGAGGAAGGTGAAAGAAAAGAACGTATTTGACTCCATGAAAGTGTGTAGAAAGTATGAGAAGCCGAAGGCAAACAATTGAAGGGAATAAAATTGTTAAGGCCAGCGGAAATTAATACGAGTTACCTCTCATTGTATTTGATTCATAAATTGTATTACTAATTGTTTGGTGATTTGTAATAAATTTGAGGAATAGCCAAACACCTAGCTATAATCAAAATCTGAACAAAGTTTCTTTAAGGAATATATATTGACCGCGCTTCTGAGAAGTTTCTATTCATGATCTCAGGTTCACACCAGTTTCATCACAAGTATAACTACTTGTATGCAGTTGTTTTTTACGTATCAGTAAGGGCCTTTACTATGTCTCCTGGGGTCCCAAATTGTTGAAGTAGTTTTAACAACAGTTTAAATGTATGGAGAAGATTTCGTGTAATGTATGATATTAAGCTGAATATTCAATCAGGTAACACAAACATTTATTATATCAACCATGAAATGGTGTCCTAACACCTCCCGCCCTCGCAGTGGCTTTCGTGCCATTATTTAGATGTAGATGGGACGTAGCCCGTATGTATTTACTTATTTATTTCACATTAATTCAAAAAACAATACTTTGGCCTTTCTATCGGAATTTTAACAATGGCATAGTGGAGAAATCCAAGCTCTAGGTGGAGAAAATCCGAAGTTTGATACAGACACGTCGGGAAACGAACCCGCGGCCTCTGGGTTGGCAGACTAGGACGTTGCCTCGCAACCACCGGGATCAACTGGGTATTCTCTACCCTTCTGAAGAAGCTAGTAATTTGTCAAGCGCGTTCTGGAATAATCTCCCAATAAAGTGAAGGTAGCATGCTGTTTATAATTAGTTATTCAATTCATTGGATAATGTGGATAGCTTTTGTGGACAGAATCCATGAAAATTTGATTGGAGAACCTAACAGAGTGAAATAGGAGGAGAAAAATCGGCCTGATTCGTGGAAAATTGCCACCAGAAAGACACAAAGCGCTATGCCATTCTTTCATAACTTGGAATCCCTGGCGGCTAGAAGACATAAACCCAATTTTAACTTAACATTACATTCATTTAAACCTTGCTGTCTTATATAAGACATTGTTGACATAGTCCAAATTGAGCACTGTATCGGAAGGTTGAACTATAATGACAGAATTTGAGACACAATTATAGATTCCATCAAATTGTTTCGAAGGTTCCTTCTCCCATCTCATAATTGGCAACGAAAGAAGAATAATTTGCTAGCCAATGAATAACAAACTCCAATTTAGAGGAATCTTCCTTAATATTGTTTATATCTGGATGGTTTAAATACTGTCTAGCACTCCTGTGACGAGTCGTGAGTTATTGTGTTGATGCTTCCATAAGTAACGTGAAGCCAAATTTTGCTATTCTTGTTAGTTCAAGGGAAGTCAATCCACACCAAAATTTAATTCACGGAGTTAGGTCAATATAGTCGATGTTGTTAATGGATAATTTCCTTATCGGATGTTTTAAAACAAAATTATACCATACATTTTTTCTCTATATACTGTGTAGAGTTAACTCGGAAAAAGAAAAATAATGGTTAACATCTTGCGGGAAAGTTAGCAATGCGGGATGATTCTACCATATAAATATCCTTCCTAAGCATTTATAGACGCCTTCTAGATGCCACATTGCCTTCCCCATGACGAAATCCACCGATATATGACGAATGATGTGTGCAGTGTACTTACACCGCCTTGAGTAAGAAAAATCGGCACCCTCGTCAGTCGGAGCCGGAGGTGCTGGTAGGTCGTCATCTGCTTTAATTTCCAGGAAAATTCAGCGAACACAAAAAAAATTTGCCCTCATTTGGAGACAGACAAAAATGAACGATATTTTTTTCCTTTCCGTACCATTCTTTTCCTTCGAGAGAAAAATAGGAGGGTTGCAGCGGGAATGACTGGTCTGTTGTTTCCGGGCGTAAGCAAACGAGGTGCCGTATACGTACGAGGCTGTGTGCATGGATGGTAATTGGGATGTGGAAACGAACGGTGTGGTTGGGAATTCCGAGAATTCCGATCGCCATTGCGCGCTCGCCCTTGATCACTCCACGGAATTGGCTCTCCCTCTCTCTTTCCCACTCCTCCCCACAACCCCTTCCATTCCCACCCACCCCCCAACCCCTCCCCCGCAGCTACCGTCGGACTTCGAATCAAGCTTCAACGGAGGGAGGTAATTTGACGAAGAGGGAATTCCGCGAATGCGCTTGGTCGATGCTCTGCTCAAACCGCAATCCGAGCGGAAAATAATAATAAATGGAGCGAGGGGGGTGTTTTCGTCAAAATCTGTCTTGTCATAGTGCAAATTTTTTTTGGGTAATCAAATGAAATGAGAGTAAATTAATGAATGGTTATGTTTAATAAATACATTCAACAAACATTTTAGAAATTTTATCACAACTTCGTCGGAATAATTCGCTTCGGAATTTGTGCTCTTTGAAATTTTTCTTTTGTCATTCCCCTGGTGATTATAGTCTGACGCCACTGCTGTTGTTTAAAAAAACGATTTTTTGCCGTAATGCATTATGCAATCTAATAAATTTGTTTTCCATTCCATTCAAGTAACAAATAGACAATCAACAAATAGAAAATAAACAAATAAACAATAATTTTATATGTACGGTATAAACTTAATGCAAATGCCTACGTGTGTTAGCGTTAGGTAGATAATTGGGTCGGATTTCAAGTTTAGACGAATAAAAAATTTCTCATCGTGAATTTATTGTTAAGACTTTATACTGTCACTAAGGAAATATAATTTAGAATTATTCATTGGACTCGATAAAGCATGGAGAATGTCGAAAATTTTGGAAAAATCCACTACAAAGCTTTTGTGGACCTGGCTGAAAGAATTTTTAAGTGGCAACTAGAATTTCCTGAGTAAAATGAAAAAGTTTTTCCAGTCGAGTTATATAAGGATAGATGGAAGGGAAAATTATATTAAAAAGTGAATCGACCATTCTGAACCTGGTCCAAACAACTCTTCTCATCTCAATACTTTCCATATTTTTTAGAGAAACTATTAAACTTCATCTTTGAAATAGGCGAGGGAGATGAGGTACAGTGATGGTATCTCTAACATATGCTAGTGTTCCTTATCTTCAGTGTTTCGCTCGCGCCTTTGTGAGGTCCACATTACCCTAATGGGCAGAAGGTAAGCCGCCAGGAAATCGGTTCCTGTAGAACGGGAGAGAATTGCCCTATGCAGTCTCTTCCAGGAACTCCCACGAGAGAAAAACCTCCAGATTTTTCTAGCAGCCTCTCAAAGGACATTTGTTTTCCAATTCTGATCTCGAAATTTTCGTGTACCTTAAACCTTCTTCCGCCTTTGAAAGTCCATCTCCCCTAAATTCCTTTCCAACATCCTCTCACATAGTTTGGGGTTTGAATTATTCCTTCGGCGTCTGCGGCAAATCCTTTCGGCCGGCATCTCGCAGATCGGTGAAAGCAAGGGAAGGAAGAGAGTATTGTTGATTACAAGGAGAGTGGCTTAGCGGAGATATAAGCCTTCACCTCGGAGGACTCCGAATTTTCACCGGGGGCGAAACAACTTTCGGAGTTGTCGTGCGTGCTCGCGTGGGAAGGCGTGAAGTTTCGCGTCGTTGCCCCTGATGCACTCTTGTCACAGATTAAACACAGACCTCGAGGAAGAAAAACAAAGTTTTGGCGGGGCTTGCGACAGCTTGTTACGTGGGAGATTTTTGGAAATATGTCCAACTCTACATTGAGATAAATTGAACGAGTTGAAGTAAACTTCAAATCAAAATCTAATTATTACTTAACCGAAAGTCGTTCATCGCGGCAAAAAGCTTATATTATTCATACTACGGGTAGTTGAGTAGGTCTTTGACTCGAAATGCATAAGTATTTTTTTTCGAAACTTTATAAATGATATAGTCTAATTTGTAGTTTTAAATTACAAATTTTCTTTTTTTTGAGCTCTGTGGTAAAACTATTGTGGTACTACGTGATGAATACTTTTTTATCGATATTTATTGGCATTTTGATGAGTTTTTTCGGATACATATCAAGGATTTTCATGTTTTGGATTACTTTGATAATAAATTTTGTTTTGCCTTGTATTTAATTTCTTCTATATTTCTTTTAAAATGATATTTCAAGTAACCTTACTGAAGGTGCTAGAGGTAGCCAAACGAATATATTATAGAAAAGATAAAAGCCTCACCCTCCTAGAAAAAAAGGTAAAAATCATCGAGACATTTAGCGTTCATAGTATTTGTTGCGTGAGTTCTAATTAAGCATACGATAGCGTAGGTGGTAGCATAGTACACGGTATTTTTTTCTCGGAACTGTTTGGATCTTAAAGTAATAGCGATGATTAGATCTATCATGAAGAATTACCGCATTGATCTGTTAGAATTTATCCTTTATTTTAGGTAGTACACTCATCATCATACGAAGGTGTTTAAATCCCGTACTCTTGGCCATCATCGTGAACTTTTAAAGCACATACACGTAGCATAATAATTTCCCCCCTATATTTATTTATTACTGTACCCTAAAATATTAATACATCATTTAGTATTACTTAATCTTTCTGCCTCTTACATGTCTTTCAAAATGCTAGTTCTCCTCTACCTCCCTCTTCACCGCAAACGTAACATCCCCCATTTCATCACATGCTTCAATATGCTCTTCCTCTTAATATTTCCTCTTTCCATTTTTTCGTCCTCACTGAATCATCTTTTGTTACTTCCTCTCCTTCTCTACGACACACAACACTTATTTGCTTGAATTATTGTCTATGGAACGTATTTTCTTTAATCTTCGGTCTCTCATCTCAACAATCCATCCCCTTGCCAATCTACCCACAACGTATCTCCCCATAAAACCAGATTTTAAAAGGTACAGCGCCAAGAAGTGCTCAAAGTCTTTACTTTGACTTTATAGTTTTATTTTATCGTCGATGTTATCTGTGTTTTTTTGTCTCCATCGTTTTGTTTGAGATTGTGCGTAATGCTAACCTTTCCTAAATTCTTCCGTGCAAGTGATTTGCCAAATATGTACTCAAAGTGCTCTCCACAAATCACCTCAAGTAGGGACCGGGATACCACTGGAAAAAAATCTTCCGTGTCCAAAGTCGAACTCGGGCTCTCTGAAAGGGAAATGAATTCCACCGCACCAACCATATCCCCAATGTTGTCTTACTTCTAGAGTAACTCACAAATTTCGTTTTATTTATGTTAATGTTTATCTCATACTTCACACGTTGGATACACGTGTGTAATGTACTCAGTTACAGTTAATCTCTTATGGGTAAATGTGCGGCTGCTAAGTCTGTGATTATGATGACTGAATTAGATCTCTTTCTACGTTCCCTCTTGACTACTTCTCATCACCTGTCTCTTGTTCGGTTTACCAGCGTACAAGTTCAATAAAAATAGGAGGAGCGGACAAGCCTGTTACCTTTCTCGTTATCATCCAACCCGGATCTCTGTCCATCCCCCTTAATTATACCGTATAATTTACGTAAATTTAATGAGAGACACTCATTTATGCAGTCTCCTCAATTCTGGAGGACTCTTATAACCCTTTGCCGCCCTTTTAACTGTCGAAACCTTGTCAAAATCCCCGAAGGAAAGTAAAAGTATCTGTGCTATTCATTCCATTCCACCGCATTGCTGATAACGTGTCATGCGTTTCGTCCCTTCCTGAACTCAAACAGGTCTCGGGGATGTTAACTTTGCGGCGGTAAAACTTAAGGTCCTTTTATCTGCGATATTCTGCTTCTTTTCTCATATACGGTTTGCGGAATGGCAGAACCATTCCGCATAATTCTAGGTCTGCATTGCTGAGTTACTGGAAAATGAAACATGAATTCCATGAAAAAACTCCATTATTTTGCTTTTGTTCTTTCTTCGCGCAATTTTATTATCAGAATGTTTTAAATCGGATATAATGTATTCAAGTAATCACTGAAATATAAATGGGCTGATGCAGTGGATTTTTAAGGACGTTAAAAATTCAATGTTTCTATGAGTAAAATATATTTTTCCATGGCTTTTATGGCACTGAATAATCTTGGCCGTGTTGAGCATGCACCTGCACCTGAGAATTAAGAAAAGGCAGTGAATACTCAGCAAAGCTTTAGTTAGTATGAGGGCTCTCTATTGTGCTCAACGTTTTGATTATTCAGTACATATCGCGACTATATTCTTTGAGCTCTCGTATTGAACTTTAAAATATCATTTGGAAACATATTTATGCTGTGTAAAAGCGTTGTCGTTTGCAAAGATTGATCTCAGATTGGTACTTCATGATAATTGTCAGCTAAAGACGCCTGGTAATGCGAATAATGAAATTACTTTAGGAAAGAAAAACAAATGCAGAAATTCCTTAGTTCGACTGTGCGAGGGTGACTCATTTTCCATTTGCTTTGTGGTCAGTATGTATCACACGAATTAGACCAATTTTCCCCAAATATATATGCGGAATTCAATATGGTCCACAGTCAACGATTGAAGTTATCGCTAAAATATAGAAAGAAGTTAATTTTACTGCTTTTTTCAGTGAAAATTATAATTATTTATTCATCAAACGTAACATAGGAAAAATAGCAAAGAGGAAAGTCTTTAAAGCACAATATAACGCAATCCCGCTGTAATCAAATTGAATTTTGTCATAAGTTATGACTTACCACAAAAAGTTACAGTTCATCTGAAATTAACTATTTTACATTAGGGGATTAAATTTTTTCGCGAGCAGTTTAGCAGTGAGTGATTTCCTTAATTTTTCCCATACTGGGATTACGGGAGTAAATAAATGCTTGCTTTCTTAGGTGCAGAGTGCCTTCATTTTTAATGTGGAGTCGGATGTGAGCCCACCCCAGTCCATTTCGAGTCGAATTGTCTCCTCCCCCCTTCCCCTCCCGAAACCCGTTTTACCTCTCCTCAAGAGGCCCTTCTCGGCATCAACATACTAGGTTGCCATGACGCGTCGATGGCGTTATTGGCGTTAGCGCAGTTCGGGTTTTTCACGGCGGACACCCCCCTTCGATTCGCGTCACCTTCTTACCTGCGTCATCTCCAATCCACCGCATGCATCCGGGTGCATTTATTCCCTCCCCGCCTTCCTTCTTCGCTTCGCGTGAGCCTCTCCTCTCTCTCATCCGCTTTCATCTCTCCTCGCGAGACCCTTAAACTCACTCCCGGCCGTCCCTTTTAAAGGGATTTCCCCCAAAACTCCCTCGCACCCGGTCTCCTTTCTTCCTGGTCCGAGAGGGCGGCGTCTTATATTTCACTCCCTTGGACCCAGCATCCCATTCTCGATCCTCCGTTATTGTGCCTCTAGGCGAAGGGAGGGGAGGGGTGGGTGAGGGGCCGGGAGACGTATGATTTGGGGCGCACCGACCAATATTGGTGCGGTGGGTTTCCATCGGCCCCATCCCTCTTGTCTCCGCCTTTCCTTTCCCACCGCACCGCGCCCACGTGAGTCTTTTCCTTAAAAGAGTTCGGAGTCCTCGCTCCGTCCTCCCTTCCACACCTCTCTCTCCCCCGCAACGTTATTTCCGAATTCTTCCCGGGAACGTCTTCCACATTCTTCTCGCGCCCTCGCCTCCCTCTTCTTCCCACTTTCTTCTTTTTTTTGAGTCTCGTTTTCGTTCTCCGAAGAATTGGTCCTTTCGTTTTTCCTTTGGTGGATCTCCTTTTGTATTTGAAGACTCACGACGCCAATAATCGATCTTCCTGACGCCGATGTCATTTTTGTTGCTGCGGCAGGCAATGGATATCTAAAGTCCTCTGGAAACGAATCTGGCTGTGAAAGAGAAGGGTGACAATAAAAGAAAGCTCTAGTATTCTTTATATGGTCGATTGCGGTATCAGCATCAACATTTCTTGCATCTAAAGAGCACTTTCATTGTAATTTTGGTAATGCGTAAACTTTTTATTCAGCCTGAATTGTTCGCTAAATAGATTGGCATTAGGGTATCCAGTGGAGTCACCGGGAGTTGAAATTGTACTCATTCGTAAATGAGCTTAGTGCCCAAATCTCCTCGCTACAATACAGTTTTTGAAATACTTAACCCATAGTAATTAGTGGGTTTGAGTTCATTCCCAAAAATGCAAGGGAGTTTGCTTCAACGGGTTAACATAATTATTATTACTTGGGAGATTAGCTGCAGTAGTATAAAAATGTACGTGCTTTCTATAATTCGAAGTTCAGAAGTGTGAAATTTCTCGTTAACGAAAGGAAGAAAAACTGTGTAAATCCCAAACATTACAAATGTTGAAATTCATGTGATTATTAATACGGTTTTGATTCGAATAGGTGATTTTTCTTGTACGTGAATGATAATTTACAAAGTTTGTCCCAAAAGTCGTAGGACTGAGTGGATTAAAAACATTTTTTGCCAGAATTGATATATTCATTCAAGAGTCATGGAAATGGTACCCTTGTACGTCCACACATCGATGCCAGCGGGTATTCCATGCCTCGTACACCTTCTGGAGGACAGTGCCCGGAATGCTGCTAAGCTCCCTCGTCATGGCCTGCTGTAACGCTTCTACCGAATCGTGGTGACGTCCTTAAAGCATAGATTTTAGGCGGCGGAGGAAGAGTAAGAAGTTTGGTGGGACGTTGTCAAAAAATTTGAATCCTCACTCACATGGTCTAGAGGCCCTGGGCAGATCCGCGTGCGAGTTTCCTTTTGTTCGTCAGATAGCACTCGCAGCACCAACCCACGCCTTCAGTCTTTTTCCCGTTTTTTCTAGTTTCATGCAAAGTTTGGTGGCTTATCGCAGTTTCAGTAACTAGTTCATGAGTTCTAGCTTAACAAGGTCACCATATAAGAGGTTTCACAAATGAGCGATTCACGCTCCGAAAAGGCTGGAAACCAACTACCACCGGCATTCAAGCCTTTCCTGAGACTCCTCAAACCCAGTCAGAGAAACCGCCGCCCGTCTATGCGGGAAAAAATAAGTCACTCTGCTTTTTGGACTGACCTTGTATATTGTTGCACCAAAGAAAGAGCCATAGAAGCTGAAACGAACAATTCCCCAACCTGGAGTATTAGCTAACATCATTATTGGAACTATTAAATTCCCTGTTCTCTTATTCTTAAAACATTTTGAATCTCTTCCCCTTCTTAGATGACGCTAATTACTTAGTTGTGTCTAATTACCATGCTTTGAAAAGTTGGTTAAATCTTTCAAATTAATCTCGATTAATTGGTGGCGACTCATGAACTCAATCTAAAATTTAAAAAATGAAGCAATAACTAATAATTTCTTAATTGAATAAATTAGACTAATAATAATTTAATTCACGTTAGGTTCGACATAAACCCCTTCCAAATTGAGACGTGTCATTCCAACACACACACTTGTAATCCTTTAGGCTATTATTCTTCCCACCAGATCATCACTGCTAGTCTTTAAGCTCAGACCTGCTAAAGACTAAAATTGATGTACAAATCCGGGATGATCGCTTTGGCTCGTGTTATAGATCTCTCCATTGCTCAGGCGACCACGGCTTGGTAAATTAAGTCACATTAAATGTTGGCCCACGGTTGGATGCTCCTTGAGTTTTTTTTACCTCTGCCTGGCGATGTTCCACCTATTTCATTAACGTCAACCCGTCAAACTGGCTGTTTTTGCAGACTGCTTTAGTAGACAGAAGTAAGCAGGGGTCAAATAAAGAAAAACTAGTTCAAGGCCGTATAATAACTTATATTACCGGAGTTTCTGTAGCCGTTACTGTAATTTTTTATGGATTATCTTCGTTATTTTTTATACTTGTAGAAACTGGGCCTTGGGTTATCAAGGGCTTTCCAATCTCTTATGTATTAGGTGAGCTCTAGGTGGAAGTGCATATTTTCACTGAAATAATTCCAGTAGTTGAATTAATTTTAAACTAAAAGCAAGAATTTGGCACCGCGCCCATTTTCTCTGGATAATAATAGTGACCGTAGCTGGTTCTAAGAAAAACTAAAATTTTTTTGGTTACCAACCAGGTGCAAACTTTATCTGGCGATGTAATTGGTATATACTCAATTATTTTGAGTAGCACCCCTAGCATAGATTTACATATGATGAAACTATTTTACACTTTGCAGTAGAAGCAAAAATTATTCCTCTTCAATTTTCCCTTGGTTATTCGATCCGTTTTTTTATCTTAATTATTTTCTTGTATAACCGCATTTTCAATTATCCCAATATTCTTTGTTTTCGTACTTTCGTTTTCGTTATAACTTTGATCATTACTTCCGATCCTGGCCCTTAACTATGAAAATTCTTTTGCCACATCTACTTTGTAATCGGCCAATTAGTATGTGCTTGTCTTCGGCTGATGCCGCCACACTGCTCCAAGCCGAAGCATTTTTTCCACCGCTATGCCCTGTCTCCCGCAAAACACTGATTGTTTTTTTTTGGATCCCAAATCCTACAGTGTTTTCTTTGATTTTATTATTCACGCCAGAAACAAAGGTCTTGTTTTCGCGCAGATTTTTATCCGCTACATTTTGTCCATAATGTCAGTTAGTATTCCTTGAATGTCTGTATCAACGTCGTTTAATTTTCCAACATTGATGTCCTGGACTCCACCGTTGCTAAGACATTCGATAATAACTTGCTCATCCCTTCTTCTAGTAATTTCTGTTTTCATCGCTCTTTACCTCAAATTCAATTGCGTCTTGCGTTATGTCTGTTGAAACGTTTTTTCACTCTCTATACATGTATACGCAGCTTCAAACTTTCCATGCACCAGATTGTTTTGTGCTAATTCTTCCAAAGACTTTATCCATTTCCTGTGAATGTTATCACCTTCTTGCTAATTTAATGTCTCATTGAACTGAACCACCGTTGTTCTCTATGTTTCCAAAACTTTTACTTTTTTCACTTATTTCAGATTATGTTGCTTCTTCCATGATCCAGAATTTATTTTAGAGCATTCGAAATCTCTCAGTTGTTTCATTTACGATTTTTTATAGCTCAATATTTTGCGTAGAAATGTATGACATGAAGGCTGTATGAATGAAGAAAGAGTACGTATTGGTATAAAAGAT
Source organism: Hetaerina titia (assembly GCA_037158775.1). Taxonomy (NCBI): domain Eukaryota; kingdom Metazoa; phylum Arthropoda; class Insecta; order Odonata; family Calopterygidae; genus Hetaerina; species Hetaerina titia. The sequence goes on from CM073768.1 coordinate 136,148,074, forward strand.
GGAAATGAATAAATAAAATATTTTCATGGGATAAAACGTAGCAAAAAGGATTTGATGCAAATAGCTATCAGAAAAAATATTTAATATTTTTAGATTCGAGGAAAAGCACATGGAAGGGAAAATACGTATTTCCAATTTCCAAAGGTTTGTGAGAAACTGAAAAGAAACTTGATGAGGGTCGAGAATAAACACATGCAGAAACTGGCACGGCAGGGCTCTTGCATTCATAAATAGTTACTCAGGGATAATTTTTATAAAATATGAACAAAATCAAGTAATAATAAAGCATACAAAATTGGCTGGTTTTAAGTAAAAATTTGAGCGAGCGATTTCTTCAACTAACTCTGCACACTATTCTTCATGAACAGATAGATCTGTCCATTACATGATCATTTCTCAGCCTACAGGTAATTCAATTTTTCTCATTGAAGCTGTACATTCACTACGGTGCCTTATTATTAAGGTAATTGCGTCAGGTTGGGCTGAGATCGAAAACGAAGCCTAAACGACTTATGCACTGGGGAAGAACATACGTTAGACGTTGAAAAGACCTCTATTACGAGGTCGAATTTGGTGTCATTGGAACTGACTGCCTCGTGAGTAAGAACGGCGGGAGGTATCCCTCTAGGAAATTTTCTTTGAGGGAAAAAAACCTCAAGAGTGTAACAGGCGACGTAGCACGAGTTATGTAGAGCGCTACGTGCATGTGGGGAAGACGGCTGCGCCAAAATCCTCACCTGAGACAGATTGGCAGGGCGGGCGAATGAGCTTCACAGACGCCTTCATTCCCGGGGCACGGTATTACGTGCTTTGTAACACCGTTCTCACGGGGTGAGGCGTGGTGCTTTGATTGTGCGCAGCCTACGTGTTCGTGAGACCGGGCGTGCGCTGGCGTCTCTTCAGTGCTCACCTCGTGAGTTCACAATTCGGTGGCGGCGATACCTATGTACTTTTATGCTTCGATCGGGGAGCGCACGTAACATTTCTTTGCCACAGTATACGTGTATATTTAGGATTCCGAAATGTTATGGATTTGAAGTTGCTTAAACTTTGTCTCTGTTTCAAGGAAGGCCAGAAGAGGAGGTGGAATGAATAAGTCAATTAAACAAGCGTTGTGCATAAGTAAATTAATTATATGAATTCCATGAGAAAGAACTTTGGATATCTCTTAGATAAAAACACATATACGAGTTTGTGATTAAGCTGCGGAACCCGTGGCACCTTTCGTTAAGAGTAGGCTAATGCTGACGCCGGGTTTCTCTCCACCTTTCGTCCTTTCCCATTCATCCCTAATGGCCCAGTGACTTAAGATGTCGGTCGCTACCTCTAAAAACTACAACTACGAGTTTATGAAATGAAATTTACTTTCTACTAACTCGGTCCATACTCACTCTCCTCCAGTGATGTTTTGCCTCTATCGTATTCACACATCGTATCGTCTATATGCTCATCAACTCGTTTCGTGCATATTATAACACGAGCTACGTCCAGAAAGTAGCTTACGTGTCACCATAGCGTGCCGGTGGATAGGGCTAGAGCCACTATCTTGGTGTATACGCGTTCCCACATTTTGTACACATCCTTTTATGATAGTGTGCAGACTGTGATTCTTCTATATTGCTCACTGCAAACTGTTAAAATGTGCGGTGCAATAAAAAATCCCGCGAGTTGTGAGGTGCGATATGTGGTTAGGTTTTTACTTTGCAAAAAAAGTACACAAGCAAATTTAAATATTGATAGGCAACTTTTTGAAGTGTACGGAGGTGGAATAATGAGTAAAGGCGGGATGAGGCAGTGGTATATTAAGTTTAAAAATGGCCGCATCAATGTTCACGACGAGGTCCGCAGTGGTTGTTCTAGCCTTGTGGCAGATGAAGTGACGGTGAATCCGTTGAGTTTAAATCTGTCGCTGAGTGATTGCCCCCTCTTTCCAACGATGAAGACTTGGCTTGCAACACAGCACTTTGACCGTGACGCAGAATTAATTATTTGCATCGTAAGGCAAAGATTTTTCAGAGATGGAGTTGAAAGGCTTGTGTATAGTTATGATAAATGCCTCAATTTGAATGGCAACTACGCAGAATATAGTTTAAGAATGTACCATTGAAATGTATATTATAAAACCTTGTCTTACCTCTAGATTCATATTTTATTTCAAAATGTAAGCTACCATCTGGACAGCTGTCGTATTTATATAAGATCTTCTGCACTTGAGAATTTTCATTTCCTTAGGTTGAGAGTCTGTTCCACCACATTCACCTTTGTCTTTCTCAATCTATTCCTTCCTCTCCAACTCTTCCGTCATCTATTGCACAATTCATCTATCAACAATTCTCTCAAAATAATCATGCTAGCGAGCGAATCAAACTCATTTCGTATTTGCATATTATCGGTGAATCCAGGCCATATTCTTTAAAGATCCATACATTCCGCACCCTGTTTCTCCTATTTCCACCCCGAACACTTCTCTAACTCCCCATATCCACCGTATTTAGTTGACATTTGTGGTCATCCTGTCTCAGAGAAATTTCATCTCCATGCAAGTATGTGGAGTAAAACACTGGCGCAAAACCATTTTTTCTCCTTTTACAAATATTCAATCGCTAATGTATTCCACATTATATCGAGAGTAATTCTACCGAAATTTTCACGTCTTTTCATCTGTTCATCCGTCCAAAGATTTTTCGCACATATTTTACCAATAGATACAAATTCATCCACCTGTTTCATTATTTAGCCATTTGATTCACTGTGCTGTCTCTTCCAATTTTTCTCGTCAAAGGTAACTAATTATGAATGGGCCATACCCTCAATGTTAATATAGATTTCAGTCAATAAAGTTATCATGAAAACTGTCGATTTTTAGGGCTCTCAGACAGCAAAATTGCATCGTCTGGGTTTAGAAGGACAGGTAAATTATATCTACGATCATTACACAGGCTTATCCTTACATTAATATCTCACACAATTATCCATTAAACGTTTAGCAACCACAGTGACATAACGTATCCTTCTTTTACTCTACGTATATGTTTCTCAAAAAAAGTCAGTTAAGATTCCGTTTACTTCTGAACTGTTTCGTTATTATCATACTTCGCTATTATAAAATTTAATGACTCCCCATTCACTCCACATTCACTCGAAACTTTCCTATATTTACTCTATTTTATACCTTCTGGCCTCTGTAATTTATTTTAAATATGCCAACTTAATAGGTTTTTACATTTTTATCAAACCAAGGGGAATTTCCTGGGCATTGTGTTTAATTTCTGCTCAGTAGGCATATCTCTCTACCTATCGAATTCCAATACTTCGGAATTTAGGTCGGCTGTACTACCTGCTCCGAACTTCGCACGGATTTCTAATTCCGCAGTATCTCTACACCCGATAAAAAAATGCCTGACTGTATCACAATACATTTAAGCCATTATTTTCGGTTAATTATCGGGAAATATTCAATCTGTGGGCCGGGTCACGTATATTTTTCCAAGGCTGTCACCGGAATCGCGAAGGATTTCTTTTAGCCCGACGAAAACATTGGATCCATTTCTCTTTTCCTTTCCCTCCCTTACTCTCACCTGACCGCCTTGCTCTCTCCCACTGCCCTTATCTATCTCCTCCTAATTTGGCTCGGGGTCACCACACTGATGTTTTTCCTTTTTGCGCTCCTTTGCTGACGTGCGCATATTATTTCTGCATGGAGTACGCTTCCTACCCAACTATTGACGCGCTCTTCCGGGAGAGAATGTACAACACATTAACAAGGGTAAGTTCTTAGTGAGACACCAAAATACTCGTAATTTAACAGCGATCGCAGAAAAAATACAACCAAACGCAACCCTCCACACAGTGAAGAGCAAAATGTTAAAAAAGGGATCATTTGTTGCTGGGTGAGGTTATGAGGCTGACTTTTGGATATAAATAGCGTCTGAAGTGACAAAAATACGTACGTAGCTAAAGAATAAACAATATATTTCGAAGATCGAGAATCAAGTCAATGGGAAACAATGTCAAGAAGGCAAACATATTAATGCACTTTTGTTCCATTCATTATAGGAGTGAAAGTTGAATCCGAATAATTTCTTAAGAATACCGAAAATTACTTAAACTCTTGAATGAAGGATAAAGGAGGAAGACGCGAAAAAGTTTGATGATTGGAAAATTGGGTGTGTAACTAATCAAACGAATAAGTCCTAACTTTCGTTCGAAGTTACCAAAGAATAAGTTCATCTACCGCAACGGCCAATCAAGCCAAGTGTATATTCTATTGTTTCTGGTTTCACTTCGTGGAAGTATTTAATATCCATACTAATAAGAAAGACTTTTCCACAGATTTTTATTATATGGTACAACGCGTTTCACCGACTTGCGGCAAGTCGCGTACCTGATGATGCCGCAAGTCGGTGAAACGCTTTGTACCATATAATAAAAGTCTGTGGAAAAATACAAGTCTTTCTTTATGGTATGGAGAAACCAAGTGTCTTTACCTTTGTTTGAATACTGAGTAGACCATCTCTTTCCTTTGGAACCCAGGTCCTTTGACACTATTACCATAATTTTAAAAGAATAACATTTCATATTATGCAAGTCATTCAAAGTGTCAGCGGGAGAAAATATTTCTTTCCTCATATTGAGATTTAACAGCCAGCAGTTCAACGACAGATAACATGACCCTTCACTTCTCCAACTTCAAATAATTGACGATGATTTCCAACCAGGATATCAGGAAGTATGATATCCCCTAGAGTAGACACATCCTTCAATGATTTATCGGACAGGACCCAGCTGCAGGAGGCTTTTGTCGATAGTAGGGTTTTATTATTAAATATATTTCACGAAAAAATGAGTAGTGAGATATACAGCGCAATCTCCATCTCAAAGATCGCTGGTTTGATTCCGTTTATCTACGAGGTTATTTGAGCTGTGGTGTCTGAGGCACCTGAGTGTTTTATCAAGAATATTTTGTCAGGATTTAAGGATCTAGACATGCACATTTTACCCGGAGAAAAAATAATGCACGTTTTCGCAATATTTGATACATACTACATCATGAGTATTCATGATCAGTGTGAAGTGAGTGGGCTTACCCACGTTTTATCTTTCATGGAATAATACTGATGTAGAGCCTGTGACAATCATTCGTGCTGATCTGAAAACACCCGCTAAACACAACAGTACCACCGTCACTGTAAGAGATAAATTCCACGCGATGATGAGCGAGAATGTGCGAAGTAAGCGGTAGTGATGACGCAGCGGAACGTTGTGGTCGCGAGGGGAGGGGTGGGAGAGGAAGTAGGAGGTCTGCCCCCAGTCACGCGCTCCCAATTTTCGTGAAAGGCCGAGCTTCCGATCCCTTTGTCCGACGGGAGGTCATTATCTCCTCACTGTACTCGCGGTGGCGCCTTCGTGCGGTCGGCCGGCCTCCGACCACCCCGCTCTCCTCATTTGCGAGACGTCCACTCCCTCCCCCCCCTCCCTCTCCCATTTCCACTCCTCGCATTAATCTCCACTCCGCACCCGCGGCGGCGGGAGGCATATCTCTCGGTGGAATTCGCGGGATGAGAGGCGGGTTGGAGGAACGAGGAGGGAGAAACTCGAGTTTAGGCGTCCGAAAGAAGCGGCGCCGTTTTCAGTGCGTCGCGGCGGATTCCCGGGGTTTTAGCGGGGACGGCGCGGCTGCGGCCGCGGGCGCCCACAAAGCAAATGCCGCCGCAAAAGAGGCCCGAGGGAATCGTCCTCTCGTACGACTCCATGAATTATTATTAGCCCTTGCGGCCTCACGCCGCCGTGCGGCTAGGGTGTGACCGGCGGTCGACCGATGTCGCTCGTGCGCATCCCAAGTCCGATTTGGATGGACTGCATGCTCTGAAGTTACTTAGGACAAGGTGGTGAGTCGTTCGAGGTTCGAGTCGCAGAAACCTAAGCGTTAGGAAAGAAACAAAACGGAAATCGCATGGAGGACATTGCATTGGAGTTTCTCCCTTCAGTTAATATAACTCATGGAAATGGTTTACATCGTTTAAAGGACGGAATATTGAAGGGGACGTCAAGAATGTTGGAATTCCTCATCCAAAGATGAATTTAAATAAACACAGTTGATTAGTTAATGATTTAACAGTCGGAAAATTTACTATTTTCTTAATTTGCAATGAACGGAGCGGGAATAGCCAACATGTTTGGATGAAAAATTTCATGATATTTAAAATACTTGAAGGAGTAAATAATTGACGACAACCATTTGGGCAAAAATTTAAATCTAATCTAATGATTATAAAAAAGACAATACTCTTAGCTGTAAAATCTCGTAGCTCAAGGTGTATTATGGTCATATTTCATTCTTCTTAATATAAAGATTAAACACGTACACTCTAAGGGCAGCTCGCCCAAATCGTAACTCTCCTTCATCCTTCGCCCCCGAAGGATGAAGGAGAGTTACGTAATGTGGTCGAATTCCTTAAAAATTTGGCGCTTTCATGCGAAGTAAAATAAAGGTAAAGTCATAGAATGTGTTCCCCTCAAATTAAATTTTGATAGAGTGATATTTTATGACAGAAAAAAAACAAATATGCGGCGATTTTCGACTAATTCGGCGTCCTTTGTGTTGAACGTTGAATTTCAACACGCTGCTTTGCAACGTGTTGAATCAAGTAGAAAAAAGTCCCACTCGTGACATCGTAAATTGTTCAGCGGATACCAGCCTAATTTGTTGTTACTTTTTTTAAGAAAAGAGCGAGAATCGTCGCTACGATGCTTTCTACACTGGGTTCAGGACTCTTGCGCTCACCAAGTGCTGATTTAAATTTCACATTTAATTTTTTCCTATGTCTTTTTTTGCTTAATATATTGTTTAATTCCATTTTCGCCAAGAAAATACAATGTGATGTACTCTACGTAATATGGCCCGATTTGAGGGCCATCGTGTCTATTTCAGAATTTCATTTTAGTGTTCAGTGCTGTTATATTGCCTAAAAGGGCCCATAAGGAATGAAAATTACCCCTCTAAATCGCCCATCAAAATGACTATAGCGTTTGCTTTATGCGTTGCATTTGAAGTGGAATAATGTGTTGGATTGCGAATCAATAAGCTAGTATACATTCCTGTGAACATGACAAAGCGAATAGGACGCTAATGGCTGACACGTTACTCAAGGGCTGACGACGATAAAGTATTCATGTGCTTTAACATCGTCCCGGTTCCATTCGTTGACATCTTTCATTTTGATCCAACGCTCTGTTTTACAGAAATCTCCCGATAGGCTCTTCATTCCCTCCAACTCAGTCGACATATCATTTTTTTAAAGCCAGTAAAGTTGGCTTAAGCGCTTTTTCCGATGGATTTTTCATGCGGATTTTCTCCCCCACCCTCACGCCTTTCTAGTTCCTTTTTCCGACGCCAGAGACCTACTACCTCTCTCTCTCTCCCTCCCTCTCCCTCTCTCTCTCGCCTCACCTCTTTTCTGTGTGCTCTTAGGCTAATCTCCTCACTTCGAGTGTCGCTTGGGTAGTTTTATTATCTGGCGGCTCGTTCAGAAACTAAAACGTCGTTACAGAGCTTCAAAAGCATCCATGACCGGAATTCGTCAAAGGAATTATCTATAAACTCGGGATTCCCGTTTTTTCACCTTTTTTGTGACAAATCTGAAATTTTGTCGGGAGGCGAAGGAACCAGGAGTAGGATTTATGTTATGAACGAAAAGTATTTTTGTACCTAATTAAATCGTGACACTTAATTACTATGAATTAATAATGCGGCTCCTGGTTGTAATGAATTTGGTCTTCGTAATCCGGAATAAGGATTAAGGATTATTCGATAATCAATGAAGGTTAGTCGAGCCTTTTTTTTAAATTTTGTTTGACAGCTACGTAAATTAATCTTATTCTCTGAGTAAAAATGTACGGAAATGGTCCAATAATTCACTTGTATACACCGGATGTTACCTATTTATTGACTGCTATTTTAAAATCATTCCTTTTGGACATGGAGGCAAAAAACAATCGTTTCGATTTCATTCCAGTTTTTGCTCTCTTCTTCATATTTTATCCATAAGGCTATAAAATGTAATTAAATTTAATTTTATCTAGTAAAGTATTGTGGGTCGGTAGTCCAGGGGGTAGAGTGTTGGACTACCCACTGGACTGGCCCCGGCTCGGTTCCCGGGCAAGCCTCTTTGAACATTTGTAGCTCCGCCCAAGCTATATGATTTTTCGGGTACCAGAACTTCCTGGGAAACCATAACCGGCACAGGGAAAGGAACAGGCCCCACTACCCTGATGTGTGCATTTCACACGCCGTCGGGCTTAGTACAGGGTGAACTCTACCATCACCTACCAAACCAACCTTCGGGTTGAATACTGTGTTTATATAGTAAAGATTTAAAAAATTAGTTCGTACATTAGCCCTTCAAATTATGTCGTACGATTAAAATTTATCTTATTTTGAGGTCGTGGTGTCGTCATCGGTGGAGAAAAAAATCATGTAATTTCATTTAAATTGTCCATTTCATTAATCTTTCGTTGTAAAGTATTTTATTTTAACCAGTTAAGAAAAAGAATCTTTTCTCAAATGAATATTTGATTGTGGCTTCAAATAGGATGATGCGCATAGAGTACAAAGACTGTCGTACGAAATGAATTTGCTTGCTTGTACTCGTACTTGCCGCAAGGAGTCGCTTTATCCGACCAGATAGTCACCGTTACTCTCTCCATGAAGTGGCTATAAATACGCATGAGTACTGGAATTGAACACGCTTAACTACTACTCGCCTAAAGCGAAGCCACGCTGGTGGTTATGTGATCTAGTCACCTCCAGAAAGTGCTGGTGTCCACCCGTGCGCCGCGTAATCACCGAGTTTACTGTTTGCGATTACTACATAAGGTACTCTACAAGGTGTGCGCAGGGAGTTTCTTTTGTTGTTTTTTCTACTATAGCAGGAGGAAATTAGAGAAAAAATATGTATAGATAAGTTAAAGTGGCCAGTCTCTGAAAAGATATGACTTTATTTTCGTGTGTCTATGAAGTCTGTGGAATTTAGTAATATGATCATTAAAAATCAAAAGCTCGAAAACACGGATAAATGCCATTGCCGCTACTACACTGCATCTTAGCAAAATACCATTCCTGCATGTGTAAAGTACTGTTTTTTTTGGAATCCTATTTTTTTGACGCTGTTACCATGGATATATAACTGGGAGCAATAAAAAACAAGTGAAAAATAAAAAGTTTTGTTGATGGAGGAACAGCTCTTATTCCATAAATGAAACAAAGGAGCAGAATTTTTCTGAAGTGTTTATAAGCTTATATATGCAGTAAGGACTGAATACGGTACGATCGACGACCTCTCACCTCTCTTCAAAACCCTATAATGTCCTATATGCGGCTAAAAAATATTACAATAATGTTTCCTCGTAATGAACTTCTTTTTAATGTAGCGGTACTTTAGCTCTGCGAGCAATATCGTCTAGCGTGGCCGAAGCTTTAGAGGGTTAAAATTTGAAAATGTTTAGTATCATATTCTGAGCAAACGGAAAGGTAAGTGCCCACTACAAGTGGCCCCACTGATTTAGAAATAATGAAAATTCAAATCGAAATCTCTTATTTCGGTCAATCTACAATGGTAAAAAAATTAATTGAGTCAAAAGAAATGTTTTTGGAATTAATTCGTTTCAATTGTATACTGGAACTTACCTAATTTGCAATTTTTTGCAATTTCATTGAATTAGCTTTATAGCTTCACTGCACTTTTGGTCCCCCATGAGATATACAGGTATTAATTAGATAGATAGGCCTTAAAATTAGTGAGCTTGAATATGCCACAGTGCAATGAAACAGCAATGAAATTCTTTCCATAAAGGACATATTTTTGGAGAGGAAATTCTTTACTCGATGCGTGCTAAGATTTGGCACACTTTGACTCCGGATGGCCTATGCGCCGTCTTCACCTCTTTCCTTTCGGGCGTTGATGACCACCCAACATTTGAACACCCTCTCATCCTCGCAATCCCCGAATTTCCGCTGATTTCTTATCACGTACCATTCTGAGACCATCTACTGGATTTTGGTGAACGCTTAGGAGGGTTGAGTGGCACCACGGCGACCACTTCGTTTTAGCTTTGAGAGAAGAAACATTTCCAAAATCCACGTTTCTGTCGATTCGCAGTTGGTGGGAGTCGAGAACAAAAGCGATGCTCTGAAGATGCACTGTCACCATTCCATTTTCTTTATTCGAAGGTCAACCAATATCTTTGAATTTATTTGAAATTGATATTTGAAACTCTTTAATGACTTATCTTTGTGAAACTCCTTTACTACTACAATGTCAATGTCTGCTTTTCGATGTGTACAAAATGATTCATGACCATTTGCTTAGTTGCATCCTCTGATGTCAAAATTAGAGTACATCTACATCTACATCTACATCTACATAAGTACCCTGCGAGCCACCAAAAAGGTGTGTGGCAGGGGGAGTACATAAGTACAGATTAACTTACTAGGATGTGTGCCTAAATTAATTACTCTGATAAAATTTCCAAAGAATGCGATCAAGAACTCTACCGAGTTTGCAGCAATTTCAACTAAGGAAGTGTTGAGCCCTAAATGCATTTTGGTGTTTTTAATTGTAAATAGTCTATTTATTACTGTTCCCTTAAGCAGGTTAATTATCCATATGGCAAAAGCAAGAATATCGACGTTATTGATTAGTGAATTGTGTTCTTTGTTATCTGTGTGTAGCTACACTAAACAGGCTTTTTTAACGGAAAACAATACGTTCAGTTGTACGGTCTGACCGTTGACTGTCTGCTTTTAACAGATATCTACCATATAGATTGTAACAAAGAAATTTTATGTTCATAAAAGCAATCGGTTGTGAAAAATGCTTCGATAATGTGTTTCACGTGTTGATGAGGTTGTTTAACAGAGACAAGTTTCTCAGTAGATTATATTCAAATTCAGCAGTTAAGTGGAAAACGGGTGTCTTAAAATTGTATACAGTCTATCAAAGATCATAAATTTGAATTTTTAGGTAACGGAGTTGAACAGTTAAATAATTTATGTTGATTTTAAACAATTTTTTTCACACAAAAATTCTCCGTTCCATGCTGTATAGAATAACATCCAAAGAATTATGATTGAAAGAAATGAACTGGGAATATTTTAGAAAATCTCCACCAAAATGATATCATCAAAAAACTAGTCCACTATTTGTACTGAAGAAAACGCCATTTATAGCTATATTCCAGCCCAAACGGACCTCAAAAATGACCTGAAAAATTATTTAAGCGCTAATACAGCGGTTTCCTTCTAAGAATACATTCCCCTAAAGTAGCGGCCACTGATATTTATATTTAATATAAGAGCAGCTCTTTTATAACACGAAGCTCTTTTTTAACGACGTCCGACAACTTGCTCTGCTTCTCAGAGGGTCGAGTGAATCTTCTCCAAGTTCACAAACTGCACCACTCGGATTACTAAGCAGTATGCATCGGATAGACTGAGAAATATTTTAAAAAATATTAAAGAACGTTATGCTTGTGTCAAATATACAACTGCACTCCTCCCTTGGCTCTCTTTTGGAAAACCAAAATATCAGCGACTCCATTCCAAAAATTTTACTAAAAGAATATAAGGGATCCCGAAGCCTCGGGAACATTTTCGCTTGGAAATTTTTCGGAACACGGAGTCAAAGAATGTGTCTCGGTCAAAGAGAAGTTCACCCTTCGCACTCCCTCCTCTCTCATATTACGACTCTAAAGCGCCATATCCCTTCCCTTCCTCGCCATTCCGTTTCTGGTGCCTTCGTTACTTATTCCCTCCTCCGGCTCAGAAGATACCCTTAGTGAGATACACATCCAGCGTGTTAGTCCCTTGATGCATATTTGCACAGGGTAGGGAGAGGTGAGGGTGGGGTCAAGGGGGAGAAGCGAACCCTTCCCGATTCAACTTGTCCTTTCCTTACCTTCACCCCGGGCTAATGCATACGATGGCTACTTCCGAGAATTTTTTTGAGGACATTATACTTGTAGTAACCATTCCATTTTCATTGAAAATGATGAATGATTAATGCAAAACGTGGTCAGGTTGACCAAAAATGAGTTCACAGAGTAAAATAATCAAAATATGAATGGACCCAATCTGTGTATCACTAATTAATTCTAAATTTTTTCTCAAATGTTGCTGTTTTAATTGGATAAATCAAATTGATTGAATGATGACGAATTCTAGCGCAGAGTTCATAAAAATACCAATGTTAGGAAAGAAAATCTAATTGGAGCACACTCTTTGAACATTTATTTCATTATTTGCACTACGAATGATATTAAACAGTGGCTGACATATTACTGCTCATGGTCGGCTTCTAACGGCGAAGTGATTCAATGAGGTCTCCCCGAGTTCAGAGTGATAATGCCATTAATTCTTGATACATTTCTGGCGATGTAAGCTTCGAATGCATTACACAGATCGGTGGCACATTGTACATTTCTGCAAATGACTCTCGTGCTTGTGACAAAGAAGATCGATCCGCTAAATTTTATAATAATATAATAGATATGATTTTCTTTATAACTCACCTGATATTACCCAAGATAAAAAATTAATTTCAAATATATACCATTTATATTTTCATCATGAATAACATGTAGGGGTCGGAGAGGTCTCACACGCCTAGATACCGAGGTAGCAAGTATTACCAATCAAATAATGCCTTTGCATCACGGAATAGAGTTTCAATCGATTTTCTTGTTTCAATTAGCTTAACACAGATTTATTCTATTGTGAACATATATATATATATATATATATATATATATATATATATATATATATATATATATATAGATGATTTCTTCGAAGTAATACGGAAGTAATGTATAAAAAAACCTGGAAGCAACAAAAAATATAAGGACTTATAAAAAGAACACTCGCACGTTATTTCTTAATAATTTCGACGGAATTTAGCTCCCTCTTCATATATATATACATATATTTCTATATATATATATACATATATTTCTATATATATATACACACAAACACGGTTGATGGGTGCCTGAGGCAATAGATGGTATTTCGCAAGCCCTCACCTGCAGTCTCATCCGCCGGCCGCTCCAGTAGAGGAGCTCGTCCACGTATCCCAGGGTGTGGATGGCGACCCCCACGCCGGCCACCACGAGGCCAATGACGAGCAGCGAGAGGAGCACCGAGCGCCAGTTTCGACCCTCCCCAGGGCCATAGGACAAGTCCTGCAGAGAGGAAGGAAGAAACGGGAGTTAGTATGCGACGCACAAATCAGCAGGATGGGATGCATAGCACGCCTATGTAGAACTACGATAACAAATATTTCCGCTGTGCAAGAATTTCTTGGATACATGTCAATAGTTGCATTATGCAGTACATAGGAACAAATTGTTAGTCTTCAAAATCAGAGTTCGCAATAAATGCCCTAGGTTTCGGTGACTAGGTTTTGTCCCGGTTTGGCAAATGAAAATCGATAAATCAAATACGAATTGATTGATGAGACTACTTATTCAAATGTGGTATGGCTTATGTGAAAACAAGAACGCTGAAAGTTAGATCTCTGGTATAAAAACGAGATAAACAAAAAGGAATATGTGCTATGTACGACTTAGCAGTTGCCATTGCAGATGTATGTAATTATTTTATCCGTTGCTTTCGTGTTCTACAAGTACGACTATACATGTATGACTACGAAGGTGTATCCCACTTTCTTCGAGGAAATCTATAGTACAAAATAAGAATTAAACCCTATTGATGTATTCCAGTTAATTTTCTTCAAGTGAAGCTCTTCTACCTTTGATTCTGTATGAGCATCAGGACTGTATTCCCTGCCATGAGATATGCCTATATGCCCTTTTAATGCACCATCCTTGAATATCTCTGCTTTAATAGATTATACCGGTCAGTTTCTCATCGTCCATTCCGATCTTGGAATGACTTTTTGGTCTTTGCAGAATCTTTAAGCTGCCCAGTTCGACATAGGTATGATTTTTTTACGATATCCACCCATGAATTGTATGTTGGTCATCGCTTCAATTCTAACTCCTCAAGTAGAGTTTCAAGGATTTCTGTGTGGGTAATCTGCAAAATCATCACAAGTGCCGTTCTTGATTGCCTTTAGAAATTTGTAGTTTAACTTGAGTGGAAATTTTACCCGAGAACAATATATTTTAAAGGGTTAGGTTTAAAATAATTTTCCTTTCAAAATATGAGGCTTATTAATTTTTTATGAAAGATTAAGGTTTTAATTGTAACCCGTTGGTTATGTTGGGGAAGAATTGAGGACATATATCAGTTTGACTGCTTAATAATCACTTGATAGCGGGGGAATGTTTTGGCTGAGCCAGGGCAGCGATAATTTAAGGCTGGCAATAATTCAATAAAATATATCGCAATTTTGGTTCGAGAAACTTTAAATGAATAAACAAAGGTGTGTAATATATTGGCCTTTCGTATAAATGTATACGTATATAGTAAGACAATTTTAATATACAAAGTATTTTAGTGTGTATGGTGCAATGCAATATAGTAGGTGTATAAATGAAATATTCCTGAAACTGTAAAACAGGTAATGTAGGCTTTTTTACAAATACAGACCTTGGAGAGAAAAACATCATCAGGTGGATGTTACTATTATTTGAAATATTCTCGTATTTTTAAGAGATTGAAAAGAAAATACTTTGTGCTTATTATCCACATTGTTTGAATTTTATTGTGAATAATAAAATTTATATTAAATAACAAAGTATTTCTTTTCCGATATTAATCGCTTCCACAAAGTGACGCCTCAAACCATTTACATTATTCTCGCATAAAGAAATGGAATAAATAAACGTGCGAAAATTCAATGCGTTTTCAATGTCAGAGCTACGTGAATTAACAAACTACAGAACATACATTTCAATTAGATGTAGTATTTAAACAATATATTGGAAGAAAAATCAGGGTGGCTGAGCGAATTTGCTTTGGTAATATGAAATATGACGAATACTTTTTTTGATGGAACACATTGGCGCTGAGTAGAAATGACCGTTGTTATTTATTTCGAATATGGTGATATCAGAGATGATGCATTTCATCTCAAGCACAATCTACTGTAGGGAAGAAACACGAACATCCTCTCCAGATGGTTTCCGAGAGTCCTAATTCGCATTCTGTTCACATTCTCCTAACCCTCCCCTGAACCTATTGGGCGGTCAAAGCATCCTCGACCGCTGAAAGGCGTTGAAGGAGTCGATGACAGAGATGGATATACCCTGAAACATATAGAATGGGGACTTTTGCCGGGAAAGAGGAACAGCAACATGGAAGGAACCGGTTACAATTGAATGGGGAAATTTTGCCTCTACCGGTTGTTACTGTGTAATTACTAGGACTGTCCAGAAATTAACCCCCGTTATACTGTAAAAATACAGACATACACAGCAAATGGAATAGATACAGAAAATGTTTTCAAATTGAAAAATTTTCAAATTCCCTCAGGATAAAAAATTTCAAATTCCCTCTCCCTGAGATCGCAGCCAACCGATGATGGCATCTTGAAATTCCTCGTCGATACTAACTTTTCAATCGTGTTTCCATGCAACAGAATCGTAGAAATCTCAGGAATTTCTAAAGACTTCACATATCGTAAAACGCCGGGTTTCACGAACTTTTTCATCAATTCCCAGGTGCAGTTCATTGTTCACCACAGACGGTTTTATCATCATCATGGACATTAGTGTTCACCCTTGTAGGAACGACAACACTGACGCACAAGTCCTGTCACTCATCACATTTGGTCCGCACAGGGCACAAGTTTCCCGATGAATGTCAGCAGCTTTGAAGATATTTTTAATCAGTAAAAAACCTTATCATTGAACGGACTTTCCATGTGGTGAAAATTTTAATCACACTGGTCATTTAGATTCGTTATTGTTAGCAAACGACAATCAGCGCAACCTTCCAATCCCTGCAGATCGAGGCGTACTGACATACTATGACAGCGACCATTCGGCGGCATCCAATACTTCTCCCGCTACACGAAAATGGATGTTACACTCTGGACAGCCCTCGTATCTGCATGTTCTCGTGCGACTATGTGGTCCTAAAAACGCATGAGGGTGCATTAACCTACCAGGATGTAATACATTTTTATCCAAGCGGGTCATTTTGGCTCTGGTTATGGCTCATGCGTTTGGATATTTTGTAAATTTTTTTATTATTTTTTTCTTTATATACACCGTGCAGACCACCACCAGGGTGTGTGACTGGGGGTGGATATATACCAGAATAATTTTACCCAAACATGACCCTACCGCGTTTGAACAATGTTATTCTGATCCCTTATCGTTCGTCGAAAAAATGACATCTCAAGTCTATCTGTTCAACACTTCATCTCTTTAATTTTATTAGCATGATCTCTCCTACCGTGTTACGATGGGAGTAATGATACATTTTCAACATCACTGCTAAAAACACCTCCTTCCAATTTATGATACAGATTTAATCTGTAATTTATCCTTCGCTACGTGAGTGATTCCCAGCCTAGCTGCTCTACTATTTTGGATACGCTACTAAGTTTATCATAACAACGTTTTACAAATCTAGCTTCTCTACGTGATCCAATTCGATAATTGATTGATCCAGCTTCTAGAGTATCCCCAAAGGATATTTTATTTTTATAGCAGAAAACCAAAAATAGTCGTTGTTCTAGGTGACATTTTATGAAATCTTAGATCCCTAGGTTTTCGTCAACATTCTTTTTACTACGAGGTATACAAGTTATTTGACTAGCTTTCAATGTCTTATTAAAAGTGGTATAAGAGTTCAAGCGTTTGTCGTGGTTAAAAATTGCGCCCAAAGATTCTTTACCCTTCAAGAGCTCGGGTTGACTTGTAGTCAATCGAATTTTACAGCAGCGGAATTCAGCTGACATTTCGACACCTTTCATCAACGTAAAAACCTTTTTTAAATGTTAGCTGTGAAACGCATGCTCATTTTTTTTATTGCAAGTATTTGCGTGATTCCTTGAGAATCTTCCTTCAATCCCTCAATGTTCTCCGCCTTCAAGTCTTGTCTCACGACGGACTTCTTCCCAGCACTCATTTTTCCTGATGAACGTTTAAAAAAAAACTCCGACTCACCTGAGTACGAAAAATATATTACCAACCTCACTTTGCACTTTTATCCAGTCATATTTGAAATTATATAAAGGGCGCATCTATAGCGGTCAGAGATATCGTAAATTCGTGTTTCCTTTCTGTTCATTGAAAATGTTGATCGATACTTACTCTTTTATGCCTCGAGTGAAGGTTTAAGTTTAATCATAGATAAGAGAAGAAAAAATGCGTATGAATGCGGCCTCGAGAACTCCACCTTGCCTACATATGTGTGCGGTGGAAGAGGTCGATTGCGGATTATCCATTAATCGGATAAAAGGGCGTTTATTTGCAAAAAGACCGAGCGACCACTTGTCCCAATTAAGTATCGAAGCGAAATTGCCAAGAATAACGGATTCGAGTTTGAATGAAGGTGAAGGAGAGAGATTTTATAAAAATAAGGGATGAGGTATCAGAGGAATGAGAGTTAATATGCTCTGGAGAGCTCTCAAGTAGAGCGGGGGTAAGTGAAGGGGGAGGGGGGCAAAACCCTTTCGGTGGGATTTCAATGAGCAAAGGAATCGTTATAAATTACTTGCGCGTGTCCGGAAACGAATTTTTTTGCAATCGCTTTGAAATTCACGAAATCGGACGGGGTCGGGTAAAAAGAAGACGAGTGAAAAGAGTGGTGCAGAAGTAAGGGAGGGAGAGGGGATGGAAGGAGAAATGTGGGACCCTCCGGACTGGGAGCCGGGACACACACACATTCGCATATTTTTCTCTTTTACATTTCTCGCTCTCTCTTCCAGAGAGCCTTTTGTGCTCCCGTAATAAATTTGCGGTCAATAGTTACATTCCCACAGAGAGGGGGATGGGGAAGGAAGATGAATGGGGCACGGTGCCTTTTCCGGAGCGTATCGGTGACGTTGAAATAGAGGACTGAAACCTTTTCTTCGTCCTTTTTGATGCGCCAAGTGAGATACCGGTGGCATTGAGGACTGACCTTCTGCCACCACCGCGATCCGTCTCCGTCCCCGACCGCCCCTCGCGCCAACCCCCTCAAGCGTCACACCCCGCACGTCCTCCCACGCAACCCATCACGCCCACCCCCCTCGCGCTCCATTCTTCTCTCCAATTCGCGCACATCTTCCCATCATTCATCCCTCTCTTCCCTTTTCCTCGCTCTCTTCCCCAGCTTCTTCTCTTTCTACAGACCGAGCGTTCCATCTGTTTCCTCTTCTCTTCTTAATGTTGCTTAGAAATTCTTGAAGGGTGAGGGGGGGAGATGGAGGAGACACCTACGGAGCGAAATCCCTCCAAATCCTATTATTAAGCTTTTAATAGAAGCACTGGTCTACGTACGTACGTCCCTGAGGGTAATGGTTTAAGCCTCGCTCTGAATTTGCAAGTGGGACCACGAAAATGATATGAGAAACGTAGACCTTTGGGAACAAAAGGGTAAAATTACATTATTTTAATCTCTGGAACATTTTGTGACTAATACGCGATAAAATATTTACATGATCGTAAAAATATTAACGACGAAACTGGTTCTTATTTTGAAATCTTAACCAAAATTTTAAAATGTGAATACGATCGTATATATTCATAGGATTCGTGCTTTAGTGTTTGAATTATTCTGGATAATTACGAATTAGCATCGAAGCACACGAAATTTACATCCAGATAGGTTGATACGTTATTTTGCGTGCTATTGAGATGAAATTCAAAACTAAAGTTATTGAACATTTTGAATTTTACTCTCGAAAAAAAATATTTTTTCTTTCTCATGATTATACCATGACGTTTCTTTCACTTGAATTATCGTTCTGCTCATTTCAAATATGTTTGTCCTGAAATCCTAACCCAAATGGTCTCGCATCGAGAATGTCTGAATGCTCTTCCCAAAGTGGATCGCGTGATAATATTTCTAAACTATTCTCCAAATAGTGTGCAATGTTTAAAAATATGAAAATTTAGAACTTATTTGTTGTTGTCATTTCTGGAGAATACGAATTTTCAAGACGAAATGTACATTGATATAGCAATCCGTATGCAATTTAAAATACTATTCAGTTTTTAACTCCATATTATACCTGGAATATAGGTAGTCTTATGCTCTTAAAAAATAAAATTTTTTATGATTTACATATGACGTAATTGAAGATATAGCAATCAAATTTATTTTCGCGCTTTATCTGCTGGTAGGGAAATTGAAACTGATATCAGTGAATAATCAGTGGGAAGCACTATACTGTATGTTGTAAGGTCTGTCATATCAAGTGTTGGACAGATTTAAGGCAGATTGGTTTTTGCTACTGCAAGAGAGAAATTCTCCATAGTATATATCTTGATTTAATAAATCATCCATTTTATGAAATAATGACATAATTTAGGTCATATTGAGGTTTTAAGTAGTCTCTCATTTAATTTTTTGTATTAATTTGTACTATTTATTCTGGTGCGGCGGCGATTTTTAGTGTCCACCAGGATCGAAAAAAGTGTACGCAGAGTGGAAGAATACTTCTTAGTGTTTAATTCTGTTTAATTCAGTGGGGTCGCAAAAATTGAACGAGATATTCTCTTGAGTCTACAGTCGTCTATATCCCTTGTTTTGCCATTAGTATTTGGCTCCATGCTGACTTAGTGCGCTTTTATTATTCCTACAATTTTTTATTAATCTTACACTTACCTATAACTTAGTATTCCCGTGACTAGTACAAATCACCCGATTTGCCCTCACACTTTTATCTCTGCACTACATTTTTCATTTAGTCTTTTTGGCTAAGGCTCCCATTATTTGCACATTTGTTGGGGCACGCTCTGGTAAGTGACGGTAGTTTTTTTCCCAGTGGCGCTATTGTGGTGTTCAACACACGAAATTCAAACCCGCGCACTTGCGAAATTCTTCCAGATATTTTTCACGAAATAACCGATGTTTCCGCTATATTATTGCATTATATTCTACAAACGAAACAATTCTTATTACTATGCTTTATGTCATTCATATTGTCCATATGTGACGGAGATTTTACATATCTAATTGAGTCACATGCATAATACGGCCTCATTTAGAATTTTTATATAGTCGTTGAAAGCTTTCTCTCAGAATTTCATTAAAATGCTAGGCTTCCTCTACGACTTCAAATTTAAATAATTTACAAAAAAATATATCATTAAATAATTAAGTGTTTTCATCTTTAGTAATTTCATCAAATTCTTTCTCGATAAACTGTTTTTGAATTTGCGTCTCCCTGATGAGGTGGTCGTCTAATTTGGAGTGAGCCACGATTGTCATTTTGATTGCGATAAAGTCTCTTCTATCTTTCATCCAGTTTGTGTCAACATTTTTATTGAATTGGTCTCAATGATATGTGATTGTTTTTTGCAGGCTTAAAATGAAATTATCTTCGATTCCTAATGCTTTTTTTTAAGTATGACCGTATTGGAGTGAATGGCCAGCATGCGCATTTTTTTGCGATGTGAAAATTTTCATTGCATTTTACAGGAAAAATGGTCTCGCAAATTTTTTTGGCAGATGAAATGACGTGGTGTGCTGAAGATTAAAAACTTATCGATCTCTGCTATTTATTAAATCACACTGAAGGTACTGATTTTGCTTGAGATGTTATTCTGAAGAAGTAAAAAGTGAGTGGCATTAATAGTGGAATTGGGCCCAATTCATTTTTTTTAATTATGAAAATGTTCCCATCCCGGTGGGTTTGACATACCGGTAGAGTCGGCTCTGCCTATCTTAACAATACAATTAATTTCTATTTTATAGTTTTGCTAACTTTTAATTATATATTGATCATGCGTGAATATATGGTGCATGGAAGCGTATGCGAGTAACAAAACTCTGCCGAACAACCTTCTTTACCGTGTGAATATGTTGTTAAAAATATGTGAGGAGTATCATTGAAAATTCATTTAACTACTTATAACGACTATTAAGTTAAATACAACTACTTTTAAGTTCTTATTTCGGATATTTCAAGTAATGGTCTGCGTGCGAAAATAATTAGCAAATCCGGCCGGTAATTGAGAGAAACAGTTTTTCTGGTCAAATGAGACATGCTATACTAATTATTTTTTCCGTAGGGTAAAACAATTCACCATTGCAAGCTTGCAGAATGAATGTTCACGTCTAATCTTCATTTTATAGCCATTGGTTCTGAAACTCCTTCCTTCGTGCAATATTTTGTTTTCATTCGATTTCCTCAGCTTATCATCCACCAAATTATAAATTTTACGCCTTTAATACATCTAAAAATAATTATTAATATTTTTTACTTATGAGTCCTCGCACCAATTAATCTCCGATCGATTTAATTTTATCTTGGGGTCGTGTGTTTTATCTCATTTCACTTCTCAATTTAGTTGAATTAAAGCCATAAATTTTGACCGAATTCACTTTGCAAGAAGAGAACTGAATGTTCGCAATTGGTGCGAGTTAACGACTCCGCATTAACGGCTTAATATTAATGCATGCTTGAAAGTACTTAAATAGAGTTATTTCCGTCCCTGAGAGATGCCAAGGTCGTAACGTGGCGTGGTGCAAAATTAACTCTTCCAAACAGCGAAAAAAATCGGAATACGGATTAGCGGTCCAGTTAATGCCCCCAAATTGTTTCCCCTTGGTTCATTAGTGAAAGCAAGATTAGACACTGTTTGATTTCCTCTTTTAATGGCCAAACAGAACTGTTTCCATTACGTATAGTATATCAAACTAAGATCTATGGTTGCTTCTCATTTCAAGGAATAACAGGGTAAAGAACCATAGAAATTCCTCTAAAGTTGCATTTTAAGATAATAGACGCACAAGTTTCTCGTGTGAGTACAAGACTCGACTTTTTAAATTATCCCTCAGCCTATAAAAAATAAATACCCATGATGAAAATTCGTAAAAATAATTTATTTTTCGACAATAATATAGTTTACATGCCTGAAGTATATACGGAAACTTGGCAGTGTCATTTTAAAAACTACTCATTTTAGGTTAAATTAATTCTCTGCTTACTGTCACGTGCAACACGCAGTGAAGTATTTTCCCCAAAAATGATCTTTCAAAATCTAACAGTTTGGCTCTGTGATGAAAAATTAAAAGTTATTCCGAGTTAATCTTGTTCAAAATTTGTGTTAGTCATTCTTGGATATGGAATTGATGATCTTTTGTAATTTTAATGAAACTAAAGCCTTTAGAACTTATTATACGTGTACGAGGGTAGGCTGAAAAGTAATACACACATGCTTGTAGAGCGCGAACTAAAACAAATAGCAAGATTGGGCAACAAGTACATTAAAGTACAATTCTTAAGTTTCAAAATCATATGTTTATTTTTCAACATAATCACCGTTAAGGCTAACGCATTAATCCCAACGTGAAACGAGTTTTTTCATTCCGTCACTTAAAAACTCTTCCGAATTTTCTCGAATCCAGGACTTGACAGCTGCCTTCACCTCATTGTCCGAGATTTAATAATTACCCTTGAGGTGTCTCTTGAGTTGAGGAAAAAAATAATTCGTATTATTAGAATAACCTTGTCCATGCAGATAGCATTTTTATTTGCAATATTTTTTTGCTTGAGAGAATTTATTCTTGTTCAATCCTCCCGAACGACTTCAATTAATAATATCATTAATACAGACAGTTTTCATTGGCACCAGGTCTTTTTTGGAAACCTTGTGTTACACAGGGAAGGGGACTAGTCCATTTACCCCGGTTGCACGAGTTTCCCACGCGGAAAGACTTAGTTCGTAGTGTTTTTTGAGCTCACTCATTCAAAACATCCCCTGCCTTTTATACAACTGTTTTAGATTTTTTCCTCTCCTTCCCCGTCAACGCTCATTATTTTGGAAAACGAAAAAGCCGAGACCGTAAACTTGATTGGTAATGGGTTTTTTAGAGGGGTAGGTAAAAACAAGGTGAC
The DNA here is from genome assembly GCA_037158775.1 of Hetaerina titia. NCBI lineage: Eukaryota > Metazoa > Arthropoda > Insecta > Odonata > Calopterygidae > Hetaerina > Hetaerina titia. The sequence goes on from CM073768.1 coordinate 136,171,098, forward strand.
GAGTTAGAGGAAAATGGAAAACACACACTCTCAGTCACTGGGGTGTGTTTGGGAAACAGTGACCCTCTTTTACTGTAATACACACAAACAATGCAAAATAAATAAAGGAAACAGACTTACAACCACTCAAGTTACAATACTTACAAACAACCAATAACCAACCTACGGTCTTAGCTATTTCGTTTTCCATTGTTTCACGACCGCAGGTACGTTCATTTTAAGTTTACACTCATTATTTCGTTGTATTTTATGTAGAAATGATCTGAAAAGAAATATTTTTTCTGCCGACGCAAACCCTAGTTGCATGGTTTTCTATTATTGCTGAATCGAAGGCATAAACTTTTTATCAGGACCATGGAAAAAATACTCTTAAAAATGTACCTTACTTTAAAATGTTTAATATTATTACTACTGACATGGCTGGCAGATAATGTATTGGCACTCAGTCCACATCCTACCCAATCAAGCGCGGCGATTGAAGTTTCTGCTTTCGAAGAAATTATAATATTCTATTTAATTCTCACGATTACAAATCCGATTGCGTACATTTTAATAGTTTTTACATAAAGTATCAACAAAGAGAATCAAAAATACATAAGCTGTAATAATAGGAAAAAGCACCTACACCAGAATCTAACCCGCGACCACTGAATTGGCAGGCGAGATATGGGCCGGTAGTGGCAAGGTATCATGTCTTTCTGAGCCTTAATCCCTTATTTCGGGGCAAAGACAGGTGCCTACCGTCAATATGCCAACCATAGACGTCTTCCGAATTCGTCCTTCACTCCGGTAGAAGCAATCAACTCCTGCTGTCATTCTGTACACAAAGGGGAAGAAATTCCATGTCTATAACTGACGAGTTTATCAGTGCGTTTTAAAGGGAGTGTTGGGACACTTGGGAAAGAAACTTCGGAAAAGAAGTTTGAAAATAAGTATTTTTTAAAATCTCAATAGGCAACTCAAAAGCTTACTAGATCACATCCTAATTTTGCCTTTCCCACAATGACGATATGGAAGCTAGGAACAAGAAGTTATCGAATGAAGCTGATGAAGGGCAAACCAACCAACCACTTCATTAACCAACAATAACCAACGACCTAATATCGACAAATTCCAAGAAACTGCGGGAGATACCGTGAAAGTACATTTAAACAGGGTTATCCGCTAAATGTACATTTTAATTCAACAATTTTAGTTTAAAAATCATTCGCCTTGACCGGAAATCCGGTCAAGGTGAATGATACACTCCGAAATTGTTGCATTGTGGTTCAATATTGCGTTTGATTTAAGGACCTGTATTCTTGGTCTACGTACCAGCACCAAGAATTCCCGAGAGTTTCACCACCTATTCCCGAGTACCTAAAATTTTCACGTGATATACATTCGCGAGATGTGCATAACTTTCCTCAGTATTTTGTTTCAAGGATAACAGAAAATGAAATTTAATTTTCCAGTACATATTACTCCGATAATTCCCACTTCCAAAATATCTTTACACAACAAATAATTCCTCGAAAAATAAGGTCAAGATATTTTAAATTATGGGAATGTCTTTTCTTTAGATCATCGCTTCCACAGAGAAACTGAACAAAATTGATCTTCCGTTTAATTTTTTTCGGAAGTTACGCCTAAAAAAACCGATGTCAACACAAATTCTTTAGCTCTAGATTTCAAGTAAATTATGAGGCCAAATTTATGAAGCCTATCGTGGGAGCCTGGATTCCGACTTGAATTAGCATTAGCCCTGGATTCAACTCCGTACGTGATGGGATGACAATCCGCAACCCACCGGAGAGAAATCCACCCGGGATTAAAATCCCAAAGCAAACACGAATGTCGAGACGAAAGCGGAGGGGTTGATGGAAATGTAAGAGGCGAGGCAGAGCGGGGTGCGGAAGAGGGGGAGAGAGGGAGGGGGAGGGAGGGGCGTCGTCGAAATAACAAAAAGGAGAACAATAATTCAGAGTGCTCCGAGAGGGATGACAAATGACGAAGGGCGGCGTGGGAAGGTCCCTCCGTGACAGAGTCATTCATGGCTGCACGAATCGGTACATGGTGTTATCCACGTCACTGAGCGTGTATACGAGAGATCGTACATATGTGCATATATATTTCTTTTTAGGTAATCTACCGGTTAAGGTAGGTTTTCGGATGGACATAACTATCAAATAAATATTTTGTGGCTCCAAAGAAAACCTACTCTACATCAGGTCCCTCTTCATCTCTGTGTACTTTCTTCCTCCTTTCATCCCGTCCAACATCCCTAGCCTGTTCCTGCCCTTCCCTCGTTTCCCTAACATTCTCCCCTCTATTACCTTCTTCAACATTCCCCTACCGCTCAATTCGCCTTTCATCCTTTTTTCCAGCCTCCATAGGATTTCTCTAAAGAAACCCCTCTCCTCACCCACCATCTCTAGCACCTACTCATTTGTTTTCCTTTCGGTCCATATCACCTCCATTCTTCTCCACACCCACATTTCAAAAGCCTCCAATCTACGTCTATCCTCCTGCTTCAGCGACCACGTTTCCGCGCCGTACATAGCTACGCTCCATATCAGAGTTTTTACGAGTCTTGTCTTAACATCCCTACTCAACGTCCCCGTCATCAACTCCCTCCTCCTTGAGAAAGCCTCCTTGCCTAGCGCAATATTTCTCCTTACGTCCCTACCACTTTGACCGTATTGGTCCAAAACACTTCCGAGATATGTAAACTGTTCTACCTGCTCTATTGTTTTGCTCAATCTTTTTCTTTCTGGAAAATCGCATAACCTTTGTTTTATTAATATTGATTCTCATCCCATATCTATCGCACTGAACCTCCAATTCACTCAGCAATGCTTGCAACCCCTTGGCTGACTGAGCAACTAATGCTTGGTCATCAACAAACTTAACCGATTTTACGAATTCCCCTCCGACTTTCATTCCCACCTCCAATTCTTTCCATGCCTCTTTAATCATTTCCTCCACATATACGTTGAACAGCACCGGTGACAATGGGCAACCCTGCCTTACACCTCTTCCTAACACTGCCCATCCGGACTCTCCATTCCCCACTAGCACTTGAGCAGTCTGAGACGTGCAGTTTGCGGATCAGTCTCCTGTCCCACCAATCCATTCCTATTTTCTGCAATACACGCATTAATTTTTCCCAATTCACTCTATCAAACGCTTTTTCGAAATCTACAAAACAGGCAAAAACGTCCTGATTGTATTCTATATTCCTCTCGATTAGTGATCTCATTACTGCAATGGCATCGCGCGTACCTCTTCCTTTCCTAAACCCAAACTGATCATCCCCTAAGTAATCATTTGCCTTACTCTCTATCCTTTTATTGATGATCCTGAGAATAGCTTTAGCTGCGTGGGATATCAAGCTTATTGTTTCATAATCTTCACATGATGTAGCCTGTACCTTTTTTGGAATAGGAACTAACACTGATCTCACAAAATCATCCGGCCAGATTCCTTCCTCGTAGATACTACGAATTAGTCCATATAGAGTCTTCTTCCCACACTTTCCTAAACCTTTCAATAGTTACACAGGAATGTTGTCTATCCCCACGGCCTTTTGGGAGAAATCCTAAGGAGACAAAGAAATGGATGCAAAGCAAATTGATTGGGAACGACATGTCGAAGACTGTGATAGAGGGAGGAACGCTGGGCAAATAAGGAAGGGGAAGGAATAGCATAGGGATGTTGGACGGAATGAAGGGAGGAAGAAAGTATGCGGAGATGAAGAGGGGCTTGTTGTAGATTCGGATGTTTTGTTGCGTTTTCTTTAGGAGATACAAGAGAATCATTTGGTTGTTGCCTCCATCCAAAGCTACCATAACCGGTATATTACCTATGACAATAAAATTTGTTTCAATAGATGATAGTGATACTACTTATTTTTGTGTTTTCGATACCTACTAATATTGTATGTACCTATGAAAATAATCGAATCTATGCATTCGACAACGATAGAAGAGAAATTAAACAACAGCCCTACATTTATCAATTAATTTGGAATGAATTAAATATCGATGGATGATTAATATTATCCATCCTCAGAGGTTCTTCAGTAGCTCAATGATGAAGGTAGACGCAGGAAATGAATCTATGTAAAGCTTGAATTGTGAAAAATGGAAACTATTTAAGTGCTACTGAACTATGTATATATATATGGAATATATATATACTGTGGATATAATGTGGAACTATGTATATGTATATGTATATATATATAAAACGGCCGGTCCCTTCAAACAGTCAATATCATCAGGAGCCTAATATCATATAATTCACTGCAATGCTCGTTTGCTTGGTAAAATGCCTGCAGTCACTGTGATAATTGTGATTGCAGGCTTCGTGATAAATATGGTATATTTAGCACAATTTCCAAAGCCTTATCACGATTAATCTACGGATAAATCTTTTATTCTAGGAGAAGCTTATTTATCAAATTTTGATATTGACAGAAATAAGGACTAAAATGAGTTTTTAAAGAAGCTTTTCAATCCCAAATACGGGATTGATTTCATAAGTTTGTCTAAGTATGCCAATAATCAGGTCAGGATTCGATTGGTAAAGTTAAGTATATTTTTACCATAGATTTTCTTAGCGTTAATTTCTCTATCTATTATTAATCTAGCTCTCTCTATTCCACTATTAGATTCGATAAACGAAATCAGATGGGAAACCTTAACAATTACCTAGACTTCTTTTATCCATAATCGATAATATTTCACTGATTGATTGTTGATATAAAGAAATTTTGTTTACTGAGAGATGATTCCTTCGTAACTGTCTTTTAAAAATTGTTTGAGTAATAATTATATTGTGAAATTATCTTTCATGCAATTTTTTATAAATCTGAAAATGATAATTGTTGAACGATTACTCGGATTTGAATCTTTTAAAATTTCATCCGCTGAATGTAACTTATTGACGAGTTTTTAATATAACAATTGAATACATTTCCTATTTATCATATCTCATCATGGAATCAAATTTATTTTTAAATAAATAACGTGTATTATTCAGATTTATGAGCATTGGATCCGTAGACTATGCTACCAAATAAAAGACCTTTACAAAATAAAAATTTAAACGAATTTAATTTATATTTGCCTTCAACTATTTATTTTTAACTTGAATCTTTACCTAAATCATCTCGTGTCTTCTTGTGTTAATGGAATCATCTCGGCATCGAGCCTTCTTAAATCTTCAGGCCTATGTAGGGTAAATTGAAAAATTGCAAACTACAAAAATAGATTGCTGTGATTGACCGCTGGTTATTGGTTATAAGCGAGGTCCTAACCAGCGAAGTACTTTTTTTTTGACTCATCGTTTTCTACCGATATCCTCTCAAACCTTAAAGTTAAAGGTGCTCGTTTGACCAGATCATTGTTTTTAATTAAGCGTTCGTTCAAAGACCCTCACCGTCTCTCTACTGAGCCTATCCAAAGAACATGCTTACGTTACCACAAACATTTACTATGATGCTGCATCTCTCGGAAGGAAAATTAATTGCTCTCTCTTAAAGGAAACGTGTCTTTTTGCTAACCCGCTTAAGTTGGGGCTGTGGAATCAGTACTTAAAATTCTGGTCCATGTATGCAGATACTGGCAAGAGGGTGAGGGTCTCCTTTTTTTATTGCTGGTGGCCCAATTCCGAGCCAGCTGTGGAAATTTATAGTTCAGCCTGCTCCTGCTGGGTTCGAACTGTCGTAGTAACACTCGGCCGAAATTAATTGCCTAAACTTTAGGGTGCCGTTGATATAGGGAAATGATTTATTGAGACGCGAGCCGGGATCGAGGAAGGGGCATGAATACTAATGAAAAGATCCTCTGATTGATCTTCTTTCCCTCTGTAAACACTTTTATTGACATTTCGGACATGGAACGTTATGAAGCATTTTTTGCGCGTGCTTCTGCATAACAGTTTCCGTATTTCAGGACAAACCAGCACGATGAACTTCGGTTTGGTTTTCCGTCGATCAATATTATTTAGAGCCCCTTGTGTAATACACCATTTAATGCAGACTATTTATTGCCATAGGTATTCCAATTAAGCTGAATTATAAGGTTTTCTAGGTCCCCGATTTCGAGATAAAATAGTTAAACACTGTGTGAACAAAGCTCGAGTGAAACTTCCATTTCATAAGTAAAAGGATCGATTTTATTTCAATAAAAATAGGAAGTTGCAGAAATTGGCGAAAAAATATTCCTGTTCATTTACTCCTCTTCTTCATAAGAATTAAAATATACCCACTCAGCAAATCATTGCTATTTAATCCTACTAAAGCTAATTAAAATAACACCAATTAAAACATGTATATAATATTTTTAAGTGACTCATTTATCTCCTTTTTAACCTCCTCATTCGCGGAAAATATTTCTGTGACTAAAGTTACAATGACGAGTAAAATGGAAGGGGTGTGAAAGAACGTGTATCTTGGTAGGCTTGAAGAAAGTGGGAATCGCGAGGAGGTAAAGATGGAAGCAGTTTAAAAATAATGCCATATGCGGGGTAACTTTATAAGTCTACGACAGCGGTTCATCACTGACAAAGCCATCCTAAGCCTACGTCTAATCCGTAAGATTTCAGCTAACATACACTGAAAATTATGTGTTCAAGATAATAAATATTCTACCTTAAGCTACCGCAGCCAATGAGCTAAAGTTATGGAAAACAATATAGGGAGAGTTCAATTAAATTGCTTCTCGGGTTCTGGAATGTCAGTTCCAAGTTTCGAGTCCTAGGTGCATTAATTTTTAATTAGATACGTAATGGAGAATTCGAACTCGTACAAGCTTAAGAGGGCAAAGCTGCCATGTTGTGGAACCTTGGAACTTGTCTAAAATATTCAGAATACGAGCAGGGATTGGATCAACCGAATTTGCGTCCTCGTTTTATGTGCTTTGTGCTTGTTCTCGTGTAGTTCTCGGGTTATGCCGCTTGTATGTAGTTTTTCTTGATGACAATAACGCAAACTTGAAATTTACTATCGTATAAGGAGATCATCCAGATTAATTGATCATCACTGAGCAGAAACAAATAGTATTTCTGCCCCTGCCACTCACTTTTTTGGCGGCTTGCAGGGTATCTATGTAGATGAATCTTCCTGAAGATTCCCCTTTCGAAAATAAGACCCGTGGTGGAGACATGGGTGAATTAGTTTCATGATCCAGTCTTTCACGAATGGTTAAAGTCGCCCATATGATCAGTTCTATTAATTCATCCCGGTCTGAAACAGTGGCGTTGGGAATTGAGATATGGTGAGGGTGGAGAGGGGATGTGTAGTGCATGATCATCACGATGACTATGCACTCGGTCGTCGATGGTCGGATCCGATGCGAGGTCAACTACCTGATACCTTTCCCCTCCAGACCCTCTCCTCTTCATCCTCCTCTTCACTCTCTTCTTCACTCTCCTCTTCACTCTCCTCGACTTTACCCTCCACTCCTCATGCATGCATCCCATTCATCCATCCCATATCAACCACCAGGCTTCTTCGGCCCCTCTTCTTTGAATGTTGAATGCATTCCATTTTTGCCGCCAAACTGCGCCCACGGGATGAGGAGGAAGATGCGGGAGGAAGAGGGGCTTGGAGAAAGGGTGCAAAGGATATGAGTGGGGAACTCGGAGGAATTGGATTGGAGTGAGGGAGAGAGTAGATGGGAAGGGGGGCAGCCCACTTTTGTTGGACCCCGTGTATGCAGGCGTGCTATGGTTTCCACTTAAATTTTTAAACTGCGTAAAAACTTCCGATGTTTCGGCCGAGGAATAAAAAGCGACGAGGGAGAAGGAGGGAGAGAGGAGAAGGGGTGGGAAAGAGAGAGAGAGAGTAAAAAGGGAAGAACGAAATGAATTTGGCAAGCTTCCGACAGAGGAGGAGTTTCGGGGAGGGAGGATCAGAGGGAGTAGACGAGTGAAAATTGCGAGGGAATACGTACTACGTGAAAAAAGGAGGACCTCGCAGGGTTCGAGAGGGAAGGTGGGGGTGGTGGTGGGGAGGTTCGGGGGTAGGGAGGGAATGGGAGGCGGGGGAGGAGTGAAAGCGGAGAAAGGTGGCGAGGAATTCGAGAGGGCCTTCATGCTAAAGGACGACGAGGATTTTTAGACGGCGGGAGCGTTTAATGAAAGAGATTCTAGGCCAAGGAAAAGTTTAATCAGACCTAATTCATGGCTCTTTGACGTCGGGAAAGTACATAAATGCTCTCTCCAGCGCGACTTGCACCGAGTAATCAAAGATAAGAGAAAAACCTCGTTGCTATTCAAAATGGGTGGGAAACCTAATCGGCATGTGTGGAAGTAAAGGGAAAACGTTCCAAAAACTCATTTTTACTTTGACTAGATGACTTGTTAGTTTGCTAAGCAAATGGTGGAATGGAATCGGAATAGAAAAGCCGTGTTTGAAATACTTTTTAGTAGTGTAGAACTTGAGTAACACAACTTGTGGGATTATTTAAGCAATAGAATGGAAACTAATGTGCCCAACTGTATTGGATGTTTTGAATTTTTAATAGTAATTACTACTATAATCGAAAAAATAGTCCAAATAATTTGGTATATTTATGGTGTAGCCGGTGACGTTATAGTTTCGACTGAAATGAAAATAAAAGGAGTATTTAGTCAATCTCTTTGTTAGCGTACATCTATAATTAAAATATTCTTCTACTGCCTTAAAAATATGACTTAACTCTTTCAACAAAAACTTGTACAATAGTAACTAATGCGGTGGATAACTGTAAAAAAATATCTAATTGTAAAAATAATGTACTCCTGATGGTTCTGTGTTGGCTGCAACTTAATTAGACATTCTCTGAGTGTATTTACGTCTACTTATCAAATCGTAAAGCAAATTATGTAGTCTACATTTTTATTTAGGCTCCAAGGAGAAAAAAATGTCACATGTGCCTCTACGAATACCGACAAAACATCTAAACGCCCCCTGAAGTTTTACAATTACCTCAATGTATGCATCTACTTACTTTTCAAGTATTTAGAAGCAATATAATGTAAGGCATTACAATTAACTCAAAATATATTACACAAATAAGGTTGGTATTCTAGACGTAAACTCTTATTACAAAAACATGCATTAAAACCCTGTGTATATTGATTCCTACTCCCATATATAGGCAGGGGACGTAAATAAAACTTGGGTATTAATTGCAGAAAATTTATTTAATTTCAATCCCTAATGATAGCTTATTTTGGCTAAAGATTTTTGATACATTATGTGAGAAATAATAATCCAACTTTTATCTCCCTAAAATCAATGGTTGAAACGATGTTGAATATTTATATTATTTTCCCTTAGTTTCAACAACCGCAGTTGCTCCTAATGTCTCAATTACATTGTGTAAACTGGTGATCCTCTTATGAGGATTATTAACTAACTTCTCCTTTCGTTGATTGATAGATTATAGCTCATCATTATTTCCTTACTAATTATTCTGTGAAGTCCTAATAGCTCTCCTTTCATACGTATTATATATTATTGTCTTGCCCACTTCCCTGATTCACAGAATATCATTATCCATTTTTACTTATTCTTTTATAATTTGCAAACTAATCATTTTTCTAGATTAAGCGTTGTCTATCTTTAAACATTAACGTCTTGTTAGGATCATTCCCGTAGAAATATCTTTCATCGCATGCTTTGCTGCTTTCGAAGTAAAAAACAATTCCATTTAAAATGCCTCAATAAATTCAGATATCACTTCTTAAAGTCTGATAATATCCACCATTTAGGTTCTCCATCTTGTTTAATAGGAATAATTAATTTCCCAATTATTACATTGAAATTTTGCAGATTTTGCGTGGAAAGGGACACAAGAGTGAGTCTTTGGAAATCAGAGAAGAGTGGGAATGGACATTGTGGAAGAGAGTTAAATATAGATGTTGGAGAGGACTAACGAGAGCAAGAGGGAGCGTCGTGAACCTTTGCCCTCCACACCCCCTCTTCCCAATCACCTCTCCCCAATCACTGCCTTCTCTTCCTCCACTACCTCTTCAATCATTGTATTTATCTATTTAACAAAGCAGCCAAAAATGACACAAAGGCTATTAATTTGGCTAATGTACACTAAGAAAAAGAACGAGTCAAAACAATAAAGAATAATGAAAAGTCAACAAATAATGTTAAGAACAGATATAAGAAGGCAGGAGAGCACATATGCAACCAGAGAGAGCTAAGTTACTATATGGCGTTTAAGGAAGGAGGTGAAAGCGTTGAGGGGTCCAGGGAAGGACACTGGATGCTCAGGGAATTAAATGTAGCGGGAAGTCAATGGAATAGAGAACGTTGAGAGACAGAGAGACGGAAATTTGGAATCTGCAACAGACTCAAGTTACGTGTTGGGCGAGGGGGAACACGAATTGAGAATAGAAGAAGAAGGTCGTTGGTACGTAGAGTTCCGTTCAAGATGCTATGTAAGAATTTTATAACACATAGTAATCAACGGCGATGGAGAGGGGAAATACCAATGGATCAGAGAGTAAAGTCCCGGGATGTATTTTTGAGGAAAGGGATGCGATAACGAAAAATAGCAATAAAGAAATTAAGAGGTCTGTTGAGTAACTCTAAAGTAGTTGGGGAGGCGGTCGACCAGATTGGTGAACAGTATTCTAAAATTGGAAGGACACAACCAAAAAACACCGCCCTCAGGGCAAGAGGACCTCGAACGTCAGTGTGGTGGGAAAATAGGCCGACTATTGCCATCGCTCTTCCGACAATCCTTTGAATGTGCTTTCAAAAGGTGCGCTTCACCTCAAAAGTTACACCTAAATCGCAGTAAGAACTGACAGATGGGATAGGGCCGTTCGAAAGAGTGTACGAAAGCGAAAGTGCTTTGCGCTTTAAAGAGAAGGTCATAAGAGCTGATTTGGAGGGATTAATGCATAACTGTGTTTCTCTCCAACCGCAGTCAATGTACGATCTTGCAATTTTAACCCCGACCCCGCAGCGAAATTTAGAGTTTATTTTTTGGAGGGAAGAGAAAGGAGACGGGATATCAACTCATTTCTCCAATTCCAAGTATTTTTTCTACTTATCATCGATTCATATAAGATATAAAATACTTGGGATATTAGGAATCGGCCCCCAGTCCACACTACCAGCAGTGACGTTAACGAAAATTGACCATTTTTTTCCTTAGCCTTTCATACGAGGGTACTACGCAAACTGGGTGCATTCACTCGACGTTATGGAAACGTTAAAATCCTAGTGCAAAAATATATTAAAACATCAAAGTTAATTTGTTCAATATCTGTTTGAAAATTAAAATATAAATCAGTGTAAACTTATTTTTGAATTATGTCTTCCGCTTGCTAAAAATATCAGTACATAGTTAATATTTACCTTAATTTAAATTAGATGTTTGCCACCTCGAGTAACGGTACATACTAAATGTTGTTAGGTACTAGATGAGGTAAAGGCTCTCCGTTCGAGTCTATATTCGCAGCTTACACGTATTATGCTTTTAAGTATGCTTTCTCGATTACTGAAAGCTGTGGATAAATAAAGACAATAGAAAGGAATGTGTATAAATCATGTTACTAATCGTGTGAAAAGAAATGTTTCCAAGTTTTTCTACTTACGAGTCGAAATTTAATGCGTTCTCCTTGACTGAAAATGAATCTGAGATAAGATGAGTTTTTAAACGCGTCATTTCCATAACAAATTTATTCTATTTCATCACTTGAAGTCTGTGACGATGTAGTTAGGTGTACAGAGGATGGGGCCTGGTTCTCTCACTGGTTGGAGATACTGGTGCTAATGAGTTTTCTGTCCTTGCTCGTGCCCTTCCTTCTCTTTCGTCCTTTTTCTTACGCGGACGCTTGGGCCATCCCAATTTATTTTTTTCCTCGAACCCTGCCCCCTTCTTCCCCCCGATCTACTCAACGCGTACCATTTGTGCCCAATCCCCTTAGTCCTCTGCGTAACGAAAACAGCTTTCTTTTCTATCGGTTGCCACCACTTGCCTCTCAATATGTTTTCACAGTTAGCCGAGGGGCGGCGCATTGCAGAGGAGGCAGTTCATTTTTGGAAGCATAAGTATCCAACTCGAAATTACGATGGAAAAATTATATATCGTCTCATAATCAGGCTTGGGTGATTTTCGCTAAAATTTTTGTGTGAAACTAAATGTGACTCTGAAGACGTGTCATTTTGCGAATTCTATCAGAACACAATCATCACTTTTTGATACTTGGAAGCATATTAAACTTTAAAATCTAATCCCAAAAATATTTTGTTAAACTTGAATCAAATTTTGTCCATCTTTTTATTTATTTGTTTATACCAATTTTACTACTCATATTGGCTGAAATTAAATTGTATTAAATGTTAATTGTACGTAAGTAATTCCTCAGTATGATCATAAAGCGTTTAAAAAAATTTTCCCTGCTCGATAAGGCGTTTTTGTCCAGGAACCTAGACCTTTTGAGAAAAATCGAGCTTCAAACGTTTGGAGAATTATTGGGAGCACGATTTTAAGTGTTGACAAATGGCACCGTGGAAACCATGAATTAACGAATTTTATCCTGCAGGTTAGACCACCCAAACAACACTCATTCGGTACGATTGAATGGACTTACGAACAGAGATTGAAATAATTCTTCCTCGTAAGGTCGATGGACGTAAAACGTGAAAAAAATGTTTGATTCATAGTACAAGGTTAAAGTTCCTGAACACTAAAGTACAGTGACGTCTTTTGCCAGTCCAATGTCATAGAGCAGTAGCCTCCAAATGTATTCATTCTAGCACACAGACACATTTATGTATATGTGTAGAAATATATCTATAATTAAAATATAAATGATAAATATTATATTATATATATTTTTATTACATAATATATGATTAATAAAACTTAATGAAAAATAATAAATAATATATGTATATTATATTATATAATGTGAATATTCACACGCCGTTGGGCTTGGTACATGGGTGAGCTCTACCATCACCTACCAAACCGACCTTCGGGTTGATTACTGTGTTCATGGTTTTTTTAAATATATAAAAACATATCCGAACCATATGCGAGGGGTGCACTGGTTGCGATTTAAGCACTTGTCTGTGACCACTCGGACACTACTTAAAATCCCTTAGTAGCAGTTTGCCCTTCAGTTCTGTTTTCATTCCTCAGTCTACTAATTTCAATTGTGAATTTTCGGTCCTAAAGTAAACAAGATTAAAAACGCCTATAATGAAATCGAATATTTTCAATTTTTTATTTACGCGCTGCATAAAAAATTCAACGCTCCCAAGTATAACTCTTTCCATTTCAGTAATAAATTATAGAATAGCCAGTAACGCTGAGTTTTTGGGGATTCGGAACACTTTCCACCGCATAAAACTTGTTGCCCATTAAAAGAAAATTAATAAACAATTTTATTAAATATAGGACAAATCATTATTTTAATTAGTCTAGACTATATCTTTTGAGAAGGATACAAGCTTTTATTGATGTGGACTCCTCTGTCAAATCCACATGACGGCTAGATATATAGATATATATTTCGCAATTTAGACAGGGTACAGGCATAGCCGAGTCGAAGCCTGCCCTCAAGGTGATTGATGAGAGCCCTCCCCGTTTGCCACCGATTTCCGATAGTCTCCACTCCCTCCTGCGACATATTGCGGCCCCCTCCATTCTCGCGCCCTTCCTCCATCTTCCATGCCCTCCCGCCGCATCTTTCCTTTTTTTCTATTAAAATCTAGACGTTCAGCTATTCTAAATCGCATTATCTATGCATGGGTGCATACATTATTGCATAATCACGCAAACACACCATCCTTTAGCCATATTTAAAATTCCGTGGTTACATTTGGGAAAATGCTGTTATAGGACATACAATACAAGCAACTAAAGTGCGAGTGATATTCTGGTTGCAATTGTATTACTTGTATTTGACCAATCGGACAATATTTCTTCTTTTGCTGTCAATAAAAATTCTCCATAAGATGTTTTTCTCATGTTTCAGTATTAGAATTACTATCCGGAAACCATTCAATGCAGAGTTCTCCCTGAAAGACTCGCGTGGAAAATTATGGGTGGGCTTAAACCTAACAATTGGGCGTTACTTAAGGCAAATAAAAAACACGACTATTTAGATGCTATCCCAAATATGCTTTTGGCCTCTACACGAGTGGATATCTTTATGTCGCACGATAATATTTTATCTTGTTGCATCACATCCGTTGAGCACTTTATTGAGTGAATATATGAAACTTATATCCACTTACAGTGATGTATTATACACATTTATATTCAGCCATGAAAGTGTTTCCCTTGGCCTGCCTGGATTCAGGGCGTCCAAGGCGGTCGCCGGGTCTGGGACTAGCCATGGCGGGCGTGCGTGCCAAGACACGATTCTGGAGGACTCTTCGCACAGCCATAAAAAGCTACGGCAATACTTCACAACACATTTCCCACATGCCAGCAGACCTTTTTTTTCTATTCTTTGCATGATGGTTTAAATTATCCATTTCACGCAATCTCGTCTCTTGATAAAAAATTATGAAAGATATTAGATAAGGAAAAATTCAGGAATTTTCAAAGCATTTTCGCGGAAAAACTCCGTGTATTCTCTATTAATTGTCATAGTGGGTATTGTTTTTTCTGTGTATAGTGGAATGAAAAACTTTAAATTTATTTCAATCGATTCTCCGAATCGTGTGTCTAAGTATACATTTTACGTGTTTTGTCCCTGTAAATGTATTTATTGTAGACCAAATTCGACCCATCGGAAGTATTTATAATTGGTGATAGTGTAAAATTTTTAGTGAAATAATCATATTTAATTTTCATCGGCGTTAAATTTTGAAATAAAAAAATACCGCTGTTTTCTACAAATTTACATTTCACATCTTTCGCCGAAAACTTATCTTTGAAATAAAATTTTTACTCTCTCAAACTTTTTATAAAAGGTCTTCTTAAGCTTCAAATTGAATGAATTTTGCGTATTAGCATTAAGTCTTAGGTAAAAAAAACTGTATAAGATTTTCGGGAAATTTTAACATTAATTTGATATTACGATTCAGAGCATACCTTTCTTATGAATATTTACTATCTTGGGGAGTGTTTAATAATGATAATTGGTGAATTATAGATACAGTAAGTGTTATTTCGTGAATTCTTGAATTTTTTCTTCTTTAATAATTTTAGCATGTTATAATTTTTTTCACGAGTAAAACTGATAAATTACTGTTGCGTTTATGTCATAATATTAGGTTGGGGAAAAATAAAAATATCTCGTAAAGTATCGATCAAACAATTTCAAGTTTATGCTCGTTTTCAACGTGACATTTCACACCAACAAAATGCTTTTGCTGTTTTTTTGTTTGTTCCATTCAGTTGTGAGTTACAGGGTGTTAAAATGGAAGTCAACAAATAGAAAATTCGATACATTTTACAGTTTTTCTTTGAAAAAGGCAAAAATTCAAGCCAGGCCGCTAAAATTGTGAATGGTGTTTATGGTGCCGATACTTTAACAGCTAATTACGTGCAATTTTGGTTACGTCGATTCCGTTTAGGCATTTTTGATGTTAAACATACACCTAGCACAGGCAGGCCCGTCGTCGAAAATGTCGATGAAATCAAAGAAATAATTTAATTTTACCGGCATATTAGTAGTCATAGCATCGCCCAGGAGCTAAAGATCGACCATAACACAGTTTAAAATCATTTGCGCAAAGCTGGATTCGAAAAGAAGCTTGATGTTTGGGTGCCACACCAATGACCACCAAGAAACATGATGACTCGAATTTCCATCGGCGAAGGCTTGGCCAAACGGAATGAACTCGACCCATTTCTTAAACGGATGTGGAGCTGGGATGAGAAATAGGTCACATACGACATCATAGTGCGAAAACGATCGTGGTCAAAGCATGGTGGAGCCGCTCAAACGGTAGCCAAACCGGGACTAACAGTCAGGAAGGTTCTACTATGTATTTGGTGGGACTTCAAAGGAATCATTTATTATGTGTTACTTCCGTATAGACAAACACTACATTCAGATCTCTACTGTTAACAACGGCCAGCGTTGGCCAACAGAAGAGGTGTTGTATTTCATCAATGCAAGGCCAAGTCTTTTGAATTTTTTAGAATTTTATTAAATGATGGCATGTTGGAAACAAAGGATTGAATCTGTGAGGCTATGCGTTCTTTCGCACCGGAGACATCTTTCCGAAGGGCTAAATCTGAATCGACGGCTAGATTTTTCAAATCACGAATCGAAATGGGAATATTTGGGCAATATTTCAGCCCTTTGTTCAGTAAACTAAGTTCTTCAGGATTGAAAGAATGTTTGGAAAAATTAAAAAGTTTATGTGGAAAAGTAAAGTGGTTTGATTATTAAAAGTCAGTATGAAGATTTTCCACCAAGTTACGCCAGAAACTGTTTTATTTTTTTATCTTAAATAAAGTTTTGAATTTCACGCAAAAATATTGGATTTCTTTTTTCCCCAACCTAATATATCCAAAACAATTGGCAACTTGCATTTGTGTACCTGGAGAACGTCGTCAAAAATTATTAGGGACAAAACTACTTTTCGATTGGAATTTAATTGATATTTTATTAACTATTACCTAATGCTAATCAGTGTAAAAGGACTATAATAAATGTGAGGAATATAATCAAATGTGCGCATAATGCTTTGTGAATTGTAGTACGAAAGTTGTGGTAGCAGGATAGGTAAACTTTACACTCGCCCTAAAGTGGTGGATTCGATGGTGAATTCGATGTGCATATCCATTTTTCCTACTCAACAAAGAGTCATCAAAATGAAAAGTTAATTTTATTAACACGTTCTCTTTCTAATTTTTTTGGAGTTGACCCAATTAAAGTATCTCAAAATTTCGAGTTTAGAATATCATTCTTTCTTCTTGAATATTCGTCTTCTTTTATAAGCAAACACAATGCTAAGGACGAATAAAGTGTTTTTTTTTATGGATTGATGACTAAGATTTATTCTTGCATTGTTCATACTCACGAGAAATATTGGAGTCTGGTCCGTAATAAACCCCCTTAAAAAAACGCCTTAATGTGCAATAACTTTTCAGTTGTATTAGAATGTTGAACTTTTGCGATAATGGTTAATGGCGTACATTCTGTCGAAAGAAGGTGAAATCGGGGGAGCCAGTGTCCTCCATTCTAACACCGATTCCAGTTGCCTCACTTGCTTCATAACTCAATTCCATAGACTCCAAGCCCTCAGAGCGCCAGTAATCTTAAAGGGACAAATTGAAGGAGCGCTGGAGTGTACTCTGGAGAAGCTACTACCACTTCCTATTACCTGCTGCTGATGTTAACGATATCTATGTCCGCTTTCGTTTCGTGCTATCTTCGTGCCTTAATTGGTATGCTTTTCATCGCATTCCATTTGCTGACCAGCCCTTCTTGAGATGAACCCAGATCAACTCCACCCAAACGGCAATCCAATTACTTAGTCATATCTCACGACAGCGGATTACGAATTACGTCGTTTTGCGTTCTTATCCCATGAAATGGAAACGCTCAATTTTAAAAGACACGCGAGGCACACTCAACACGCCCCTCAGTTTTGCTTAAAGATACGGAAATTCCACATATCACAATGCATTCAGCTATGATCCTTTGGTAAGTATTTTTTAATCAGGTACTGGGAAGAGGTGACCACTGCTTTAATCAGGCAGAACAATTGAAGTTTATCACGTAGGTGATAAATGGATTTCACATTAGTTAATATAAGGCGTGTAAAAAACCTATTAGATGTGATTAATGAAAATCAAATGTCCGGGTCATATAACATAAAGAATAATTCACATAAAGAAAAGATCCTTTTAGAAGTTGAAAAGATATAAATCTAATAATAATTTGAAAAGAGACATATGGAAAACGTTTTGAGATATAGTTTTCCCTGATGAAGAAACTTGTGGAGGTAAAGTGAAAGGGGAGAAGATGACGGAGGGTGAGCATGGGTATAAAATACTCGTATATGGTGCAATTAGAAATCAAAGAGAGCAAACTAGGTGAAGTGAAGAGATAGGTCGATTAAAGAATTAGAGATGAAAGATTCTACATGGTCGTTCTCGATTTCTTTGTATGAGGAAACTCCAAACACATTGCAGGATCTACATCGAGTTTCGACGGCTTAAAGAGTAATTTCCGATCTTGAACTGGATTGTAAGTTGTAGAAATCTGAGTTGGAAAAGTAAACTTCCTGGTCTTAGAGTTCCTTCATTTATGTAAATATGAAAAAAATCATTAAATTAATCAATTAATTAATTATTAATCAATAAATGTTTAAAATCATCATTGGAATGAAAAACAGTGAAGAATATGAAATTATAAGATTCGAGCAAATAAATTTTTTAAACGAGAGAGTTTTTTCATCGCGAAGCTCCAGATCATCTATCAATTACTTTATTAATATCGATCGTTCGGGATGAGTGATGAGGTATTCGTGAGGATTAGCGCGACGCGATTGGGTCCACACACTCTATCGATAAGCTAACAGCAACTTTCGTCTCCTTTTCGAGTCCGGCACGGCGGAGTTCGGATGAGTGGAAGTCTACTGTATTTCAAGCAACTTAGAGGAAACCAGGCTTGATCCACCGTGGTTTACCGAACGCGGAACTTTTCTGAAATGTAACTCTCTTGGACGATGAGGGATTACTGCACACGAACTCCCAGACGCATTATTTTCTCCCTTTTGGATCATATTAGCCACCGCCCTGGAGGAAATAATTCCCCTGTTAAGTGAGAAAGCGAAAGCTTTCGATTGGTTGGTTCCTTCTCCAGTTCCCTCCCATTCCCTTCCTTCCTGCGACCCCCTTCTTTCCTGTCTTACCCTACCCGTCCTTCCCCCACCCTCCCTTTCTCTTCTTCTTCCGCGACCCCTCACTTGACCTTGCCGATCGCACACTCCTCCTCCTCTCGTTTCCTCATGCCCCTCTTTCCCTTCTCCCCCTCGTCATATTCTCTCCCTTCCCCCACTCTCGCCCGGGGGGTAGCGACCGGACGAAATCCAATCTGGGACGAAAAGAATGAAGATCGACCCCAAAAACCTCTCCCGGCGTCTGATCCGGTGTAGCCCGTTGGTGCGTGCGTAATTGCCTCTCGCTACGCTCACTCGAACAGGGGATAATAACGCGTGTGTTGGAAGTGGGATGTCGTGTGTGTGCGTGTGCTGATGTGTGTGTGTGGGGGGGGGTGTGTGGGCGTGGGGTGAATGGGGCGAAGGGGGTTAGCTAGATAGGGTTCACCCCAGCCCACCGCCCCCCCTACTGTGGTTCGCTTCCCCTTGCGGTTTGCGTAATACCTTCCTCACCCTCTGCCTCAAACACGCCCAAATCCTAGCGCGCTTCCTCCTCCCGGCTAATTCTCGTCACCTCCCGCTCCGGGAGGCGGGTATTATTCTCTCTGCCGTCCCGAGGGGCGGAAGAAGGCCGGCCGGCCTCCGTCCCCCTCCCGTGGATTCCCTCCTCCTCCGCCGTGGATCCAAGCTGACAACTCCCCGCCTAATTTCTATTCATGTAGTGTTTCACTTTTGGTGCCCCAGGTGTGTGTATGCGGGAGACACACTTTGCGTCTACGTAAATCTCTCTCGATGCGATGGAAGCCGTTGATCGCCCTCGCTTCAAAATCGTGGCGGAGAGGAAGACACGGAGACGTAATTCTTCTGGCCATTAAAACGACCTCAGTAATCAACCTGAATTTTTTTGTTGACAGTTCGAGGGTAGTGCTCACCCAAATACAATGCCCAATGGAGGTCGAAGTTCACGCGTTTGAATAGCGAGGTCAGTTCATTTCATTGTAAAATCAAGTATTCAAAAAATTACACTTGAGTAAAGCCGAGTAGGCGATCGGGATGGTGCGGTAGCTAACGTACTGGCTCCCCACCGAGAGGGCCCGGGTTCGAATCCCTGCGGCGGCAGATATTTTTTGGTGCTATCCCGATCCCTACTTGAGGTGCTTTGTGGAGGGCACAAGTGAGTACGCCATCCGTCGGATGGGACGTTAAACTGTGGACCCCTTGGTTCCCTATGTTAAGAGTAGGCCATTGCCGACGCCGTGATCCTTTCCTGTCCATCCCTAATGGCGCAAATGGCCTTAGCTGTCCGTCGTTTCACCTAAATACTACTAATAAGCTGAGTGTGTTTAGTGGTGATACCCGGAATCGATGGACTACAAAAGACAGTCGGGAGAGTTCAAGTTATTTTCCAGTTGATAACTTAAACCGGATTCGGATATTAAGGATATTTTTGATAGTCCTGCTGCAGAAATGTTTTCTTATAAGTGAATTCATTATTTTTCCCAAAAAAGGGTACTGCCGGTCCGTACTTGAATCTGCATCAACGAAATGATTCACAAACCGCCGCTATAGCGAGTGACAGTGGGTGTTAGGGTCATGAGAATGTGCAGGAATTACCGAGAAATGTGAAGGTGTGCATTACTGTGTTAGTGCTCACATCAGTTTGTTTGTCGATGACTGTTATGAGAAAAAATATGAATTCATAGATTGTGAATTCATCTTTTTGTCAATTTTGTTTATCTCTGATGCTGAGCGGGGCTTAGATTCCTCAATATTGCAAGTAAAAGGTTTTCGATCATTGAAATAGGTTTAATCCATAGCTGAGCCTTCTTTTATCCAGGAGAAACTCTCAATTCTGTTGTTCCCCATAACTGTGTGTATACGACAGAGATAAAGAAAACCTCCGAAAAATATATTCCAGAGATACCCCACCAGGAAGCGATTGCTGTGGAATACGGTGAATGGATGCCCATATCTCTTTCCAAAATGTATAGCCCCATCGACTACAATGTGACAAGTATGTGGGTGTGTTATAAAATAATGTATATATATATATTTATGCATATATATATTTTACGTATATTACCCCGGTTATTTGTTTTTTTCCTGTCACCCAAAATAATTCCAAGGGATTTACACTGTTTGGGCAGGATCAGAGGATATCGATGTTCATGTCATGACATGTTCATCGTAGATGCCAATTTTTATTTCTCCGTGGCTTTCTGCAGAGCAGATTAGGAATGATGACAGCACCGCTGGTTTCTCTCGGTGAATTACGAAACTACTTATCTGCTTAGAATTTCCAAACCTTGCACTAACCAAGCGAGAGAGTCGCAAAATGAAGAAATATTTTAAAAATTTAATCTTCATGTGTGATAAAATTGTCACAGATTTGTTTTCGGTCTAGAAAATGTAATTTTCCCTTTTATGTTAAAGAAATAATCCTTGAATAACTACGTTGCCTGCATATTTCAGGGTGAAGCAAACTGGGACCAATTCCGAAAAAACGGACATAATTCTCATTATTCTTGTAATCAATGGAATATCACCTGTAAAAGATTTCTAGATGTCAACAAAAGTTCTAAAAATGATTCCTATAAGGCGATTCTGATTCTCAGTAACTGGTTTTCGAGCATATTTGAGGAGAAATACATTTTTAAATTAAAACTTTTCACACGAAGGCCACAATATTTTCTCACAAAAATACTCCCTGATAAATATAAAAACCAAAAATAAAATATTTCTTCTTTTTTATTTTCCTGATATTGAATTTAATGTCACTTTTAGAAAACATAGTCGTCATCATCAGTGGAATTTCATGTTGATTCATGTATTTCATGAGGATAACACGTTAGAGAAAGAGTAGCCTTGACCAACTGTGGTAGAGACTCCCTTTTCTCAAGTACAAAAATATTCCTCATTGACGAAATAATTTAATCCTGATAAACAAAAGCACTGAGTAAAATATCTTCAACCGTTTTCTCTCTCGGGGGAAGAAAACTAATAAAGCTATTTATCTCGAAATCAATGAGTAAACTCATCGAAAATAAATGCCCAACGTAGAAAACTTGAAGATTCCTTCTAAATCTCTTGCATCCACTGACACTCTAGAGCCTCTTATAAAAACACAATTGGTGGCAATGGAGAAGGGAATGACTCATATTCGACGTGTATAAAACATTTTTGGCAATTATAGGCGAGAATATATCATTATTTATATCGAATAAATTGATTTGGTTTTACAATGTAATATATTCTGTATTTGTGAATGTTAAGGGGAAAGTGCAGGATACTACTTCTGTGATACTGGGATAAAGATGACTGACAAATAAAAATAAAGGTGTGCTCCAGCACCGTGGATTCACTGCTGAGTAATGGATTCTGATTACGGAAACACCTTGCCATTTAGTAGTCGTTCCCGCTCCCTGCTTGAGAATATTCCATAGCAGTCCTAGTGTGTTCGGAGGTCAAAGTGAATTTACCTCTCTACATGTCTTGTACAAGTTCCTATGTGCTGGATTAAATGCTATCTGCAATGCTGTTTGTGCAAAAATAATGTTAACAAATGTACCTCTTTTGTATTCATCGAAGTTCCCCCATTGCGAAAATCTTGCACAGAGTCACTCTTTGTCTAACTCTGAAAGAACATCTATCTTTCAACGTGAATCTCCTTTCAACGCATTATGTTCTTCAATATTTTAAAACCAAGTCAATTTTAGCACTGCGTTCAAATAAAATGAAGGCTCAAAGAAAGGTATAAAAAAATTCCCGTCCCGCTAACTGCAATGACACTTCACTAAAATGAAAATCAGTGCTGCACAGTAATCTTATGGACGCCTCAAATATACATCTAACAGTAATGATATTGGAAATCTATTTGCGTTTCGATGCTGAATTAACGTTTTCAATATGATTTGCATCAAGTCTCATTGGTACAAAGCAGACAAATTAGGAAAAACTTGTTACATAGGACAAGCGAGTCGAAACACGATTTGCATAGACATTGAGAATCGAATCGTCTAATGCGGCTTTGGATTTTTCTCACACTTGCATTGTATGATAGACATATATTGCAATTTAGTAAGACTATGACAGTAAACTTCTGTAAAATCTGTTTTCTCGTTATTACAAAGGTGTCATGAAATATTCGCTGTCAAAGTACCCACGGGTTATTGTGGGATGCGTTTTATAAAGTAATAAACATTTATTGGATTTGAACTTCTGGATTCCGCTAATAGCACCGCTGTTGAAATCGATATATGACACACAATTCGCTAATTGTTATATATGCCGATTAGTTCCCTTTCTCCGTCAGTAAGACTCTTTTCCAATGATTACATTATTTACAGAGAGATAGAGCAAGTAAGCGGCCGTCTGATTCTCCAAAATTATATCGACATACTTACTTGCTAGGTTGTAAAAAATAATATGGACACAAGTGAAATTAAGAGCGTTATGAAAAATTTGAAAGGAAGTAGCTTAGTCATGAAAGACAATGCTTATAAGGTCCTGGTTTGTACCATCCTGTAATACTCATCCAAAGAACGGAGGACCGCGTGTGAGGTGGGACATAGTAAAAAGATAGATGAAGTACAACGAAAGGCAGCCAGATATGTACTCGATAGTGTTAAAGGTTCGGGTATAGCGTTACGGCCATGTTGGGTATTCTGAAATGGGAGAGTTTGCAAAATTGAAGGAAGAGGTTAAATGTGTATGTAGGTTAGATGGGATGTACGAGAATACGTAACTCGTATGCGTAGAATAGTTCAAAATGATAAGCCGTGGTAAGATATAAGGAAGAAAATAGAGAAACTAAGTTTTAATCGAAAAAACAATCACAGTTCAAAAATAAAAATAGATAACAATAAAAAAACAAATAGAAAACTTTTCATTTTTTGATAGAAGTATTTTTGAATGGAAGTAGCTACCGGGAGAGTTGTTAGAGTCCTTTACATCAACCTTTAGGAGTTTAAGAATAGGTGTAAAGTAGTCACTGTTCATAGGACCAGGAGATTAATTACAATATATGGTTTTTCCAAAAAAATATGTCAAATGATTTTTTCCGCCGACGTGGACAGCTGGAGGAATAGTTGGCGGTAGATCTTGGTAAAGCAAGGCGACCCGCATAAGTTGGCTCTGGGTCGTTAGTGTGCTGATCGCTACAAAACGGAACCCCTGTTCACGAATTCAGAATGCCACCCCAGGTTCCATGGAGTAACGGTACGTGATTAAATTTTGTGTTAAGCTCGGTAAATCGGGTTTGGAAGCAACAGGAATGTCCCGAGAAACGATTTTCAGCTGGCACAAAATGAAGAGGAGGTTGACGAGGAGGAATGCCCTGGACATCCATCAAGAACACAGTGTGATGAAAATGTGCAAAAATGTACATAGTATGCCCACTTCTCATTGACCTCCAAGTGTCAGGATGTTAGCAGAAGAGGGCAATATTCAGAAAATCACAGTGCATCGCATTATTAGAGAATATTTAGCCATGAGAAAGATGTTAGGGTGGTCCCCAAGGTGCTGTAAGAAGACTGTTTTGTTTAATAATCTTGCCTTGGACCCCTTGGACCACGGTGAAAGTGACCAGAATTTTATAGAATAGGTGGTTACTGCTGACGAGACATGGGTCTTTTGGTACGACCCAAGTGTAACCTCTTTGACTGAAATTTTGGACCACTGACTTATGTCAAAGAAGCCATGACGAGGTGCCTGAACGAGAATCCTTTTGATGCCCTTACATACCACAACTGGCGGAGGCACTGACATTGGTGTGTCGATACATAAGGGTGCTCTTATGAAGACTTTAGGCAATTTGTACTTTGTGATCCGCAATGAAAGTTTTTCCCCAGATTTATTCGACTTATTTTTGGGACAGACCTTTCATGACTGCGTGCAATAATGGTCTATGAGTGATGTGGACGGTAAGAAGTTGCACCGTGAAAGTTCGTTATATTTGATGATGCGTGATTTTCGACGGGGTGTGATATTGGGCGGTGCGTTGTTTGTAAATTGTAATGCTGGACCATGCGTGAAGGAACTAGTTTTGTATTGGCTTTGATCATTTTAGTAAATAGTAGCTTAGCTTATCGATTTTCACGTTATTTTTGGAGCAAATAATTATATGCTGTATTCCAAGTTTGTTGGAAACAGTATTTTTCTCTCGGAATCTACATTTCTTCGAGTGTACGCATAATTTGCGAATGCCAATTCACATTTGAAATACTTTGATGCACTCGGTACTTCAAAGTTTGAAATGGGAAATTTTTCATGCTCGGGAGATTTATCTGTTGGTATTGAACGTGAAATCACGGATTTAGACATTTTCAAATATCAAAATATGTCCGCCTTTTTCTGGTTTCGTCCCAATGCACTTCACCGGCAGAGCCGAGAATCCTTCCTTAAACGTTCATCTTGTATTCCTGACCTGTTTGCAGCTGCACCCTTGTGGTACGGAAAAAGAAAAGTTAGAATTTAAAAGGTAAAAATGCACGAATCAATGTTGTCATGAGATGAATTGAATTGACCAATCGTGTCTGAACTCAATAAATTTGGAAGGGTTCATTATTCCTCGTCAAATATAATCAAGAAAGCTCCGTGGTTTATGTCTAGCGCTTACACGTAGTAAAATAATAGTCTGAATCTAATTTATCACAGAAAATATTTGTAAAATTAGGAAATGCATAGTCTATTTGTGAACTTATTTACGCACTCCACCTTACCTCGATTGGACAAATTATCACGCTAACTTTTAATAAAGTATATTAAGAAGCAATTGAGTTATTCAGGAGGAATTCTTTTTTCACTTTTGACATTGTATCGACTTCCCTTTAAGCGTATAAAAATAGGTTTTAAACATTAGACGGTTCTCCATTCTGAAAGCCCTGGGTACTCAAGCTAGTCCCATGCTGTGCGGTTTCCTGAGCAGGCACCAATTTATGTATGGGACGGAGGTAAAGGGACTGGGCGTGTGGATTCACACACTTTTGGGCTTCCCTCAAGAGAAAAAAAAAAGAATATCTTAAAATCTTTGGTAAAATGCAAGCTGCCAATATTATCCTTTAGTATTGAATCAAGGTTCGGTTCGATTATTTTTGAAGTGGATATGGGAAG
Organism: Hetaerina titia; assembly: GCA_037158775.1. Classification (NCBI taxonomy): domain Eukaryota; kingdom Metazoa; phylum Arthropoda; class Insecta; order Odonata; family Calopterygidae; genus Hetaerina; species Hetaerina titia. The sequence goes on from CM073768.1 coordinate 136,197,007, forward strand.
TCTACTATCACCATCAATTTTCTCTGAATCTAGATCCTTAAATACATTTTTTTGGTGGAAAAAATATAGCTACAGCAAAGCGATCCGATCGATACGTGCAAGTGCTAAGAGAACGGCTGAGAGAACGCCTTGGTCCCAGGTGCAAAAGCCGTCCCCGGAAGTTGGTTTCCTCGCGTATGTGCGCATGGGACGCTAAACGTAAAAGTGGTCTTCCTAATAAGAAACTGCTCCCAAAAAAAAGCTTCTGTAAAACGGTTTCTCAGCTCAAATGATTCCCAAGACTAAATTATATAGGGAAAGAGACAGCGACAGCGGAGCCATTATGCAAAAAGCAAACTGAGAAAAAGTTGGATAATTTTCTCAATTTTACGGATCGAGGTGTCAGATTGAATTTCTCTTCAGAATATGATTACCTTCCAATATGCATCTATTTTGACGAGGGGAATGAGGCTACGCAAACAATAATAAATGTTATCAAATAGTTGATCGATCGCAATCAAAAAGATATGACTCAAAATACCCTGTGCAATCCAAAAGAAGATGCTGGTGTGGAAAATGTTACAGGTCTCAGTCAATATTCTTCACGTAAGAGATGAAATCGCTCGAAAAGATGGAAAATCCACGATAACAGTGCTCAAAACTATATAGAACAAAATATAATTTGTTCTTACCACTGCAGTGATTTGAACCACACTGGCTGATTGTCCCTCTTTCTTAATGAAATGAGAGAAAAATTCAAACCTTATACAAGTGTGAATCATTAATCTTTTTCTTAAATTCCCCTATGGATTGCATGGGGGAATACTAGGCAAGAACACGGGCTTTATTTTACATAGTGACCTCCTTTGTTCTACGATACCTCCCAATAGGGGACATCACGCACAAATTAATCGCGAAAAGCGTTATTTTTTTCGCAAAATCGACATTTGTCACATTGGGATAGAAGTGAAGTATTTTCACGAAAGGAGACGATTGGAGGTTACACAAATAGGGTTTTGGTTAGGCGATGAAGTTTGGGGGGGAGAGGGTTTGGCGGAGTCCTTAGGTGCGCTATTATGAATCGATTGGGGAACAGGATGGGGGAGGTTGTCGCGGGAGGTGGGAGAAATAAAGGGAAGAGGAGAAGAAGGAAGGGGAGAAGAAGGGAAAAGAGAGCAGGAGGAGGAGAATCAGGGGACGGCAAAATGACCGAACGCTTTCTCTCTCACTTGACCGCGGAAATCATTGATTATCCCGGAATGCCCTCCCCTTTCCTCCTCCTCCTCCACCCTCAGCCTCCCCCTACCCTTGCATCCGCCCCCTCCCCAGCCAGGCTCCTCCCTTTCCGCTCCCGTGCCAAGAGCACACGGACCGAGGAAATAAAAGAAATAATGAGGGAAACAAACACAAAGATCGCAAAGGAGCATCTCGTTCCAGAAAGCTATGGGGACCGTTTCCAAGGTCCACGGGGAAATGTGAGGGGGTAGTGTGGGGGAACTGTTTTTGTTCGATCACCACGCTCCCTCCGCACACAGCCCCTTCCTCCCCTTGTGCAGCCGCAATCTCTCTCCGCTTCGCCTCACTGGCTTTCGCAGAATTTGTGGAAGGGGCGTTGTACTGCAGGGACGCTTGTTAAGCGCTTAGAAGGAATAAGTTAACGGCAGGTGCAGAAATCGACGTCGTAGGCACTTATCTTCACTCCAAAGTTTGCTATTCCACCGCTCCCCTCCGTCGTTGCCAGCCCAGATGGCATCTTTACCTCTTCATAACCGCTTCACATTCAATCTTTTATTACCCACTCGACGTATTCCATTTAATGATTATTCCCCGGTAGTTTTCCCCATTTATTCTCACTTCTATTACCCACTGCTGTAAACTGTTATTCGTAGAGTGTATAAAGTTAGATTTACATGGTTTTTCCAAAAAAATGTAGATTGATTTTTTCCCACAATGTAGGTGGTGGGAAATCTTGGAATAGCAACTCGACCCGCGTCAGTTGTCTGTGGGCCTTTACAGTTTGCTGATCACTATAAAACCTAACCCCTGTTCGAGGGTCGCGTCACGAATTCACGATTCTAGGTTCCATGGAGCAACGGTACGCCATAACATTTTGTGTTAAGTTCGGAAAAACGGGCTTGGGAGATACAGCAATGTCCCGAGGGACGATTTTCCGCTGGCAAAAGATGTCCCGGGGATGTAAAGAGGAGGTTGACGATGAGAAATGCCCTGGAATGTAATGAAAATGTGCAAAAATGTACACATGCCCACTTCTGATTGACCCCCAAGTGTCAGGATGTTAGCAGAAGAGTGTAATATTCAGAAAATCACAGCAGCGGGAAATGACTATTTTAGTTATGTTAAATTTGGTCATGGAACTTACAAAACAGCCTCTTTCAAGACGCTAAAAGCATGGATCTTTATCTGAAAATTTATTTCAATAACAGACGAGACTTTACGAGCATTGTATTTCTTTGGCCACTTTATTTTTTTATGGAGAAGATGATGCGTTTGTTATTTGATGATGCGTTTGTTATTTGCCATAATTTACATGCAGAGTTTAATGTCGACATCACTTCGCAGCCATAACTTCACTCTTAGTCGTACCAATCCGACCACTTCATCAGGCAAAACCGATTTTTAAACGAAATTTTTATGTGTTGGATTATAATTGATAAATATCAATAACGATAGCATCTCGCAACATTTGTGAAACGGAACTGAGTTTGACTTGGTTGCTGATCCCGATGATGTTTTTATCTACTAAGATACTTCTTCTACGGCAATGACTCCCTTCTCACATCGCCAAGTGCTAGTGCTCATTGGGGTAATATTCACGAAGGATCACCCGTCGAAATACCACCGATATTCTAAGTTTTCCTCTAGGTTGCTGATTGATTTGTAGTGATTTATATTTCACCAGAAACGGGACCTCTGAGCTATATACCTTTAGCATCTATGTGTGGAAATGATGCTGGTAATCTATTACCCAGGCCACAGACCGAGGTAAGGACATCAAGAGACCGACTACTTTAAAGCTGACCTCTTTGGGCAACGGTCTTCATCCCCTCGCTCCATTTTCGCTCCGGGGTAAAAAAGGAAATCAAGCAAACCAGAATGACTGTAGGTGTCTCAGATTGCTATGAATCTGTTAGTGTTTATTAGATTTCTTTATCACTATAATAATCATTGGATATCAAGTAAGTGATCTAATAAGTAAAATAATGCCATATTTTAAAAATTAAAATTGAAAATAAAGTACATGCTGGTCAGTAACCATTGGTGTTTCTCAATGTTTAAATTTCTGGTTGCCGTCAACATCGCTTCGTAAAGGATTTTAGCATTTGGTGATAAGCCTGCCTCTAAAATTTGACATTGATGTATCAATAATATTTATCAGCTTTTTGTCATTACATATCCTATCACCTTAATTTTTTTAAGAACATAAGAAAATATTTAATATGTGATTTCAAAGATATTTAGTTTAATAATGCTGCCATAGTTAAGCCATTTTTAAAAATAATTTTAAGATAGTAATGCCATTTTCAATGGTATTTTAAATGACGATAGTATATTTTGGAGGGAATTGTATTAGATTCACAATAAATTTTTTAAAATCCCTTTTCACTGTCGTCGCCGATTCGGCACAGTTAAGAATTAAACTTCTGAAAACAGGCGATATTCTTTCGAAAATCGATCACGATGGCAATGGGAACCCATCTCTCTCTCACTCCAAATAGTTTCTCAGAATCCTTACGATCAGAGTAGACTGACTTAACATAAGTTAACTCTTAACTGATCTGTATAATATATATGAGATTATTGACTATAATGGTATTGTATTACCTTCCACTGTCAACTGCTTCCGCATGCAAAATGTGGTGAAAAACTAAAATGATCACTTTCATTTTTCCATGTGAAAAGATGCGTGTGTAATAGTGGCTGTAAATACTTTCATTTATATGGCATTCCTGCGTAAGATGACGCAGTGAAGCGTCATCCAAGGAATGGAAGAAGGAGAAAAGTTTTTTTCACCATCTCCAGAGGTTCGATGCGCACTATCTGTGTATTTGAAAGGGAATCTAATGGTGAACTCAGCAAAGAGTTATCGTAACTTAAAAAAACAACTCGCAGGCCTTATCTTAAGTTATGTGAAATGATAAAGTCGTGCGATTGAAAACTGGAAGTGGCAGAGCAAACGAAATGAGCAGAGATGTAGATAAAAGTGCAGAGTTTTGAAATATCCTAATTCCTTCGTACCTTCCCTTTGTATTGGGAAGAAGTAGGGACCTACTGTAGAACGAAACTCGTAAAATCCTCCGGAAATCGCTCGGTAAATACAAATATATTCGTCCGTTCTTTTAAAACCTTACCTAAGTCTGATGTTACGAGGTAGTGATGCGTTCGTTTACCATTAATTATTTTAACTTTGCAATATTAGAAGACTTTTTTACTCGTAACTGCTCACTTAGATTCATCAACTACTCACTTAGAACAGTTCATCAACGCACCTGCGCGACGATAATTCGCGGAAGCATCATCAGATAGACGTTGCGGAAGCCTAAGGATTATTAAAATGACTGATTTGTCCTTGATTTATAACTAGGTATTTATATGTTATCTTTAGCCCTATGACTAAACCACTTCCTTTTGAATGTCAAATAATGGATAAGTATGAAGCCATTTCTCTGATCTGGTGTGTTATTTTTATTAAATCCTGTTTTCATAAGTTAAAACGATCGTAAATCATGGGAAAGCTGTGAAATACAATAATGTATACCTTCCGTTAACTTACGAATGATGGGATCTATAATAACTCTGATGAACAGTGATCAATAAATATTAACAAGTAAATTAGTGTTAGATACCAATACTTCTCCTTAAAAACGAAGCTTACGTGGTGAACAGAAAACTTACGAATACGATTATGTAATTATGTGAGAATATCGTGGATCTTCTTTGCTTTTTCTAGTAGAGTATGGCACAGGAATTAAACCCGCTGCAAGCATAAAATGTGATAGGAACATCATGAAATTTTACGAATTAGGAATAGTCAATGACTTTGGACATGGATGTTTATTTTGGAACCGACATTCTTATTGGTGCCGCTGATTGTGTCTACCGTTTAATCAAAACTGTAAGCATTCATGAGATCAAAAGAAAGTGAGACTTGGAATGCAATTTTAGTGGATGAATAAGACCTACAGTATAAATATAGCGTCTGTTGTAAATATTCTTTTTGATTATTTATAATCGATTTGAAGCTCACTTAAGACCAATGACATGTTTAGGTATCGAGGGGTGGACCTGTTAATTTGATAGGATTAGAACCCTCATAATTTGATGGCATGCATGATATTCATCAAATGGGTAACAATATGGCCATCTAAAAATTCTAATCGAAGGTTTACCCTTATTATTTAGGATTTTCCGACATTTAAGCTAGAAACGGAAAGAGTTTGCCTGAATTTTCCAGAACACGATCACGGTTTTAAATTATTTGTAGACCATTCAAGTTAAAGGGTTACAATTCATAGGAAGATTTGATATCATTCATTTTGTTCATTAAAATTACTTCAATTGGCTTTGTACTTATCTCAATCAATGCTTAAAATGTAGTAACCTATAAAGCTAAAATAGACTGATATTTTTTCCTATTGATTTACTAATTTGCCACTGAATCGCGCAAGGTAGCGTGGACCGCAAAATGATCTCCATGTATAACGGCAGAGGAATTTGACAAATAATAATCAAAGATATATTTTATTTACCTTATTATTAATTGTGAGATATTGCAGTATGCCATATATACTGACATATCTTTTGAAGTTCCTATGGAAAATCTTTCGACTCAACTATTATCTTTCATCGGAGCCGGTATGTTTGGGATTGAAGTAATTGCTGCTTCTTATTTCTCCGTCTTTTCAAACACTTCTCAAGGTGTAAAGTGACGCGTCTTTTAACATAGACGATGGCCCGAGGCATCATTGCCTCGAGCCATCGGTTAAGAAAGAGAAAGGATGGATATCTCCCTTTTGATGACAAAAAGCAGTAAAGTTCCATTCTGCCCTAGGAAAAAGCTTCCTTTTTGTCGCCCCTCCATTTTCATTCTGGTCTTTTATTTCGGAGAACAAAGAGCGAAGAAAACTCCACATCTCATATTTGTCGTGGTCGTAACCGTTATTAAGAATTTAAGAACTCTTCACGGTGCTACTCAAACTGCTGCAGAGAAAATACGGATTATTTTTTAAGCACAATCAGCGCTTAATACTTCACTCCCGTGCGTGAAAGGAGCATTTTTCAGAAAAATAAATGCCATATTCTGCTTCTAGCGGCAATAATGAACTTCACGGATGTCACTTCTCCCAAGCTTAATATTTATTTTAAAAAATAGCACGCGTTTCGATGCCTTGATGGTTTGAGCGGTTTTTCCCATATTTTGAAGACTAATGCAAACATTGAATCATTTAGTTTATTTCATTAGTTTCGTCTTTTATACAAACGCTCCCTGATGCCGTTTATATTGCAGTTATCCATTGTTGTATTTTCTACTCGGGTTATTCCTTCTAATCATTGATCCCGACTTGTATATTTTCTTTCTTTGAAATTCTACGTTTGAGGATTGGCCGTTTTTGCCATTCCCTTTATCCTAAATTCTACGACAGCATTTGCTGTTGCATTCAATAACGAAAACTCAAGCACAGTAAATAAACGATTTATGCATTCGCCGGTTTATTTCACCATAGATATTATTGCAAGACAGAGTAAGGTCAACCCTGTAATCGTCATCGTTTAACTCATTAGATGTGGCCCGTGACAAGGACATATTCAGGCTAAATTAAGAAAAAGCATTAATCGGATAAACCTGTATTCTTGTTAACTATATTAAGAGTTCATCAAATGGTATGCACATGATTTGTATAAAAAGAATCGAGAAAAGTTTCGGAAAATAGATTTTTTGGAGATACTGCTATGCTCTCGGTCGTACGTCAAGACCTTCGTCACGAGTTTGTCACAGCTCTTTCGCATCGCAAAGTTTTTAGCGATAATAATGGTGTGCACTCTCACCTTATCAATGCCAATACGATCTGCGATCATACGCACACTTAACTGAGGGTCTGAATTAAGTACTTCACGCAGGCGTCAGAAAAAAATGCTACCGATATTTTTATTCAAACCTTATATACGTTTTCATTTATATTAAAGTGTCAGTTTCATTAAAATAAAAGTTATCCTTTTTTATGCCATTATCACCCGTAGAGATGAACTAACAAAATTAATTTGAACTTTAAATTACCTTAAAAACGATGCACAAAAATAAATATTTTGACTATACTATGTAAAAAAACAACAGCAAATACACAGGATATAGCTGAAAATCTGCGTTCATTTCTGTAAGATATTACAGGGTTAATCCCACCAAATAATATTTTGAACGAAGGTGTTCTATTACGCCACAGTATTATTTGCAATTCAAGAAAAAACAAGAAAGTTTACTATAATAGCGCATAAAACTTTAAAAGAACCCTCTTGCGTCTTCTTTTTACTTTTTACTCTCTTTAACTCTTTCGTTAAGATATTATGTGGCCTATTTCAGCAGAAACAGAAGTAAGCACCTTATTTTCAACTCTTTTTTATGAAATGTGTGCCCTGAAGAAGGTTACCTTGACAACGAATCCATTTATTTAGCTCTGGACTTACGGCACTGAGGGTTAAAATCTAAAAAAAAGTATTGCTCAGATTTATAAATATAGTAATCTTCTTATGTGTTAAAGCTTTTTCTTCAAGCGCCGAGCTCTAGCAAAGTACAGTAACTGCAACAGTACTGATATTTAATTAAATAAAAATTGGTGTAGACTACCTGGATTACAATCAATAACTCTTGTTTATTGATTGTAATCAATGTTTATTCTGTCTTTTATAAGGATCATGAGAGGTGAATGGAAGGGATATCGAGAACAATCTTGAATTTCCACCGATTTTATATCAGTGTTTCTGAGGTAAAGCCATTTCAAAAAATTCCATCTTTGCTAGAAGTTGATTCGAGCGACTTTCTTAAATCTCTCAGCTCAGAGATCGGACGGACAGCAAATCCTCAAACGTGTCCTAAGATTACTTTTCCGATAATGGTTCCGCAACCAATTCAGCGGAAGATATTCGCCAAACTCTACCCACCCACTCACTCCCTCTTTCCCTAAACAACGCTTCCTTCGTTGGCTGCGAAATACTTACATTTTCTGTGCTCGCCAGGGATTTAGCGTGGAGCGGGAAGTAAGTAAGGAATGGTGGAACGGTTACCGATTTTCAAAAAGTGATGCGACCGCGTGAGGGTCGGAGAGATAGAGAGAGGGTGAGGGAGTGGGTGCTGCTGTGTCCGAAAGGGGGGCCGGGGATTCTCCAGCGCCCGCCTCTCGCACGGGCCCACTCTCGCAGGGAGTCGCACACGCACGCACGCCCCACGCTCGCACGCACGCCAGCTCACAACGAGACTCGGCCCGGGGAAGATCCAGGGGGAGGGGTCGAAACCTCTCGCCTCCCCTCCCCTACCCCACCCCATTCTCTCCCCCCTCCTCCCCTCCTTCCCTCCACCCCCATCTTCACTTAGCTGCCGTTTAGAGGCGGGAGCATTCTTCCCCGTGACAACAATCTCTCCCGGAGACCGAGAGGGAGGGAGTGAGGGGGGAGGGAGTCTTCATCCAGAAATCCTCTCCTCCCAACTCCTTCCCGGAAACCACTCCTCCCGCAGAGGGCGCGATGCAATGTGTGCGTACCTGCACTCGGCATTTCGAGGTGCGCTCTGAGCGAATGAGAACCCATGTGGACGGGGACCCTAAGCGGACTAGGGAGGCATTTTATTCTCAAATGTCAGGCTCATACGACCTATTTCGATTTTATGCTCCCATCACTAGAGCAACTTGATGAATACTTGATTAGCGCACATTATTATAAGCAATAAACTGGTTAAGGTAGCTTTTGGAGGGACACAGTCTACCAAACGGTAGAGCGACAACTCCCTTGTCACTCCTAACAAACATAACCCAACATCCAACACTACCATAAACACCTCTTACAACACTCCGTATACGAACTTCTATCCTCCCTTCATTCTATCCAGCATCCCTTTCCTATGTAGTTATTGATCTCCACAAATTCTGAAATAAATGCCGGGAATTTTCATATCACTTGAGGCCCCCACCCTTCCCCAGCCCAAGTTTCTGGATCTTTTCGTAACTTCAGCTAGGGTGATCCCTACCTGTATTTCCAACATCGATCGTCGATATAGAGTAAAAAACCATAACCATAAACACAGTAATCAACCCGAAGTTCGGTTTGGTAGGTGATGGTAGAGTTCACCCATTTACCAAGCCCGACGGCGTTTGAAATTCACACATCAGGGTAGGGGGACCAGTTCCTTTTATTATTAAAAAGCCAGTTATGGTTTCCCAGGAGAATCTGGTACCCGAAAAATCACAGAGCTTGGGTGCAGCTGCAGGTGTTCAGAGTGCCTTCCCCGGGAATCGAACCCAGGACCCTCCGGTCATTAGTCCAACGCTCTACCCCCTGGACTACCTGACCCTGATATAGAGTATGCATTGGAATTACATTAGGGCTGATATTAGAATACGTTAAAACATTAGGAATTAGTCATTCCGGATAGTATGCCTGAATCTACACGGAAGGCGGTTTTGTAGGATGTAATATGGCCGCGATCCACCCGCACCCACTCCCTACTCCATCTACCTATTCCTAAGATATCTTTAACCTAGCGCTCACCATTATTTCGCCTCTCTTCCCTTCTAAATTCACTCCCTCACCCTGTCGATCCTTCTAATTTATCATGTAACAATGTCACCACCCAAGCTAAATCCCACCTCTCAACAAATTAAATATTTCCCCTGTCCACGTTCGCTTCTCGTTGTTTATTGTATTTTGTTCTCTTTCATGTTTTTGTTATATATCTAACAGTAATTTGGCATTACTTCTGTATGTTTATAATGCTTTAAAACAAAATGAATAATAGGCAAGAACTACAACACGGACAATGAACTGGTAAAAACGTCTTCATTGACCTATTTATCATCATTGGAACTGTCTTTAATATAATGTACAGGGGTTAGGCGAAAGAAGGGGCTCTGAAGTTTAAATCTCGCCTCATTAAAACCGTTGAATAAATACAATCCTTAGGTCATAAGTGCCGACCTGATGATGGTGTCCTCATGCATCGAAGACTAGGTCAAGATATTTTATTTTATATCCTAAGGAAAATTAATACTTCTGGCTATCCATTATTTTTTAACTGTATCACGTAATGACCGACTCTACTCATTTTGCACGACATATGCACATTAACCGAATTTGCTTTTCAAATTTTTGCGCTCCTAGTTATATTTTTGATTTTCAATGGCTAATTAAAGTTCTCTTTAGTTTTACGTTATGCATAGTTTCATCTCCAGTATGACAAATCTAATAGGAAAGTTAGAAAGATAAGTTTTAATACTTCAAAGATGCAAAAGATGCTATGATTACTGACTACCGCGAAGAATTCGGTGAATGAATTCGTCAGCCACTTAATGAATTCAAGTGTTGTGTAAGATGACGTACTCCCTTCGAGGGGAAGTACGAACTCTTCGATTGCGGTTTAGTCTATGTTGATATCTGCGAAATATGTCGATTCTCATCAAGTAATTTTGTCGATGAATGCATCGTCAATGTCGTCTATGTCATAGAAACATATATCGTATGTATATAGACAATACCTATTGGGTACTATATATTTATATATAATGTTATGATGAAATTCTCCGTATCGACCGGTTCAATATGCTCGTACTCTTGAGATATATTAGCACATCGAATTTCTGTACTCCAGACCTGTCATGCTTATACGAGATGCCAACGCAGTTGGTCCAGACTAGACTCGATGGAACATTTTAGGACGAGTTTTACAGATGCGAAAGAAGAAGCATGTCTTGGGAGCTGGCATGTGCTAATTTTAAGGTTATATTAACACAGTATGTAATGCAATTGTAAGAAGGAATGTAGATAATGTGTTGGGCGGAGGGGGAAACTAACTACAGTTTAAAAATGGTGGGCGGCGAGGGGAAATTGTTTGGGGAAATCCAGAAAACACAAAAAAAATGATTGGAGAAGACTTTGAAATGTAGTGGGACGTTGAAGACCGTGATAGAAGGGAAAATGTTGGATAAGCAGCGTAGAGGAAAGAAGAGAATAGGCTTTTCAGTCAGCATGAAGGAAGGCAGATATTTCGAAAAAATTAAGAAAGAAAAAAATTAGTTCTAAGAAAGAGGCGATTTTCGCGATAAGGAAAATATAGTATTCGCTGGAGACCATCAAAAGGTGCCTTTAATGGCTAATTGCCATGGGTGACGAGTCGAAGTGTCATAAAATGCGGCCATAGTTTTATCGTTCATTCGTGTAACTAAGACGTTTCTTTTTTTGAAATCGAAAATTAATCGAAAGAAAATTTTGAGTTTGCCTTCCCCATGAATCTTTTGGTAAAACTTTTGCATGTTAAAGCCTCCGCCATTCTTTTATAGATTTTAACCATTTCCTCCATTTACTCCTCGATGTTCTCATGTTTTTCCACGAAATCATACCCCTGTCTTCCTGTGTAATTATTTCTGCTAAGTTCCCTTTTCTTCTATTCTTCTTTTGAATGATGTGCCACTAAATGTTCTCTTTGAATAAATTTAGGAGCCTTCGTTATAATTTTCTTTCTCAATCTTTTCGAAAGCCTTGTTCCTATTTTCTGTTCTTGATCTCACAATTTCGACTTACTTTTCTAGATCGAGTGTCCATCGGTTCGAATTAATGTCTCCAAACTCGTCTGTTTCGCACGAAATACTGCCATATAGTTCGTGGTCGTATGCACGTATTTACGACGCTTTTTTTAAATATTATTAAAAACTAATGCACATCGGATTTTCTTATTATCTTGAGTTCCTTATTACCTCCTATCGCTCCTCTGATGCAACATGACGTGGAAATCAAAGGATTTGTCTTCAACTTCCTATATCCCTGTAAAGCTGACCTTTTTACAACATGTAATCAATTTTTAATTATCCAAGCCGTTATTTAGTTTTTTCCCGGTTCATTGTGCATCTCCCTCGTTGATTTCCCTTTTTTGTTTTCATCTAGCTAATTGGCCACGTTGCGCATGATGCTAAAATGCAGGTTTTTCGGAAATAAAGCAGTAACTTTGCTACTTCATCGCCTCTGTCAATGTCCATTTTTATGCCCTTCTCTGTAATTCCATTTTAATTGCACGTTTTTGTTAACATACTATATATTTAATTAAAACTTCCTTTTCGATGCCTCCTCGGTGGTTCCATTCTCCCCTCACTACTGTCATCCTTTTCAACGCTCCACCGAGCGTCCGATTATCACAAGAGCGCGCTTACAACTCTCGATTCAAAATGAATCTTAAAGGCATATGTTAGGATCTACCTGTAACTATGCAAAAACAAAGGTCAGAATATGACTAAAATCACATTATGGACCTCAAAGTAGAGAATGATCCCTTAAGGAAATCTCCAAGCCAACTTCTATGCACATTTTTTTGGAACATCGGCCTTTTGCTTTGACATGAAAATCGCGAAGTGGTGAACCAGAATTCTATTTTCACGAGTGTGTTCCCTCGATCCATTTGCTCATTTTACCCCAGCGAATTCAGGAAAAAAATGGAGAGGACGGAATGGAATTAGAAATTTATTTCCTGGCGTACGTTGTGAAATGTTAGCGTGCTCGATGCACTTGGGAGTCACCTTTCGTTGGTCGTTGGATCGGCGAATCGCACGCGGTCCTCCCCGCCTCCTCCCCCTGCTCCTCCCCCCCCACCCTCCCCCAAAGTGCCCTTCTCCCTATCGACCGCCCACCAGCCGTACCCTCCATCCTCTCCTCACCCGCGCTCCCCCTTCTTCCCCCCCACACTCCTCTCCCTCCCAGCCTCCCTTGGCCCCTCTCCCTCCACGCCCTCCGCCGTTCTCCGGCCCTAGTTCACCCTCCCTCAATCCCTTCACCACCAAAACCGCTCTCTCTCTCCCGCTCGCAACTATCGCAGACGCACCTCCGAGCACACTTCAACTTAATTCACTCCTTGACTTTTTTTTGTTTAGGTTTCTTTATACGAATTCCTTCCGCTGGCAGAGAAAAAGACATTTGCGTGAAAGGCGTGTGTGTGTGAGGGAGATGGAGAGAGAAGGGGAATGGAATGAGAAATTGTTTCGGCGGGAAGCACTAGGTGAAATATTTACGTGTGATCCCGCTCCGGAGGCTTGTTTCCTTACGTCGTCTCATCGAGAGAACGAGCGCCTTGGTTCTGTTAACCTATCCGTCGGCATCTTCCTCGGGAGCGAAAGGGTGTTAAAATGAGATTTCCTAGCGTCTCACTAGCGTAGACTCTGAGCTACTTGAAATAATCCATTTCCTTTTATATCGATTTTCATCGATGATAACAAAACGAGTGACTTCGTCTTTTGAAGATTTTCAGAGAAATTTTTAATTTTGAAGCATGTTTTAATGTACAGGTTTAAGATTTTTTTTGGATTTTGATGAACCATTACTATTTCTACTTTTGACATAAAATAAATTTTTGTTGAAAATTCCATCGCTGATAATAGGAGAATTAACCGTAATTAATTCGCTTAGCTGTCAAAGGTAAACTGTGCAGGGCTGTTCGAGATACTACCGCTCGATGCGAAACATCAAAAAAGAATGTTGGACTGATAATGATGGATCTCTCCTCTCTTAATTCAAGAGCCTGAATCGATGGAAAAGCCGCCAGAATGGTTATGTCCGTGGTGCGAAGTTTGAGTCGATGTGGCAACATGAGCGGATTTCATGCTCGGTGGTGAGGGGTGAATCTAGAGAGGTAACCCGTGCGGAGTCGGTGCATGGGTGGGCAGGTGCTGGTGCAGGGGAGGGGGCGTGTGAAGGAACGCATCCGAGAAACCACTTCCCCCGTTGCGGTTGAAACCGAAAGCCATCCGCGTGCCCCGCTTACGCCCCCTCGAGATTTTCCTTTCGTCTGTCTGCCCCCCAAAGCACCGCCGGCCACCCACCCGCCGCCGTCATAAAACTCGTCGTTGCGCGGGCGTGGGACGGGCCGTGGCGCACCGCGCAGGGCCCCCGCCGTGCCGCCTTCTCGGGTCGGAGAGCACACAGCCCTGACCCTTTCCCCCGCCTCCTTCCCCCGGTCGCCCCCACCCTCTCGGAGCGACCCGGGAAAATCGGCGAAACTGCATAAATTAGAGGGGCGTGGGCTGTGTGGTGAGGGGACCGGAGAGGGCGGCGAGGGCCCCCGCTTTAGCCGTCGCCAGGCTGCCTTCGTGCGGTAGAATGAATTGGGGATGTTGGCTCGGACGAAATTGGGACCGGTAACCTATTTCCCGAGGAGGTTGTGGAGTGGAGGGGGGGTGGTTGTTGAGGTTGCCTTGACCTCCTGGACCCGCCGGGATCTCCCGGAAACGCCGATCTGAGGGTTAGGTTCTCTTATACGTGAGTACCTCTGCCCCCTCATATTTCGTTGCGATTCGTTCACTTCTTTTCACCCTCCCCAACAGAACAATGGACTTGCCCGCGGTCTCTGCATGCGCTCCCATAAGGGCCAAATCTGAGGGAATCGTCCGCGATCGGTATCAGTACCGCAGTATTTAAGGTTTAAGCACTTCGTCATTTAGCAGCCTCGCCGGACTGACTGCAGCTTGAGGACTCGAAGTTTGCCAATTAGTAGCGGTTTTAAAAAACTTCCTATTTCCTGTTACTAGTGATTTCGTGGTAGTTAATGACTTGTTTCACTTTTGTCAGGGTCGCGGTTATGATGTGACATGGTGATGCTAAATCAACCCTGTACGTTCCCGAGGCCATCCATTTTATCCTCAAGAGGAAGAATATATCTTCGCAAATTTCTTTTCCCCGAAAAATAAGAACAAAACTAGTTACACTACTCAACTGTTTTCCTCTGTAGCAGGCAATCCATTTTCACTAACTCGAGATTAGTGATTTTTGGAAATTATCACTTTTCGTTTTTATTTTCTCATCTCTCAAAATCCCCCAAATCTACGTACCGTCAGTATTTAACGGAAGCCAGACAAGGATTGAAAGACATCTATCAATAGGAAATGTTTGACATGCATCTTGTGAGTCGGCCCTGAACCTTACCATCCCACTCCAAGCTCCGTCCCTATATCTTTCATTCCTCTCATTTTGGCATCTTCTCTCCCGTTTACTCCCCTTGAATCAACTCCCTTCCCCCTTGTCCTATTCCCGTTACACTCTTCCATCGCCGTCCGCCGGAAGACAGGTGGGGCAGGGGCGTGGGGGGGAGGGAAGGGTGAGCAGGAGGAGAAGGGGTTGATGCCATCCGTGTATCGCACACGTCGATTGATGACGGAGGGTCATCGGTTGAGTCGGAGAGGAAGTGGTCGCCTTCTTCTTTTTCCTTCACTTTTCGGGACGATCGCATCCGCATATAAATATATATATATTTTTTTTGGACGCCCGCCTGCGACGACCAGGTGTCCTGCCTTCCCGCCGCCATACATTTCCTCACCCCCTCCCCTCCTTTCCTCAACATCGTCTCGCCTCAATGCATTCCCTCTTACTCGGCCTGTCACATTCTCACTCGTCCCCCCCCCGCCCGCCTACCCTAATCCCTCCCTTTCTGTCCGCTCCTACTTAGTCCATCGGTACACCCTTATCGTCATTATCTTCGTCGTCCATCGTTTTAATATTAATATTCGAAAACAATCTCGATCCTCGGCGGTTCTTGGCTGCGACCTTCATTCTTCTCTCCTCCCCAGACGCCTTAAGTGGTCTCCTTCTCCACTCTTCTCTCGCCTCCTCTCTCTCTCTCTCTTCTCCTTTATCTGCCATCGTTCGTCCTCTTCTCTATGCCTTCTTCTTCGAGAAAGACGGTGGGCGGGAACTCCTCCTTCGCCTCTCCATTCACTGGAACGCGCGCACATACACTCCCTCTCTCTCGCCCCCCTCACACACACACACAAACCGACACACGCCCCTTCTCCTCCCCCTTCCCCAACCCCCATGCACACAGAGGCACACTTCGAGAGACGCACACGTGAGGGATGTGCGTCGGGGCCGATTGGACCGAAGGGATACGCGCGCGGGCGGGCGGGAGAGCGCGCCTCGATATTATTGCTGCTATAAAATCCCTTCTTCACTTTGCCTTTTCACCCCTCGTGGGTCGGGAGAGGCGACGAAAATTTGGTTCCCCTCTCCGTCGCTACCGTCGCAGGAAGAGCCACGGGGGTGGAATGTCATCGGGGAGGCGGAAATGATACAGAACATAAGAAGAAGAAATAACCGAGATGGAAGAGGAAGGAAACCCAGTGTCGTCGGTCGAAACCAATCAATCTTGTGAGAATGGGGAAAGAAAAAGCAACCCTGACCAGCCGCAGACAATATTCCTTCTCGGAGGCAAATCCCCATCTTGCCTTTCACCGTGAAATGGAAAAGAAAAGACTTCTGTGGGAAATCAGGATAACTCCGTTGGAAGAACAAAAGGAATCACGAATAAGCGGAAGAGATGGCGGCGGATTCGATAAATTCGAATTTTCGGAGATATACGATACAAGGGACAAGGAAGGGCGATGGTAACTTGGACTAGAAGTCTGTTGCGGTGAGAAAAGAACACGTTGACGCATGCAGCCACCAGGGTGCGTGGATGGAGTGGTCGATGGAAGGAAAAGAGAGAGAGAGAGAGATAGACGATCCTCGAGCACACGCAGTCAAGAAAGAGAATCGAGAAGGGTGGGAGAGAGGGAGAAGAGCAGACGATCGCCCGGACTCACCTCGTCCTCGTCCGCGCTGCTCTCTTCCTCCTCGTCGGCCATGGCCCTCCGCCCTCGGCCGGCGGCGCGGGAATCGCAGCGACGGCGGCCGCGAGAGAGGTGCGGTCGCGCCTGGCACACAGGCGTGTGAGAGTGGGGTCAGGTGTGCGGAAGTGGTGGGCGTCGGGATGAAAGGCAGGGGAGAGGGGGGAAGGAAGGAGGGAGAGGGGGGTAGTTGAGGTGGTGTGAAGGAGAGGGGAGGCGTTGTTTAGTGTTTGTGTGGGTAGGGTATGTATTCGCAATGCACTACTCCTCTCCCTCCGCCTCGCACCCTTCCAATAACCGCCAACGACAACTCCTGCTCTCTTTTTTCGCACAGTGAGGCACGCGTTTGTTTCCGTGGCACCTGGAGGGAGGTCGTCGACGCGCGGGAAGTGAGGAAGGAGGAGGATGGGGGTCCCTCTCGCGGTCGTGCGTGTGTGCGTGCGTTTGTGTGCGTGTGTGTGTGTGTGTCTGTCTTGTCTCTCACGGCGACCGACAGCTCTTCTTCTCCTCTCCGTCCATTCGCCACGGCCCTTGTGCGCGCGCGAGGCGTCGTACAGCGCCCGTGCTCCCTCCATCCCGCCCTCCCTCCCTCACCTCTCTCTCTCTCTCTTTTCCTCTCTCCCTCCCCTCCCCTCCCTCCCTTCACCCCGCACCCGAAGACCGAAACGCCGCCGCCGCCGCTCCCCGTGCACACGAGCGGGACCTCTCCTCCACACACACACACACCCAGCCGCTCCACCGTCCCTCCCCTCACGCCGCTCGCCACCCCTCCCCTTCCACGCCCCCTACCCCCTTCCCGATCCCCCCCTCGGTTCTCCCGCACCGTTTTGCATCTCCGAGCACCTTCTCCTCCTCCTTCCCCCCCTCGTCCCTTACCCCCTTCCCCCTCCCCAAAACGCCTCTCACAAAAACGCACACGATCCGCCGGGGAATTTTTTTTTCTTTCTCTAGAGTTTGCGTGTTCTTATGTGCGCGAAATGGGAGCGGATACGGGGACGAGCAGAAATTTACTTAGGATGAGAGAGCGAGATGGATTGGCCGAAAAAAAAATATTTGTGTTAGTGTTCGGGGCGTCCCATAATTCACCGCGCTCATTCGACCGAGCGTGCGTTATCGATGGGCACACAGATGGTCGCACGCGCCTCAAACTCATTTGAAATGTACCCATTTGTTAAAAATGCCGAAGTTCATCCTCGTCGACCGTTGATACTAACTTGATTAATTATACCTGATTGTGGGCGAGCGTGACGGCAGATCGCCCGGAGTTCACTGGTGTTCCTTCCGCACGGCACCTGCCCGACTCGGTGGCCTCTCTCGAAATTGGTGATTTTCATGTAGGCATCGAAAGCAGCGAAACAACATTTTCGAAGGGTACGAGGTGTCTGCGATTTTCTGCGCCGATAAATAGGTTGATGGGCTAATTTGGGCGAGATATGGAACGGGAAGAGGAATTGTGTAGAGAAGCCGTCCGGCCTCGTTATAAGCTAGCTCTCACGAAAAGGTCGTCCACGAGATGGCGTCACATCCGAGTCTTTACTACCCTTGAAATACTCATCGGAATAACTCATGAAGAGGTCAGAATACCATTGGACATCTACTCCCTCCCTCCATAGTCATAGCATATTGGTCATAAATAACCAGCCAACTGCTCACCGAATCAGACCAATCCACCTGCACATCTTGAAAAAATGATTTTGGGTTAATAATTAAAACTCACTGTATTCGATTTGAAGATTTAATTTTTGTTCGGCGGAAGTTGGGGGAACTCGTAGGTATACTCAAAACTCACCTTGCAAAGAAGATTTCATATTCCAATCACGCACCTTTTCTGGTTATCTGGATACATGCGTAATCCAAATAAGGGCCTTTATTTTATCACTTACAGTTACAATTTTTACTCAGAATCTTCGGGTGTGTTGAATGGTTTGGTCTGTTTTTTTTGCGATCATTTCACTAAGAAAACCTCTCTAAAAAATCTATAACATCCTTAAAAAAGAAAAGAAAATTACCCAATTAGTACGTTTTTGATCCCAGAGCTGTGTTCGGCTGTAGAAGAAATGTTACCCGAATTGTGCAAATGATAAATGTATTATTAAGGAAAGGATTGTTTTGGTCAATTTACCGAGGGGAAGATATACGTATGAAAACCACGCTCTTCAGCCAAAACGTTTTTCAGTTTCAAAGAGCATAAAGAAACCCTTCCAATGCCGAGTTCAAGATTAACTTCTCCTCCCTTGAAGATCCCTCTTGCGGATTCTTATCGTGCCGTTATACAACTCCTCGACGGGACTATTGCCTCTCGCCCCCCTCCGGCTGAATGCATGGAAACCGACTTGAAGGAGGTCATTTCCTCAGAATGTGACTCTGTCGTTCTCATAAATACCCTCCAGACGACATATTTCATGCGCCTGAATAATTTTCTTGCCAGGTGATCGCCCTCAATTGACATATACCATTTAAAACAACTACTGAACTAATCAAAGTGCCACGTAAATGATCAATGACGTTATATTATTTACTCTTCCACATAGATGATGGAGGAGGGATTATACAAATATTTTAAATAATTGTTTAGCGTATTTCGGAGTAAAGGTATTTTATTTCCCCATATTATCGAAGCTTAAAGAAGGTCTAAAAAACTGGAAGAATAAGATAAACTGCATATTTCTTAGTAATATATTTTCTAAAATGTGTGCGAGTTCAAGAAAAAGTATTCGCTTTACCTTTGAAGTTCAATGCAGTTAAATTACAATAGTAATCCAAATTTTGTTGGATTTCATCAATACAAGTACAGGCCACCTCAAAATTACACTTGCGCAATTGAAAATTTTCAATATCATTTGATATCCAAAAAAATATGTGAGTACTCTTAGAGACATCACTATGAAATTTTGTTGTAATTAGGTACAAATATGTGTGTGTCCTCAGTTCCTTATCGCCACCGGAAATTCGGAATGCTTGCGTTTCTTTTTTGTTTGTTTCTGTGTTTTTGTGTTCGCCAGTGCTTTCGCTTTCCCCACCTCTCCTGTGTTCGTCCTTTATTTATGCTCCTATCCCTTTTCCTTATATCTATTTCCATGCGAATTAATATTTGTTCGCCGTATGGTTCCACGTGTATATATATATGTATATATAGAATATATATATATATATATATATATAAACGTCGGTGGTCTGAAAAGTTTCCGACTCTTCCGAAAAAATGTTTTGTATATTTGTTAGGTCGGAAACTTTTCAGATCACACTTGTATGTATGTATACACACACACACACACACACACACATATATATATATATATATGCATTATATGCATACATTATATATATGTATAAAGTCACTTTCTTGAAAAACCCACGAACGTGCACAATAATGTAAATTCACTAAATAGTCAACACAAACACAGAAACTAAAACATATAAAAGAGGGACTCACTGGTTCTCGAATTTTCGATGGTGCAACCACCTTTCTCAAGAGGGATTAGGAACAGAATTATGTGTATATATATATATATATATATATATATATATATATATATATATATATATATATATATATATATATATATATATATATATATATATATATATATATTTAAGTAAGGTGCATAATTTGTTAAATGCATTCGACGGAATACAAATGACTCTCAAGAGTTTCATGAAGAAGCCCAAATCTACGTTTAATTTCTCTGTAGTTTACTAATTACGGTTTTAATCAGCGCAGCCACTCTTTGCCCTTTCGTGAAACAGCCACCCCCGCGTACTCAATGCTCCCCTCTCGTCTGGCGCTGCGCATGCTCCAATTCTTAATTGAATAAGCACCCTGCATGGACATCACGCACCCCGAGGTGCGCGAGAGTGCATGCATGCGTGCCTGGGCTGTCTCTCATTCCTGGGTCCGCCTCCAGCGGCGGGAGGCGAGCGGGCGCGCGCCCGTCGTCCCCGGGTGTAGGGTGTGCGCGCGGGTGGGAAAGGGGTGCACCCGGCCGGCGGCACCCGGGTGTGGGTGCGGCGCGCTGCGGAGGCCTCTGACGGCGGGGCGCGCATGTGCGGCGGGAGGGTCGCTGAGGGGGGATGGGGGGTGACCGGGAATGGAGACTGGGGAAGAAGAGGCAGTGGTTTTGAAAGGGGCCGAGGGCTGGAGGACACGGGCCCGGCGAAGGGAAACCCTTGGAAAGGGAATGTCGCCGAGGTGGGCGAAATTCAAGCGGCGAGTTTCCACGCAACTATCTCCACATAATAATAACAAAAGCGAATCGCGACTGAATAATAGTCGGCTCAAAGATATACACGCATTAGAAAATTATTGATTTTTTTAAAGTTCAATATTTTAGAAATAAATTTAACCGATTGAAATATATGCATGCGATTCATTTTTTGATCGATCCTTCATTTACTCTTTAAGGGTTTTTTTTATCTCTTTCGTTGCGTACACATAATAAACTTACGGTTTAATCGTATGACTCGAAAATGGCAGTTGTGGAGAATTCGTTGTTTTGACCCTGTCGTCACCTTTTATTGTGCAATTACATAAGATATTAAAAGTTGGTTGTCTTGCAAAAGTGCACACTACAACTTAAGTGTGCCCAAGTGAACGGTGGAGTATTAGAAATTTAAGGCACTGCACTGTGCTTCCATGCTCTATTTTTGTCCTTTACCCTCTCCTATTGGTCCTACGAAAGTCCAGAGACTCAATGCATTCGTTTTTCTGAGCAACCCTTTTTATCTCGCCAATGAGCAATAATCTTAAAGGAAACATTGTATCAAACATTCGTGTTGGTTCAATGAAAGTAGAGAGCTGGCGTCTTTTCTCTCGATGGGGCATAACTTTAGTCTTGAGTGGGCTAGATTGCAGAGGAAATAGTGAGGAAACTTGTGAAGACTTTGACTTACAGGAAGTTAGAGAAATGAGCTGTGCCGACAAGGAGAGGCGAGCAAATGGAGAGCGGGAATGAGATGGCCTTAGACGCATTGACTAGAGAATACGGAAGTTTCAGAACTGTTCTGTCTGAAGTGTGTTGAGCCGTGCGTGTTTTAGAAGAGAAAGATATTTCATTGGGATGAAAATGAGATGGGAATAGTTGGGTATTGTGAATTGCATTTAGTGTACGTGTGATGGACTAGAATTTGAAAACTTAGCGCATTTGGGTAATCGTTACATTGCTCGTTTGTAATACATACATCGTTCAAATGTGGGCATTTTTATCGTTGTAGAAGTTCTTTTAATAATGCTGTTATTGTTATGGTTACTGCCTGGACTCTTGTAAAAACCCTATCACTCCCAACCTCTGTTTTTCCAAAATAATACACGAATCTCGATAAATTGTTCATTTTTTCAGGTGGTGGTTGTTTCTTTTTGTGGCTGCAACATTTCATCAATTGTGTATTATTATCCAGAATGCTTTAAATATGAATTAAATGAAGCATTCGTTTGATCGATTTTGTTGGAAATCCATCTTGAAATGATTTGAGGTTTCACATTAATAGTTCCGCCAAATACTTCCCCGATATTCTGATTCGGCTCAGACACCATAAGTAAAGTGCACAAAATATTCCAATAAACCATTATTCAATCCTTTTGCACCAGTCGTATCTTACTTCTTCGTAGTTTGATGATAAATGGAGGAGCGTATTCAGGTAATCCTTCGTCTTCGTGACGAGGATTACGCGATATGTTATACCTTGAAATGTTGTGCCATATATATACGATTTTGCTACATTTTCTCCGAAGTACTTTGTGCCCATGCGACAATGCTGAGTTCCGGGTCCCATTCTATGTCAATCAAAGTGATTGATTTTAATTTGAAAATCTCGACTCATTCCTCACAACCCCATGTCCAGTGCCTTCGATACCCCTTTCCTTCGTCCGTCTGACCTCCCCGCTGCCCTCCTATCCTTGTGGCTGAGGAAGCTTGGGAGAGGGCATTTGCCACGGAGGCCTTTCATTTCGGGGGCTGCGGAAACGAGGTGCCGGGCAATTCCGCTGCAAGAGGGGCGGGAGGGGGCGGTGAGGATTTCCGGTCCTGGACAGCAGAGGAGAGAGAGGAGGGGTTCCAGGAGTGGGGGAGGGTTTCCGAGAGGGTGTTTTGGGATGCTGCGCGGGGGTCAGGTGCAGCGGACATTTGGGAGGAGGGGGTGTGGATCGGAGGAGTGCGAGCGTGGAGGAATTATTTCGTCACCAGTGGAGAGGGCGGGAGGAGGAAGGGGTGTGTCGGGGAGGGGAGGGAGAAACGGGTCGAAGAGCGAATGGGGCGGGAAGGACATGGAGGGGGCGAAGGAGGATAGGGAATTTTATTTCGGTTTTATTTTTTAAAACATATTCTTTTACCCTCTCCAGTATTTGAGTCGAAAAGGTTTTCCGTCATCACTTTCGTCTTCCTTCTTCCCCTTCAGGTCGTTTTATTTATTCCCCACCCCACTCGTTTTCTTCTATTTTCTGCGGAACTAGGTCGTGGTTGCCGAGGATGTGGGTCGGTCGGGAGGGAGGCCACGGGGGTGGTCGCCGCGAGGGTCGGGGGGTACCAGCGGGGGTATCGGTGAACGAGTGGGAGTTTTCGGTCGGAGAGGGTGTCCCTCCTTCCCGCCTCCCCCCTTCGGCGCCCTCCAATGGGTCTTGGTCGACGGCGTTTTCGGGGTTTACTTGTGAGGTGCCCTCCTTGATATACATCTCTCCTCCCCGGCGTCCTCACCCACTCTCAGAAGGGAAGGCATTTTTGAAAGGTTAAATCCTCGGAGTCATCCAGGTCAGGTGGTTGAGGCTCAAGGAAAAGGGGTGGCGGTCATCTCTTGCCCTCAACTTCCCTCGCGCTGCCCTTCGGGAAGGGGACACGTTTCAATGCCACCGAATATGTGAATGTCGTTCATCCAAAACGTGCGTATTGGCGCACCCTGCAGTCGAAAGACTTCCTCAAATTCTGCTGGACGTCTTTGCGAATGACTTTTGAAATTGCTTTGAGTCGCAATGTTAATTTGAATTGGCCTCTTTGTGGTGCATGATGAGAAATAATGAGTTTCAACTGACATTTAATAATTTCAATTTTTTTCACATTCTAATGTAACTTGTGATAGAAACGCAGATGTATATTTTTAAGTTACTGATATGTGAAGAACAAATTCGGGGAAAGTTCTGAAACATTATTTCACTCTAATTGATGCGCTATTATTTCATCTACATATGTCATTAGAAAACTTCGTAAACTGTAGGCGAAGTGTAGAATAATGTATAAAATGTAATGTTGCATGTTATATAAGTGGCTACGCAACTAAAGTTCATTAAATCCAGTCCCAACCTAACCAGTGGCCTTGGGATCTTAAGTCAAATTGTTTCTTAAATATTACTTCTAATAATAAATCGGAGCTTAAATTTCCATATGGATACAGTTTTTAATAACGCAAAAAGTCCCTTAAGCGTGGCTAAAGAGCTTCTTCCTCTTTATTTCGCATTCAACCAATGGAATCGGGCGGTCCTAAGTCTCTCATGTAAGCACCCACATTTATTGCTGTACATATGTGCAATATTTTCGAGCTGCGACAAAAGCCAGGTACTGCGGAACCCTTGAGGCGAAAACCAAGGCGCATATATACGGCATGAGTGGTGGCGATGAAGAAGATCTTTGAGATAAGGTACGTTTCGAGGGGGCGAGAGAGATCCCAGGACGAGATAGGAAAGGGAGTTCATTTTATCCCACCCGTTCGGTATTTGAGGGAATATCGTCTCCATGGTGCCTGAGGCGGTAGTTGAGGGAGGGGGGTGGAGGGGTTGAGGAGAAAGAGGCGGTTGACACGCCGCACGAGAGATGCTTAGGGGGTGGATAAGGCATAGTAAGGTGATGGTGGTCAGCGGTTTTGAAAGGTATGATAAAAACGTTGATGATCTGGTGATCGATGTTGCGGGGAGGGGGGAGTGTGTGAGGGCTGGGGAGGAGGTGCGTAAGAGGGAGGGGAAATTCCAAGGGTGTATGCGGGGGTGGGGAAGCGAGGATCCCCAAGGGTTTCTGGGAAGGTGGTTCGTTGCGGTGAGGGAGCGAAATGATCTGGGATGGACGACATTAATATATATATATATATATATATATATATATATATATATATATATATATATATATGTGTGTGTGTGTGTGGATATTCGTACATATACATAAAGATATATTTTATAAAAAATGTAATATATATTATTTCTTTCTCATGTGTATATGTATATAAATTGATAATTTATAATATTTTTTTGTATGTTTATATATATTCCAGCTGCGTATGTATTTATATAAATATGTATGTAGCTGGAAGGAAAGACTCACGAATGTGAATAACAATTTAATCGGTGAAGCAAGATAGCACTAGCGAACAAAAAGACGCATAGCACAAAGAGACACAACGTGAAACACACACAAATGAAACTTATGCGTATTCCGAATTTTCGGTAGCCAAACCACTTTCCTCAAGGGAGAGAAGGAACTGGGGAAAAGGTTTCAATGGGAGAGGATCAGGACTCTGAATGGAAGGGGAGGGCGGGGAAGGTTTGTGAAGAGAAGAGTTGCAAGGGGAAGGTTTGACATTGTGGGATTGAAATGGAAGGTATTGGAAGCGGAGGGGGGATAAAAATATCTGGAGATTGGAGTAATCAGTGTCTGATATTAATACCTGGCTCATTTCAGGAATGAAGGAGCCAGATAGACGCCTGTTCTATTGTTTTGAATTTGAGTGGAGGGTCGGAGGATGGGAGTCAAACTAGAATGGAGACACTATAGCATTAATCAAAGGGAGTGTTGTATTTGGAGGCGTGTTTTGGTAATGAGAGCATCCCAATCAGAGAATAATTCTTGCATGAGGCATGGTGGTTATTAATTCTAATATTTAGGGGCATGATACCCTGTCCAATATAAAAAGCAGGGCATCGTTGGCACTTCAAAAGGTAAACTACATTACTGGAGGTGCACGTGGAGTAGGGATTTGGTGGGAGAGAGTTAAAAAGCGGGTGAGAGAGGGATGGGATACGGGCTCTGAAAATAGGAAATGTTTTGTATTTAAGTTGATTATCTTATTTGGAGGATCTGTTGCTTTTATTCCTCCATCCTATCTGTTCAACCGCCCTGTCTTTACCACGCCCCTGTTATTCTGCTTTCTTGCGTTGCTCTCGCTTGCGTCCACGTATTCGCCCCTCAGTTATCCTCATGAGAACTTCCTTTCTATTGTAGTCCAAAAATATCCGTTGTGTTTCCATGTGAGCTCTTTCCGTCCGGTTCTTCGTCATTCTCAAAGTGCCCTCAATGAGGCCGTTTCCGTTTCCTTGTTGGTGCTGCTTTCCTTTTTCTCAATTTAATTATCTATCTTATCTTTAGCATTTATCCCCTGAAGCTGATTTTAAGTGAGCCTATGTTCGCCACCACTCATGCCGTATATATGCGCCTTGGTTTTCGCCTCAAGGGTTCCGCAGTACCTGGCTTTTGTCGCAGCTCGAAAATATTGCACATATGTACAGCAATAAATGTGGATGCTTACATGAGAGACTTAGGACCGCCCGATTCCATTGGTTGAATGCGAAATAAAGAGGAAGAAGCTCTTTAGCCTCTGTTCCGCTTTTATCTTTGCTCAGGTTTCTAATTAGTAGTCATAACACTCCACACAAATAACTACACCTTATGCTTCTTAGTTTTTTATGAGAGGAACATGAATGAAATAACAAAACTCCACTGGCATAATCATGCATCATCTAATAACGAAAGTTGATTTAAAAAATACTTGAATTAAAATGTAAATCTCTGTTTACTTCTATTTCCTCTTTATTCAAAGAATTGTGTTTTTTAGTGTTTTGATGGAGATGTCCTTTCGTTGGAATGGGATAAACCTTGTGATTCTGTAATTTTTCCGCTTAAATTCACTTTTAAAAAAACTAGAAAACTTTTGAAGAAGATATGGAAATACGTCACCATATACGGTGCACTTATTGCTTTACAGTTACGTTAATTGCAATGTGATGATTTGTTTGAAAGAAAAACTAGAAATAAAATAAAATAAATTTCTTTGCGATTAGTTTGAATGACTTTGTGAAATATTAGGATCATACGTAATATTAGGTATATTTTGCATTTGATTTTGTGAAGTACCAATCCTAGAGCCGGTATAGATTTTCATGTGGGATTCTGTATCGATATTACGGCTACCTAGGGGCCCACAATATCGATAAAGTTCCCCAAAAAATCATTGTTTATAGTATTGTTACCTTACAGACTGACAGCTTATAGCTTGTTTTCATATGAATATGTTGTAGGGCTTGAATTTATGCATAAGTTTTTATGAAAAATGAGGAAAGTAGATGATATATCTAAGTTTGAAAATTTTAATCGCATAGCCTTAATGTAATTATTATTATTCGGTGGTCTACCAGTTAAGGTAGGTTTTGGATGGTCACAGCTACAAAATAATTATTTTGTTTTTCCTAACAAAACACAACCCAACAGTCTACTCTACAACAAGCCCCTATTCATCTCTGTGTACTTCCTTCATCCCGTCCAACATCCCTATCCTGTTCATGCCCTTTCCTCGTTTGCCTAACATTCCCCCCTCAATCACAATTTTCAGCATCCCACTGCCGATCAATATGCCCTTCATCCATTTTTCCTGTCTTCTTAGGATTTCTCTCAACAAACCCATCTCCTCCCCCACCATCTCCAGTACTTCCGCATTTGTTTTCCTTTCGGTCTATTTCACCTTCTCCATCCTTCTCCACACCCACATTTCAAAAGCCTCCACTCAACTTCTATCATTCTGCTTTAGTGATCACGTTTCCGCGCCGTTCATAGGTACGCTCCATATAATTTTGTTTACGAATCTTTTATTTATATCCTTACTCAACTTTCCTGTCATTAACTCCCTCCTTGCGAAATAATGAAAAGAAAATAGTGCAATGCAGATTCAATTAAAGTTCCCGACTGCCGATTGTCGCTGACTGGGATTATTTTATTCCACGCTAGTAACATTGACGTCAAAGTTAACAGAGGCTTAATTTTAGAAGAAAGAGGCGCGGTAGGTCAGTTGGTAGTGATCTGGTCTGAGGAACCTGAGTTCGTGTCTGGGTGACGCCTCCGTCCACCTTCGCCTTCACCCAAGCTCCCGCGATTTTTGTCCCTGATCGTTTTCTACCAGATCTTCCTTAGAAATTGCAGGTGACAAATAGAAAGAATCTTGCTCCCATGCTCAGATGTGTAAACTTTACACTCTCACCTGCCGAACCAATCTTTAGCTTGATTACTGCGGGTTTTTTTTTAGCTATATAGCTGTCCTATAACCTGAAGTATTATTTTCATCTGCATCAACCGAAAAGTCCAATAAATTGAAATGGCGTATTTTCGTCGGAATAATTGTGTATTCGGTAGAGGTTCATAATTAGCTCCTTAATTTCATATTGTGCACGTTAGGGATGATTAAGATAATTGCTGAAATACACTCCCCACAACTCAAAAATAACAATCGATACCCAGTCGACTAAAAAATGATAATTTTGTCGAATTTCTGGTTAGCATTGCTCTTTTTCTCATTCCCTTGGGAACTGTACCTCTAGCCAAGTTATTAAAGGAGGGAATTAATTTACTGTTCATAATGACAAAAATGTCTCCAGTAGAATTTTACCACGAATACATCATTGTGCATTTACTGGAGGAGTAAATTATGGTCCAATTACGAGGAAGTTCACGCTAATTGGCTTTTTACAAACTATTGTCTGTAATTACAATTTTAAGTGAGTGAAAGGGAAAATCAGTTGATATTAACGTAACGTAACACTATGACGTAGGTGTCGATGTGTTGGGCTCAAGAGGTTTGTTATTGCGACCGTCAGTCAAGCACTCGTAATGAAACAATTTCAGAGCGTAAAAATCATTCGCCTGGACCGGGATTCGCTCCCGGATCCCTCGATGTCCGGCCGAGTTCTTTAGCCTGTTCCTGTTAAGCTATCGGGGCGTCCTCTTAAACTCAGAAATTGAGGGATCCTGGTTCGAATCCCGGTCAAGGCGAATGATTTTTATATCCTGAAATTGTTGCATTGAAATGCATAGTAGCGGATAACACCGTTAAAAGTTACTGTTGCGGCATCTCCCGCAATTTCTTGGAAACATTCTTAACTTCGGATTTTATTTTTGCTCCAGAACGCACGCTGATGCTCCGTCTGAAAGATCTTAAAAGTGTTCTGATTCCCACTTTGATTCAACGGAAGGAAATGACGTTAAAGAGAGGGGAGTTGGCGTGAGGGAGGAGGAGAGGTTGCACTTCAAATCGTGGCAATGGGGTACACATAATGGTGCCGGGTACACATGGGCGATGAAAGTGTTGTCGGAATGTAAATGCGGATTGAGCGAACCGAATGTAAACACTAAATGGTGCTCTCGTCTCACGGCGGAGCGAGAGAATATTTGCGAAAGCAGGGACCATTGACTCGCGTCGAAGACTGGCATAAAACACTTAAATCAAGTGAAGGTGCGCCCGTGAATTCGGAAATACGCGTACGTGCGTCGTAAGGACGTCACGAACGCGAAAAATGTGGGCGGTGGGAAGGAAATGAAATGAGAAAGCCCCTGTCGGAGATAATGTGCGACTTGTCTTCGGATTGCTCAGTTGGTGATTCTGCGAATTCACTCGTACTCACCCTCTCAGATTGGCTTCCTTCCGCTTGGATGGTAATGATTTCCAATCATTATCACGGGCTAAGCCGTTATAGTTGTATTTAATGCCCTCATACTCTTCCTGTGTTGGAGAGATCAAGATCGGATGATACGGCCAAGTATGGCGCCACCAGCAGTAAGGAGAGAAGTGGCTACAAAGAGTATCACATTAATGATGAAATTTTACTCTATATGGCCATGTGCGCAGTGACTTAGATCATTGCTGCCTTACCCAAGCGGTTACGAAGAAATCAGGGGATTATACAAGTATCCTTCATATTCCTTATTTTTTAAAGAAATTTCTATCAGCTGTAGTAGGGTATTTGGGCCTCTGATTACGTCGTCCATTCGGAAAGCACTAAGTATAATCGATGGTTTTGAATCATTTCAATAAATCACATAACTTTTTATCTCCTTATGTTTTAGTTTAAATGGCATTTTAAATATTTTTTCTGTGATATTCAAGATTTAGTTAGAGTAAGTAGGGGCTACTTGAGTCATTTGACATTAAAAGGGAATAATATTCCATCCAGTTCATTGCTTCAACTGTTTATGCTCTCCTTCATTTAATCTAATTTTAAACAGTAGGTTTTTTTATTTTAAAGCGTGCTACATGTTGAACTGCTAAATTAACACTCCATTACAGGAGGTAACTGAATAATTTCGATCAATTTTCGTTATTAATGGGGATTAGTTTATCATTGAAGATATTTCTGATGCTCTTCCTACGTATTTTCTGATAACCTTCCTACGTGGAAAACCCTAGAGGATTTAACTAATTTTTTTCATTGTATTTTCCCTTAATTTTCAGATATAATCATAACGACTTGGCCAATTTCAAACTTTACTGTGAAATTTCAAATTTAATGTGGTTTTCTCATCACGCAAAATAAAATATTCTTCCTTTATGAACAAGCTCGGAATTCATACCATTTAAGTGTTTGAAACCGTATCCGATACCATCGATCAACGGACATTTTGTCGTTCTACATATATTTTTCTCATAGCCCCATACTTTTGTTTCATTAAAACACCCAAAATAAATTAATCATCAAAATGAACAATTTGTTTTTAAAATAATTAACATCTGAATTACTTTGTGTTGCTATGTCCACTATATATCGTATGTCCACACTTCTACGACTATTAGGTGTTCATAGGATGTTAATTTACAATTTAATGTGTATTTCTTTTTTATCATATTATTCCCCGTTGCGGTTCCTTTAACCCCAAATCAAACTCTTTGGGTTCCTTTATAGCTGCCACTTCTTGTTCATCGTTCTCTCCCTCGGCAGATCCAACTGTGCCAGTTCCGTTAAATGTGACTGAAACTCAGTCCGCTCATTCACGGAGGATTTAGAGGCTGCCGGCAGTCCCTTTTACTCAATGCGAGCGCAATAAACTTTCCTTCATGTTGTTTTTCGGGCAAATTACCATACACCTATTAATGACATTTCCAAAGATAGGAACTGTCACTCACTCCCAAAGGAAAGGTTAGTCAACGTTAAATTGTAATTACAATTATTCGTCGCATAATGGTAAAAAAGTAGAATCAAGGAATTATAAACTGGAGGAAACAATTGAGAGAATTGCTGAGTGTGTTTATGGTACTCAGATTGCAGTTGTTCATGTATGCTACCCAAATTATGGCAATTTTACTGGAGAATGTTATGAATGTCCAGTTGGAAGTTAGGTGTCTATAATAGGTGACTTAAATGAATGTGTGGGAAGGAAAATTAATAACGGAGTTGTTTATTCTTGAGGAGAAGATACAGTAAATGATTTGACAAGAACCTGGTAAAGTTCTCTGAAAACTCAGGATTTCAAGGTATATATAAAAAGTAGTGGTAGCAATATATTTCCTGACGCGTGCCTGAAGCACTGAATACAGACCATCGGTTAAGTGGGCACATGATCGTCGACCGTATAAGATGAAAATGTACACACCATACCGAAAATTTTTGCCATGAGAATTTCATCACAAACTGGCATTAGCCATCGGCAAACGAGTGTTTTTTTTCATGTAAGAGAGTGAATGTCTCTGCTAGGGCACCTAATTTCGACAAGATATCCTGGACAGATGAGAAGGATATAAATAAACTAGAAATTAGATTCCTTCCCTCTATTTCTCTCTCTCTCACTTCAACATCTGAGACGGAATGAAGGTTATGAGGAGGGAAGAGTATTGAATTTGTTTGGAATGGTGGTAAGGCGGAGGGGGTCGAGGTAGTCTATGCTGAAAGGGAAGGAGGGCCCTTCGCAAATGATTCATATCCTTTTAAGGAAGAAGGAGCCGACGGGTGTGAGCGTCCATCGGTGGCACTGCTTCTTTTTTTATATTTTTTGTGAGGGAATGAATGTCCGACGGGAACAGGTAGCGGCATGAAGAAAGGAAGCGGGAGGGAAAATGAAAAGGGGAGGGAGAAAGAGAGAGATTCTCCCAGGGATTTGATTGGACGAGAGAGGTTCGACAGACCTCCCTCCATTCCATTCCATATGGCATAATAACATTACCATTTCCTTAAGAGTGAAAAATAACACTTTTCTTTGATTTTTTTCCCGCGGGAATAAAAAGAGGGCTTCGGTTCTCCTTATCTCTTGGGGTGAGCAGAACTACAGCGACTTCATTGGTCGTGGACGAACTGTTTTGCGATCATCAAAGTTGTGTTAGGAACCTAATTGACGTAGGCATGGAACAGAATCTGCATTTGGAAATAAATTCAAATCGAGATGAGGATAAAGAAGATTTAAAGCGATTGAATTTATTTCTTCCAAGAAAACAAAGAAAGTTTCAAGCTTGCTTGCTACATTTTGAAATTGGATGCCCATATTTTCCTTCTTTATTCCCTATTTTTTGGAGTGTGAAGTCTGATTCAGAGCTCGTACAACATTAATTTTAAATTAAAATATTGAGCTTTGAAGAACTGATTCCAGTCTGATCGATTTTTTAGTTCTCAAATTGACTATTTATTGTAAATTAGAAATAAACGTAAAGAATTATTAATATATTCTACCTCCTTTTTTTAAATACAAGTTCATCTCTAACACAAGTGCTGTGCTAATTTAGTCTAAGTCTTCGTAGCATTGAATTACGTCACATCACCACTTGGGGGAGGTTCACCTATTATATTCGCGAGAAATACCTTAAAAGTGCCCTCTTCTTCTCTGGCGCTAATTGACTACTTTGCTCTGAAACGAATGATATAGCAGTTATGGTTTCGAGACGATGTGTTTGCAATGTTCCTCAAGTTAACCATTTAGCCGAGCGACGAGAAATCAAAGTGCTGATTGGTGACGATTTTACAAGCACCTGGGGATGGATGTTTAGTGTGCATCCTCTTCACTTATCGGTGAGCGACCTTTTTACATATGATTCTATAGTCATTGGAAAAATCAAGTCAAAAAAAACAAATCTTGAACTCAGACACGGGGCTACAGAAGGAGGATCATCCGAACTCAGTAAGAACAAGATGTATAAAAAAATTATTCTGTGCACTATTAAAATTGAAAATTATTTCCCGTCAAATAAATAGAAATGATAGAACGAGTTTGCAAATGAGTAACGGAGAGAAAGGTAAAACTCACTGGACCTATTCACCTGGATGCAATGCATTGGATCGGATGTAAAAAATGACCACCGATTCTTATTCATCCTAAATTCATGGCCTACGTACAAAAAATAGTGGAAGTTCATAAATCTGATAAAAATTCAAGTTGAAAAACGTGTTTGGAATGCACCTGGCACTGTGCCTATTGATGCAGTGCTCAGGGATTCGGGAGAAATGAGAAATGCGGAGAGTGGACGTTGACGTTTGGTCAAGTTGAACTTCGGTCCCGCACGCGACATGGAAGTCCATGAAAGCACACCTTATTGTTACGGTTCCTCTTTTGTCTGGCGGAGGGGTGTTTTTTTGCTGCTCTGTTAGACCTTCCGTCCCCGCACTTCAATAGGACCAAGACGATCTTAATTTGAGCTCTACGTAATCAGGGAATGGTGGAACCCGTGGTTGATCGATAACATTAATTAAATTTGCGCGTGAAGGGAAATTTCGGTGAGCAGTCTCGATCATAAGTCAGCTATAGAATCCTTATTCTTTCTCCTTCTCCTCCCAAACACTTGGAAGAAGAAAATCCTACCCAGTTTGACGAAAAACTAAAAAGAATTGAACTGGTGACCACAATTTTTTTTAACTTTTTAACTTATCTCTTATATATTAAAAAAATACATCTTACGAATAAATTTTTGAACGTTTACGCTCTATATCCTACACTTTGAAATATGAATATTATTATAGAAACGCATCGAACGGGGGAATGGTAAAATAATAGCAATGTTGTTGATTGTATAATCGTGGGAAATATCAAAATTATGCTCCATGATCTAGCGGCACTTGAAAGTATGAATATAAAGCAATGATTTACGGAGGTTAGATTGAACATTAATATTAGCATTAAACATTAATATTTAGCCAAGAAGTTCACATGCCGCTCTTAAGTCACTCGGAGAATACCGAGAAGTTATAGGGTTAATCGTACCAAGTATAGTATCATAAAAAATTCTCCCAGCAATTTTTACAAACGGATAATTTCACCCTGGAATTCCGTGCATAAAATAGACTTAGTTCTGCTCCTTGAAGAAGTTATAAAACGGATAAGAGATTTTCTCTTACTTTATTAGCAAAATAAATTGCAAATCTCCTTGAGAGCTCGATAAGTTTTTCCCCATAATCCAATCTCTTAAATCCTCATCCTTTTCATTTGTCTTGTTTATTCACAGCCTTGCCTTGCACCTTTGGGAGGATGTCGGATCAATCTACAGTTTTATCTATTACGAGCTCTTATAATTAGCTCTAATTGAGGCCAACGGGATTAATCTTGATATTCATCCGTATTGATGGACCACGGTTTTACTAGAGTTGTCGTTAGACAGTGCAGGTTCGAAGTGAATTTTCTTTGGTGATCACCTTAGGTTCTTTACAATGAACCCGGGTGAAGAGCATGCTTATTCCATGTTCTGCAATGGCTGAAAGGGGGAACTTTTTATTTTTGGTCGCCCTCTGGTGCTCTTCCAACCGTCATTTGAATTTTGGCCAAGATGGAAAAACGCGAGAGCAACCCGAAAACCATGGTATCATACATGCATCAATTTGGATGAATCCTCATCAATTATTTCATTGAATTTACGCTTGACACAATATTTAATTGTAGTAATCAATATTAAATGTAGATAGTCTATGCAAGAAACAAGTTTTCTCAACAACAAGTCAAAAGGATATGTATGTTTAAACGAATATTAGCAATTTGTTGTCTCCGGCGTAACTTAATGGAATTTGCATAGCATATTGAAATGAAATGAAATTATTGACTTTTTAATTCCACACACTTTATTTAAAATCACGGCCCAGGTGTCGACGTTGACCGTCATCATCGGGTCAATGACCTGATGATGACGGTCGTGGTTCAACGTGGAAACCTGGGTCGTGTTTTAAAATAAATTGTGTGGAATTACAAAGTCAATAATTTCATATCATTTCCATAGAATATTAGCAAGATTCCATATGTGTTTTGATTGGCAGAAATTTATTGAAAAATGTGACATTTAATGAAAATTTTAAATTTTAGATCCCATCATTGTCTGGAAAAAAGGTTCCCCACCAGAAATCTCGTAAATGTCCATTTAGTTGATCAAGATAGATTTGAAGAACTTCGCATTTTGAGAATATGAATGGTGCATGTAACCTAAATGTGAAAGGATAGTGTGTCTTAGCGAAAACTTCCAAAATGAATGTTCGTATTCAAAGTATGTTCAAGACTGGATTAAAGCAATTTAACGAGACTCGTTTGGACATTAATTGTTTTTTTGATTTTTTTGTCATTTTTTAAAATTAAAATTTGTGTTATGCATGCTAAATTGAACCGTATGCACCCTGAAATTACTGCTTATTCCGTTCGAATCATAATTGCCAATTCTTAAGAGATTTTTGTTATCTTCGGAAGGACTAATTGTTGTAAGAATTCTGCATATTCGGGTTTTCACCGCGTTGTTGTTTGAAGCCGACAACAGTTTCGCCGAAGTTTCATCCGGCGTCTTCACGTCGAAGATGAACGAGATCTTCGACGTGAAGACGCCGGATGCAACTTTGGGGAAACTGTTGTCGGCTTCAAACAACAACGCGGTGAAAACCCGAATATGCAGAATTCTACAAGCCACCGCCGCGAAAATCTACGCAGCCATATACTAATTGTTGTAATTTTCATGGAAAACATTGCGCGAATTTGAATGCTAAAGCAATATTTTTCCCTTGTGGTCTTCTCTCTGTAGCTAATGATTCGCATTAAATATCACCTGCAATGTCACGAATGAAATATGAAGTTTCACTTCTGCTTTTCAAGTGACGTCACTGTACCCCAATATCAGGTCAATATTACATACACCGAAATATGTTGCTCCAGGTTTGATAAAATCAGACGTTTGAAATAAATGTACATCAGTTCTTCATAATAAATGTTGTTCGTAACCAGGAAATCCATATTGTAGGTACTTAATTGGTCTGGTAAATGTTTAAAAGGGAGTCAACATTTTCCACCTTTCCGTGTTAATCTGCGGATTTGATTTCGAATTCTAGCACATTAAATAGACGAACGTTTTAGTTTCGTACTTCCTATGCCAGTTAATCCAGTGGCTTGATATTCTGTAATACACTATTGTAGGTAAAGTTACATGCGGATTAAGCTTGACGGTTTAGAAATCGTTCACGTGTCAACATTTTAATGAGTTTTTATAACCATATCTTTGACTATGGGGTGACCATACCTTACTCTGGCTGTTGAGATGACGATTAACATACCCTATTAACCAACAGACATTTTGCTATACATATGCTTTGATAAGTTAAAATTAAAACAAGATTCTCTACTAATGGGCATTCATAAGGATTGTACTGGAAGAAGTTTCTGGACCACAGACTTCCGAGAGCGCTCGAGATACATGAGATTAAAGTCAAAAATACTTTCACCGAACGTCAGGCGTATTATTAGTAGCCCTAAATATAACTACATATGAATATCGGAATGTTAGATCACAAAGCAAAGGTAGGACAGATCGGCTTCTAGACAAAAAGATTTACATGGAGCTCTTCTGTTTACAAGACAAGGCTCTCAGAATAGGCGGAAGAAGAGATTGACGGTCCCGACAGCTGTGACCATATTCCCTTGCTCTAGTAAGAGGAAGATTTCTCTTATACAAGGGGTTCATTCTATATTCATTACTTTATCAGCTAGTTCATCAATGCTAATTTGTTTATTGAACTCCCAGTTTCTCTTAAATGTTCTCATAATTTCCAAAAAGATTTATTTTTATCATTAATGATATAATCAATATATATATATATATATATATGTGTAGTAAAATTTCCTGATACCGATCAATCTTACTGATAAGGGAAATCACGCCATGCTAAATCTTTTCCATCACATCGAGCCATTTGTTTTTGGGTTTGAGCTCAGGCCCGAACGAGTGGACAGCGTTTCCAAACGCTGGCGGTTTTCTTTTGAGAGCACGAACGTTTTGTCACAATGTAGTACTACGTGTTAAAGGGAATTTACAAAGGAGGATGACGGTATATAATTACAGAAATCACTCTTAGACAGTTTAAATTTAAAGAGTATGATAAGAGGGTCTC
Source organism: Hetaerina titia (assembly GCA_037158775.1). NCBI lineage: Eukaryota > Metazoa > Arthropoda > Insecta > Odonata > Calopterygidae > Hetaerina > Hetaerina titia. Next base: position 136,234,171 of record CM073768.1, read on the forward strand.
AATTGAAGTCTTTTAAAGACATACTTTGGTTGTCCTTACAGTTAGACATTCTAACGAATAAGAAGACTGCAATAGCTACATTTCCCACTTTTAACATATTGTAATTAAGGAAATTAAGAAAATTACTTTAAATATAATTCGTAACATAGAGTAAAGTGAATGAGTATAATATTTAGAGAAATGTTATCAGCAATTAGTTAACCAATCGCTGCATCGCTCCATTGCGCAAAGCTTCGAGTTTAATAAAATTAGGACATAGTTCTTTGGAATGATTTATAATGCAGACAGGTCCATCGTTAAGTAAAAGGCATGTCTAGCACCTAGGCATCTAGCACCTTTCCTGCCTGAAAACTTTCTCTAATATCCCTCATGTCCATCGGCAAGGTAAACCACAACTCTGCTGATTAAGGCGCTGCCCACTAATCACACAAAGGCCGTTACAACCAAGAAGAAATGTCCCAAGCCACAATTTACGCTTAAAGTTTCCACGAATAAAAGTTTCCGAAATAAGAAAGTTGACCGGCACAGATTCCAGTCTAAGGTAGTAAAGTCCAGAGTAATCATAATGCTGGCAAAAATTTTACGGCACATTTTGGAAACAATGAGTCCACAATTTGCATGAAAATCGTGGAAATCGTTCTTCAAACACCCAGGCCAAGGCCTTTGTGGCTGCCTCATGATTTAAAAGGATTGGTATTCTTAACCGAAATGCACGTTCTCCAACGGAAAATAAAATCCCGCAGACGGTGGAGGAGAGAAGCCAACGGAGAGACATAGTGCACCCGTGAGGTTTGAATACAACCGATTGATCCTAATGACCGCATTTAGGTGCCGTGGGCAGGCTAACCACAGTTCTCCTATAGACCCGTATTCCCTCGGATTTCCAGCCGAGTGCCGTCTTAGAACTTCGAAGGCTAGGGTAGACGGAGCTTAAAGCCTTGCGGTGCCCCATTGACTATGGCTAGGAGTTACGATGAGATTGCGCCAGAGAGCGGACTTTAATTTTCCGATTGAAAAGGCCGACTTGTCTGAGCGTCATTGATTTAAAATAATTGCTTGGGCCATACTGACGTCACGGCTAATGAATTAAATTTGCCTTTTTTTCTGAAGGGTTTTTTTTAATAAATATATTAAAAAACTTCGACCATGGTTCCTTCGAAATCAAATTCGTTTAATCATGAGTTTTATTTTCACCCTTCCGTATATTCCGTATTCGCTTTTTAAGTTTAGCATTTAATCTGTGATATTGAATAATTACATTTAAATGAGTCCAAGTTTCACATAGCTTATAATATTTTTCTTTGGTTTATGCGCTTCATTGATGGTGATTGCAAATCGACTCGACATTTGATCCTCCGGTAAATGACTTAAGAAACGACGTGGAAATTGACCAGAAGGGTTAAAATGGCTGAGGAATAAAACGATATCCCTTCTCTGCTGAAAGATTGCAAACATTTAACCATTATAGGAGACCTAAGGGCTTTTTTACCCTTGTATACTATAGGGGTGGCAGTGCAAACTAGCGGGATAATTTGCAATTCCTTTGCCTTTGAATTCCAACGATTTGTTCAACGCTGTAAAAGGAATATAAAGTACACTCAATTACTAATTAACACGGTTCAGTTCCACTGATATGGTATTTTGTATACTTCCCTCTGGCGATTTTGTTGCATACCTTTATTAAGAAAAAATCACTGTCCATATTTCGTTGGGTACAATTAGTCAATTAGTCACAGATTTGGAATGCCTATTGAGAAGGATTTCTTCTTCGCAGATGCCTGAATATTTTACATATTAATCAAAGTGAGGAAAAGCCGCTAATAATAAGCATTTGAAATTTTTTACAATTGTGTCGCAAATGCGTGATGCCTAGAGAAGAGATGTTTCGCTTTCTTTGGCGCCTTGGGCATTTTCATTGTTCGTCACTATAATCAGAAGCGGAAAAGCTTTTAAAACTGTTTTTTCCCCAAATTTTTAACGCACGAGTATCTTTCTCTTGACATCCAAATAAATAGAATGCTAACCAATGATGCGAGAGTAATTTTTTCAATTAATTGTATTTCAGCCATGCATTCAAACAGAACAGAATTTCCACTACATTCAATTATTATCCATAATTCTTTCCCCGCTCTGGGAAAGCATTTTTTCCCAGTGAGAGAGTATTAAAACCCACAGTATGTGATTTCTGATAAAGTAAACATTTATCCTCATGAACAGCAGGTTCTATTGCTATTTTAGTTGATATCCTTTTGAACTTCCCATTCTTCTCGCAGAAAAACTAAAGCAGTGTTAATGCTGAATACTTTCTCAAACTTGCAAGACTCAGATTCTGGACGTAAACCACGCACTATATCAATATCAAGAGCTTTCACAAGGCACAGATATGAAATCTCTAATACTCTCTGTTATGAGAAACCAAGGAAACCAGAAGGCAATCCCAGTAATAGCTGATTATTTGTAATGAATTCTCTTGCTTCAGTAAACTATTCAGTATGGATATCTACGCAAATGGATTCTATCACCAAATAAGCATATGCTTAAAAATGAACATTAATTCATTTCAGATATCTATATAGATACATATATGTAGATATATGTTTATATATGTATATATATATATTTTTTTAAAATTTATATATATATATATTCATAAGGGATAGGAATACACATAAAAGACAAACACTTGAATGGTGGGGAAGGCGGATTGGAGCAGACCTCATATATCCCTTACTGGGGCTAAGAAATATTTCTTTGACTAGAAAATATATTTTTGCATTTGTGATCTACCCGATTCCGCCTTCCCCACCATTCACGTGTTTGTTTTTTATACGTGCTCCTATCCCTTTTCCATGTATCTATATCCATGTGTGTGGGTGTACGTAAAACTATACCGCCTATGCGTCGAAACTGGCTGTAGTGTGTTTAAGTTTTTATGAAAAAATGCTAAGTTTATTTTTTCATTGATCATGAATTTTCAACAATTAAAGCCCGAAATCATCGAATTCATTAGTATGCATTACTGCAATGTCACTCTTAGATTAGGAGACCAGAAAACAGATCTTCCAAAAGATCCACCTACTAACTTTCAATATTTACAGTGTTACACGGTACTTCGCCTCTATTTCCAGGTATATTTTCGTTTTTCCTTTTTTGTGCTACCTGTCTCGGGACAAAATGACTCGATGTACTCAGGGTAGCGCTATTTTATTTAATACAGGGCTATGCTTTGTTACATTAATGTCTCAAGCTATATAAAAAAGTGGCACAAAACAATGCAATATATAGTTTTTACATATTTTTCTAAAAAATTCTCGGAAATTCACGGAAAAGTTGCAAAAAAAAGTCAAAATATCACCCCTTAGGCTTGCAAGTCCACTCTGACCGGAAATGAGTGTTTTTTAAAACTGGATTCATATCACTACACTTCACATGATCATGAGGATATAGTATATTAAAATTTCAAACAGTCGCCAAACTTGTTATTGGTATAAACCTAAATATCCCGTCCCTTTTAAAGTAAAATCACGTTAAACTCGAAGTTCGTCAAGTCCCCCTTAAAATGAAACAGCCAACCAGCTAAACGACCTTCCCTTGGTTAATCTCTGGTGGAGCCTCAATGTCATATTGACTCCTTGCCTTGCTTATGCCCTCGTACGTGAAACGTTTGCCACACCCATGTGCGCGACACTCCGACACAAAATGTTACAAATGCATCGCTGAGTCATTGAAGTGTGAGAACGAATGCTTTCCAGTTTTTCATTGTTCTCTTCATTTATATGGGTTTTGAAATCCATTTTTACGTTTGCCTTTAATTTAAAAAAAAATTCCATTTATTCATTGCACATTTGTGAACTATCTTAAAATGCCTCACGATCTGATTCCGAATTTTGTGTATATTTCTCCACTAACTCGGGCGATTATTCTCCTCCTTGTTCCTCCGTTGTTAACACACAATCTACTGGACCAGTAGAAACGACTCCCGTCAGTGCTCTTCATTTACGAGGCCCGCAACCCCCTCGCGTCGGAAGGTCGAAAGGAAGGGCGTAAAAGGGAGAAGGCGAGCACGTGATGCGGGCTGCTTGAATCTCTCCACTCCCTCCTCTCTGTTTATATTAAAGTTTTTAATCTCTTCGCCTTTCACGCGGACGTCCCGCAATCTGTTCCTGTCTGTGGGGGCGGGGGCGAGGTGAGTGGTCCGCGGAAAGGGGGGGCGGAAGGGAAAGGAGAATGCATGGGGGTTGTAGAGAGAAAAAAATACACGAAGGCCATATCCTTGCGGGAAGAGAGATTAATATATTTTCCTCCATCCTCTCTCTCTCTCCGTGTTCGCCCCAAACCTCCTCTTTCTTCCTCTCCACGAATCTCCATCGTTCCTTCCCCCCAACCTCCCTAAGCCTCTTCATCACCCGCCCTCCCCCCCCACCGCCCTCTCTCACCACCTCGCCCTGCTGTAGTGGGGATACTTTGATTAAAGTGGCGCTCGTTGACGCCCACACACACGAGAGGTCCCCGGGAGGCGGAGGAGGACGTCCGTGGCGGAGTGGGCGGGCTCACATGGAGGGTGTTGGTGCATCGCCCGTCTCGGAAATAAAAGGGGTCTGGAGGTCAAGGGAACTAAGGGCGGCGACTGCAGAAAGGGATGGGAATGGAGGGCGTCGTTTTTGGGGGGGGGGGGTGGCGCGGGGGAGGAGATGGGGCGGAGAGCGAATTTCGAGCGATTTGGGGGCGGTGTATTTCACGTGAGTGCTTTTTGCTCGAGGTGTGTATCAAAACTGTGCGGAATTGCCCACTCTGCTGAATTCCAAGTGTACATTACCATACTCAGGGTGGGTGTTATGGCCTCAAATTGAGTGTGAGGTGGGATGGCGAAAGTGTTCCGCGCGTGCCACTGTCGCGTGTCACAAATGTGCCCTTTAGGCGCGGAATGGGGCGAAAATATCGAAGGCAAGGACGATTTACATTTTGGGAACTTGTTGGCCTATATTTACGAAAATATGTAAACTTTCAGCCATCAGGTCGCGATGTTGATGTATTCGGCTGTACTGTTTCTCACACAGAATTAAATTTGTGCGTTTTTTCATTGAGATTTTGGTATATAAACGTACGTACACGTGTAATGTATACATGACTTACTCTCCTGTCCCTTACTTCCTTCTCTCCCTTAAGAAAGGTGGCGTAACTAGCGAAAATTCGGGGTCGAGTGTTTCTTTTCTTTATTGTGTGTTTCTGTGTTTTGGTTTTGTTCGCTGGTGCTATCTTGATGGACATTATTATGTAGTGCATATCAGATACATAAATACATTTTAGATATATATGTTGTGTGTGTGGGTCGCGGTAGTCCAGGGGGTCGAGCGTTGGACCGGAGGGTCCCGAGTTCGATTCCCGAGCAAGACACCCTGGGCACCTGCAGCTCCACCCAAGCTATGTGATTTTTTGGGTACCAGATCTTCCTGGGAAACGATAACCGGCACAGGGCTGGTGGAACTGGGCCCCCTACCCTGATGTGTAAATTTTACACACCGTCGGGCTTAGTACTGGGTGGACTCTAACATCACCTACCGACCTTTATTTATGTGGAGTATTGCTCATATATATATATATATATATATATATATATATATATATATATATATATATATATATATATATATATATGTGGAGTATTGCTCACAATATCCACACGCGCCAACCCAGACGAATGATTAAAGTATTATTAATATCCTTTTCGCGTAATTTTTCATAGGAAACAATTCCAATTTCTGAATAAATGTGGTTGAATACCTAAACACACTTTTCTTTTTCTATTTTTACCTGAGAGAAATACGGCTCTCTCTAATTTGCAGTTCGTCGAACAGCTGGCATGTTCTTCAGTAGTGCACCTAAACTATTTTTGTCGCTGAGTAACAAAGGTTTCTGATACTGGTATACGTTCCGGTAAAATGAGCATTCCAAGCATAAGTAAGATGAAATATCTAGTGACCCTAAGAAAAAGAAAATGTAACCTAGTGTTTTGATTGTCATGCTTTATTGGTGAAAACTTTACCAAATGGCCTTTTACAAATATTAATTCAAAAAGCTTTTAAAATCACTTCAAAATTGTTGAATTTGTAATCGGGATTGATTTATCAATTGAGGATTTTTTGTTATAGGGAAAACCGGTTAGGTTTGATAACACATGGTGAATTTACTGAATCACTCATTTGATAAGAGTTTCATACACTTAGAATATTTAACTTCCAAGAAATTTATTTAAAACTTCGCCAATGGGAGGATCGTGAAATATCTTTCATTACCGCTGCTAAATGCACAGAATTGATGCTTTAATAAAGAGGTATCTCTGTGTTCAAAGCTCTCCGGCATTAAGTCAGTTACCGTTAGTAACTCCTACCTCTGGGAGCGTGATTACCATAGCACCCTGCCAGCTAATCTCTTAATGTATCGTTTGTATAAGAATGGAGTCCTCAGAAATAGCGTTCTTTAACACCTCATCCTGCATTCCATCTTATCTTTTTTTCAGTTCAAATGCCAGGCGGTAGTCGAGTGAAAGCGGTAGGAAAAGAAAAGGATGCAAGAAATAATCAGTTAATTATAAAAAATTGATAATTAAATGTCGACAGAATGTTTTCTACCTGCAAAACTCAAAATTTGGTGGGCGTGTTTACGAGTGAGAGTCGGTATCGCGGTGAAATTGATGGTAGACTGTAAGCAGCTAAAGCTGTGTGAGGCAGGAAGGAGACCCAAGAATATCCCATTGTTGTGGGATGGAGGGAGCAGAGGGGGAGCAGGGTGGGGGGGGGAATGAAAGCGCTGCTATTGTTCGTTAGACGGTTTGGGAGAGCTTGTGAGTAAAGGGGATCCAAAGGATTATTCGCGAGGGAAAGAGAGAGTCAGGTAGAGGAAAAGGAAGAGGCAGTTTTATTATTAGCAGCATTAAATAAACGCCATGGAATGGATTCAATTATACCGCCTTTCAGATTTTCAACCATTTATTTTTATAAGTCCTTTGGAGCACGAGGTGTTAAAGCGTAAAGGCATAAGCACAAATATTCTGAGGTGTGTGGTTTATAAACATTTAATTTTCCCATTGAAAAGTCATAACTGTAATTTGTTTCATTATATTTAATTACGAATAAATGCGATCAATTCATTAAAAAGTTATTGTTCCACAAACTTGGATTCTTCCTTTATATTTTGTATAAATACAAGCTTTATGTCACATAATGGGACTTTACTGGAATATTGACACATAATAGACCTTTTTGTTGTGGAATTTTGCTATTCACGGAACGTAATTTCAGGCATATTTTCCTTCCAATAGTATACTTCTAATAGTAATTAGGTCTTTATTAATATACTTTGTCTACGTAATTGAATTTAAATTTCACCGCTATTTTTTTCGAGTTTAGTGGTCTAAGGCCTCAACTTGTGGAACACTTCCTTGTTGAAAATAGAAGGATTATTTAAATTCGATTATTTTCAAAAGTGCTTAAATAAATATTCCTGAATGTTTGTACGTACCTGATCGTGTCGCGAAACGACGAAACCCGGATCGTGGCGAATGACTTTCATGTGAGAGCCAGTCTTAACTCTTTTTCCTTTTCGTCATGCTTTTGATTTACACGCGCATACGCGAATGGCGATACGTGTTCACATTTATATCACCACGCCTTTTTCATTTTGCTCTCGCCCCTTATCTCCGAACTGTCGACACTTTTGGCACGTTTTCGATCAAAAGTGCTTTCAATGCTGCTGCCAAAGAGTTTTTTTTTACGAAACCCATTCATCATAGATTGCCGTGGACTTAATTAATATGGTGACTGGTAGACATCCGGGGTCGTCTTTTTAATTTATGATTTTTCTCTCGGTCATTAAATTCGCTGCAATTGATGCGGATAAAATGGTATGCGGAGTACGACATAAGTTATTTTCGTGGCAGGAATTTCTATGCTTGTCTACAACATTTTTCCCGAAATACATCTTTATGCACACACTGTATCCTTTTCTAGAAAGAAGACGCGCGTTGTTTCAACTCAAGGAGGTGCATTTGTGCATTTTTTCCACGGCCGTTTTAGTTTGGTTTCGGACTATCTCATGCAAGGGTGCACCGTGCGAGTTAAAAAAGAGAAATCGGGGGGGGGGGGAGCTTATTACTTCGACGTGCCACGTTTGTTTGCATAAGACCGTACGTCGGAAATGCTCCTTGCTCGGGCTGCGTGCTCGGCGAGAGAGAAGCACGTGCAGAATTTAATGCGGAGCGGCGTGCGTAAACAGAGAGAAATGTGGATCGCAGTCCTTAGTGACTGGCATTAGGGGGCGTCCGTTCTCGCGAACCCTGATAGCGTGATGCAAGAACGAGCAGTTATGTAATGTTAACAGGAAAACCACAATATGTCGTGGCTCTCTGATGGTCTACAAAATAGATTCTTGCTCCTAGATAAGGGATGGAAAACATGCGACCTTGAAAGTCACATTCGACCCTTTCTGATACCGCATTGCGATTACTGCAACCTACGTGAATGAGTGTTTTCCCTTTCTGATTAAAAAGAAAAAAAAGCGGTCCAGGAGAAAATGAAATCAATATGGGGACGTCTGTAACGTGGATGCCTAAGATCAAAATGGAGAGATTAAATAAGTAGCGAAAGAAAAAAGAAATGAAATGTGCATAAACAGAGACGAAATAATTTTGTTAAAAGCACGATATTATGTGTGATACCGATATACGAATCGAAATAAAAATACGTGTGCCAAGTGAAAAATCGATGTAAAATACTAGATGTGGCAGAAGGGAGTGATATAATGAGCAGTAGATAGGAAGGAGTGGAGCAGAGTCATTCAAACTTAGCATTGAAAGACGAAAGAACGTAGCCTAAAAACCTTATCTAGTAAATCTAGATTGCGAAAGTATTGTTACTTTATGGAAAAGGTAGTATTGATATAACTAATGATTCTTTCGCCAACCGTTAGCTAGTTTCGTATGATGATGAATATTTAAAAGCTATTTTTTGTGTTCACGCCTTTACACGTTTTAAACAATATTCTCTACATATATGGCAACGATTTATTAAAGTATCAGATCTTTACACTGGACTCTTCATCACGATATCAACATGAACAGCAAACCTTCCTGAGATAGCAATGCATTATATTTATCATAGTGCGGTGTTCGCAAGTTAACATTACGTTAGTCATGAGGTGAATCATTATAAACTAAAAAAATATTATTTGTCTCTTTATGGTTCTGAAAAGAGTTTTTTCTATAAATTTTCTCGAAAAAATGGGATGGCGGAAGAGTTCCAATGCATTTTGTGCACAACGGTTGCCGTATTGTTAATCTAAAACGAATGCCATAGAATGCTTTGAATCAAATAAATAAAAGGTGTATGGGAGTGGAATTTTGACACCGTTATGCTTAAAAAAGAGCAGTCTGAAATTTTGAATAGCCTGGATTTGTATTGTTCAAATCTGTCTATTCACCCAGTTATTTGTCAATCAAACTTCCGTGAAATCAGTTGAGCAAAAAAAAACTCGTCCATCTGAAAGTGACAGAAAAGTGAGATAAAAAAATTAAAAACATTTCATTGTGTACCACGGACGTGAAAAAAGTCATTTCAATAAATTTTGCGTAGCCTTTGCATATTTAGGTCATGGAATGAACTATGATTAAGTGAACAAGTACATATATGTGATGCTTTTATTATTGTGAAGAGGCTAAAATACTTAAACCAATTATTTTTAACCTTAAAAAACGAGGGTAGGCTGAAAACTAATCCACACATGTCCGTAGACCACAAACAAAATGACCTTCAGAATAATTCCTGTTGGCACGTGGGATTGGGTGCTGTTGTCGAATTTTTGCCCTGCCTAATTCATCGGTCGAGGTATAATGATCACCCTTGAGTTGAGAAAAAAAATCGCAAAGTGCAAGAACGGGGGAATAAAGAGAGTTTTGTTTGTTCTCATCTGTGAGACGGCGTGGTACCCATCGTGCACAGATTTTATGGTATCCTAATTTTTCATTAATGAAGCCGACACGTTCCTTGGATATTTAATTATGGTTTGAGATACGTTTTTGAGTAATTCGCCGCTCATTTTCAATTAAATCTTCGACGAGTATGCGATGTTTATCGTCTGTGGCAGTGATCGGACGTCCGCTGCGTTTTTCATCAACAATAATGGTTTTTCTAAGCTCGCAACCACGAAATTTTACCACCCATCGAATTACAGTAGACCTACCAACAGCATCGTCACCATAAACATCCCTTAAACGACGATGAATCTTAGTAGGAGTCACTTTTTCTGCAGTTAAAAATTCAATAACAGCAAGCTGTTTAACTCACGTTGACATAGCACTAGAACACGTCTCCAAACTTCCGCTTTTCGAAATATACTGGATGAATGCAACGACCTCAAATCTGCGCATGCATGTTGAGGGGGAATGTCACTTTCACATGCCACCAGAATCTCTTCTGAAAGTCATTTTGTTTGTGGTCTAAAAGCATGTGTGCATTAGTTTTCAGGCCACTCTCGTACAATTAAACGAATTATTTGCTCATCGATCAAGCATGTCTATTCCCAGATCAACCATATCCATGGCTATATTCGATATTAAGATTCAGATCAGAGAAATAATTTAAAATGTGCAGAATTTTCACAATGGATCACCAAATTGCCAATTGTGTTGATACAGTTACATATTAGACTTAAATGCTTCACTTGCGTCATCGTGAGCCTTCTATGCTTACTCATAAACCTGAATTTCAGCCAATGTTCAGCCAAAGGGGAAATAATGTTATAGTTGATAGGTTATAAATGAGTGTTCTTGATCATCGATAAAGATTTAGAATATGAAATGAGAATATTTATAAGGAGTTTAATTTTTCATGTTACCGAAAACATCAATGAAATTATTCTGTAATGGAAGGCTTAATTAGTAAGTAATCTGAACGAAACTTAGGACGGAATGTGATATTCGATATACGAGAGTGATACAAGGGAGAGTGATTTCAATTTTTGTTCGGAGTACCTGTCATCGAAAAGTTTGATCCTGTTTAACATTTTTAGCCTGATTCTTCGTGTGTTTGTGTATATATATATAATTATATATATCGATGTATATATATATATATATATATATATATATATATATATATATATATCGATGATGTGGAAGTACTCACGAGAGCAATATAACTTTTGGACGGCACAATAGAACACAGAATAAAACAGATAACACGTAAAAGGACACTCACACTGTAGATGATTTAAGCTTTCGGCCTACTCCGAGGTCTTCTTCAGGTCAGACCTGCATACACATTGATTTACATTTGAACTGTAGAAATACGTAAGGAATACCCTTTTTATTATCCCTCGCGATGTTGCGTTTGCCTTCACAAAATCCTCCGCGCACAAGGATGTCTATTGTGCAATTTTTCTATGACAAATGGGAAAATGACGCCCGATGTATTATTTTTAAATAATTCTGACATATCTTAATTCATTATTTGGCGATAATCTTTCACAGAAGCAGAAGTGACTTACTGGTGCTCCGGGCCCATCTTTCTACAAAGTAGATTCTCTCTCCTCTTTAAACCCTTTAAACCATCTTCTAGCTGTGATATAAGGAATAACAGACGTCTATAAGTCTGTTATTCCCTACGGCAATATATATATATATATATATATATATATATATTATATATATAATATATATATATATATATGCGCAATAATATATATATATATATATATATATGCAAATATAGGTCTAAACCGACGTTTTATTTTGATGAAAGCATAATTTCAATGTTGCGTCCCATGTTACTACCCCCTCCGTAGACGAGCCTACCGTTTCATCTGGTAACTGCTCCCCTTGACGAAATACTGCAGTCAATTCACTGAAATTTGTACAACATATATTAAAGCTAATATTATAAAATTAAATTAAATTTTATGGCCGACAAATATTTCTGATAAAGATTCATGAACACCTTTTATTGAATAATCCTCGAGTTTTCCGCTGATACGAACGTATCACGAAATTGAAAATCGTCCTGGAACTGCATGAATATTTTTTCGTTGTCCCTACATTAAAATTTTCCCACTTTGGACAGAATTTCCGTATTCTTCATTATAACCTCACATAAAAGTCCTAATGGAATCCCGTGAAACTTGGTGAGTTACGTGAAATGCGCGTAGTAAATAATTTAAGGGTGAAATTTTGACGGAGCAAGTTCAAAGCTTTCACGACGATTTGAATCAGAACAGCGAGCAATTTGACGTGCTATCAAGTTGGGTAGGTGCGAATTTATGTCTCAATATTTCCCCGTCGTATTCCGAGGGAAAAAAATAATAAGTGCCGGAGAAAGACGTGAATGCTAGCCGGTTGGTGGAGATCCCCGCGATGGGTCCTACTCTCTATCTCTCTTTGGTGAGAAAGCATGAGATAGGGATCAGGAAGTGAGGTCGCGATGGGAAGGTTGGAAGATGGCATGCAGAAGGGAGAATTGGGGGAGACGAAAGGGCGGAAGTGACGACAGAGGAAAACGGAGAGATGTTGGGAGTGGAGGCATTATTTTTATTTTGCGTAGAGGGGCGTGGGAGTGTGGAGGGAGGGGAGGCATACTTCACGGGGGAATGCCGCAGTGAGGGAGAAATTTCATAGGGAAGGGAAAGGGAAACGTTTTATGACGACGCGAAGGGATTGTCTGGAACGGATCGAGACCTTTGCGATATTCTACCTTCCACTCCCTTCATCTCTCCCAGGACCTCGACCCCTAAGACTTTTGAATTATAGGAATGGGCGTGACATAAAAAATTAACCCAATAGAATGGGTGGACGGAGGCTGAGTAATCAAGACTTCCTTCAAGGGTGATATGTTGAAAAAAAAGGCCAAGATGGTGGCAATGACAAGTTGAAGAATACAAATAATTCATCTACACCTACATAAATACCCTGCGAGCCACCAAAAAAGGTGTGTGGCAGGGGGTGTAGCACCAGGAGGAAATATATATATATATATATATATATATATATATATATATATATATATATATATATATATATATATATATATATATATATATATATGTATATATTTTTTTTTTAGGTAATCTACCGGTTAAGGTAGGTTTTTGGATGGACCCAACTATCAAATAAACATTTTGTGACTCCCCACCTAGCAAACTAATCTATATCAGGTCCCTCTTCATCTCGGTGTACTTCTTTCCTCCCTTCATCTCGTCTAACATCCCTATCCTGTTCCTACCCTTACCTCGCTTGCCCAACATTCTTCCCTCTATTACCCTCTTCAACATTCCACTACCGCTCAATACGCCCTTCATCCATTTTTCCTGCCTCCATAGGATTTCTCTCAACAAACCCCTCTCCTCCCCCACCATTTCTAGTACTTCCTCATTTGTTTTCCTTTCGGTCCATTTCACCTTTTCCATTCTTCTCCACACCCACATTTCAAAAGCCTCCAATCTACGTCTATCCTCCTGCTTCAGCGACCACGTTTCCGCGCCGTACATAGCTACGCTCCATATCAGAGTTTTTACGAGTCTTGTCTTAACATCCCTACTCAACGTCCCCGTCATCAACTCCCTCCTCCTTGAGAAAGCCTCCTTGCCTAGCGCAATTCTTCTCCTTACGTCCCTACCACTTTGACCGTGTTGGTCCAAAACACTTCCGAGATATGTAAACTGTTCTACCTGCTCTATTTTTTCCCCTCCTATTTTAATATTTAGCTTAGATGTATATATATATATATATATATATATATATATATATGGTCTAGCGGGTAGAGCGTTGGACTGCTGACCGGAGGGTCATCTACAGTGTGAGTGTCCTTTTACGTGTTATCTGTTTTATTCTGTGTTCTATTGTGCCGTCCAAAAGTTATATTGCTCTCGTGAGTACTTCCGCATCATCGATATATATATATATATCCACGCGCAGTCCCTAACCTGTACGCTAATGCGTATTGTGTTGAACTGACTCCTGGAGGATTTCGACTACGGGCATTCTGGTCTCTTGTCGTTCTAGGAAAAAATGATATTTTAAACTTGTCAGTATTGCAGTCTATCTCTCTAATCTAATATTCGGGATCCCTCCGACCATAATACGTTGGGGTTCGTATTATATCCTTGATGTTATTGGAAAAGGGCCCATCTTTAAATGTTTTTAATAAGTTTAATCTATATTGTAAACGCCGCTGTGTAAGAGAATCCCAACATAAATTGTCTAGCAAAGTGGATACGCTGCTGCGTTAGTCATAACAATGTTTGACAAATCTGGCCCCCCTCCACTGAACTCGATCTAATTCCGAAATCAAATTTATATTTTGAGGATCCCATATACTGGCAGCATACTCTAGGTGGGGCCTGACCAAGGTAAGCAAACATCGCTCCTTCACATTTTCGTCGCATTTACCTAGCACTCTTTTCACAAATTCCAATTTTTTATTAGCACGACCGCATATTTCTCATATGTGTTTTCCCCAGGACAGATCGTGCGTAATTGTTACACCCAAATATTTAAAGGAATCTACCCTCGTGATTTCGGTTAGTTTCAATTGGTAACTATAAGGGAGGGAATTACTCTTTCCCAAAAATGTATTACTACGAGTTTAAAAAAAATTAATTCCAATTGCCATGTGTCGCACCAATTTTGAATTGCATCTAGGTCGTTGGCTAACATGACTTTGTCTTCGTGACTTCGAATGTCCCCATAAATTACTGCATCATCGGCGAAAAGACGGAGCTTGCTATTAACCACGGTAACATTCAGACGTACAGTAGTACGGTGAATCCCAAAATTAGACCAATTGGAGAAAGGAATAACTGTAGAGGACCAAAGATGACTTGCAAGAGCTATGAGGTGGAAAACGTCAGAATACAGAATTATGATAAAAATTATGAGATTCGGTGGTGACGAATTTAGTTTTGAGAGCTGATTCAACTATGTTAACCAAGTCACGTGGCTATCAGAGGTATTTTATAGCTTACGGCTTGGAGTGAGGGGAATTCAAAATAATAAGCGAGTGATGAGGATACTGATCATGAAATGTGAGGGATACGGAAGAATGGGATAGACGGGAGAATATTAGGTGAAAAGGGGGAGGAGAAAAATCTTTTCGGGCTGCGTGAAGGAGAGTGAAAAATAAAAGAAGCTAACAATGGGAATATTTTCGGACAAAAGATGTTTATTTTATTCAAAATAATTCTGAGAGTGCAAATGATGAATCTGTAGTATATTTATGGGACCTTCCAAAACTCATCCGTGAATGGTAACGATATGCTGCTATGATAGATGGTATATTATGAAGCTCTAAATTTGACACCGTCGATAGTCTGAGCTATAACTGAGCTGAGTACATCTTATTTCAATGTATTTATGTCGTGTTGGTCATAATTTAAGTGTAAAATATTTAATAATATGAGATAATTGATAACCAAAAGATATCAATGTTAAATTATATCTTTTTTGAATAAATGTACAGGAAATTGTAGGTAAAAAAATGGACTAACTGCTCTATCACTTCATTTAAATAATATTTTTTGGCTCTCATTAAGTCTGATATCCCTTCTATATATTCGTCCCGGTTGGACCACCCCTTGTTCCAATGATCTCTAAGTACATTTCATGGCAGAGTGTCTCCATGCTAATGCGGCGAAACGTATCCATTGAAAAGTTCCACTATTTTTAAGTTCCCAGTATTCCTCGGTTTTATTGGGCACCTCATGACGTTTCCCATGGGGTTGAAGTGGCATTAGGGGAAGAGGGCAGCGAGGATTTCAGGCCACGTGACCACGGGCTCTTCGATTTAACGGCAATTGCACGTGGACATTTACTCGGTCACGGCGCTTCCTCTTCCTCATCTCATTTTTGGCCCACTTCCCGATTTAATTTGGGGTCATTCCCCCCCCTCCCTCCCTTTCACTTCCATTCTTTTTATATCAATTGCCGCGGATTCCGATAACCTCCGTTCCCCCTTCATTCGTTGCCGCTGAATTATCCAGTGGCGTGCCTTGTTTCATGCAATCCGCGAGTCTCTCGTCTCCGGCTCCTATTCTCCCAATCCAAATTAAGCATGAGGATCATTTCCGAAAGGCCCTGGAGGACTAGTTCAACACTTCCACGTGCCGCACCGATAGACCATTGCACATCCTATTCTTAACTATCCATTTACATCTAAAAGTTATTTAAACTTTTCAAGCTATACTGAATGCGAGTGAGGACTTGGATTTCGGCCATAATAAAAAAAATCGACAAGTATTTGGAATTATGCTGTAGGACTAACGATGCTGATTGCGAAAGAAACGAGGAAATTAATCATTAGGCAGTCCTGAGGAGAGTCATATAAATAGGAGTTATTTACATTGAATCAAACAATGGGATTAATTATCTATTATCTTAAAGACAACACAGGATGTTAACTTTTGCATTGTAATCGAAAAAAAGGGATATTATAGGTTCAGTAGTGAGTGACACATTTTTATAACAGGATCAGCAACTTTGAATTGAAGAATTTTTAAAAATTTATAAAATGTTTTAACGAATTTTTTTCTCAAAAGAATTGATTTATTTCGATCTCCAAAATGTCCAAAAAAGTATATTAAATCGGATCTAACATATTTTGCTCTGTGAATTTTAAACATATTTAAGAAGACAATTGAAATCCATCACTCTGTTTCGTCTTGGCGCGATTGGTCCCAAAACAAAAAAATAAACATTTATATAATCCGACGAAAAAGGTTTCAAAACGCAGCCTGTCGTTGATATTTGTCAGCAAGGGACGGGCGTAGGTACATTGAAGTGTGTATAATCCATCATTGGCGCTCGCTCTCTCCCAAAGGGTCGCCATGTTTCCATTTCCGTAAATGCAGATGGCGTCTTTGATATAGGGATGGAAATGGAAATAAATGGAGATACCTGTGTGTGGTGCACCTTCCTCTCGAATTTTCATTTGATACTTTTTCCTATTGATTTTATGACGCTAACTTACGTACATATACGAAGGAGTCTAAAGGAGATAGGCTCCCTAGAATATCCTAACATTAAAATAATGCACTCCCGAATCGCAGCCCTCGCGTTGGATTTATTATATAAAATATATGAAAGGATATTAAGCATTTAAAGTTTTATCCGTCATTATTATTCTCTAAAATGTGCATAATAGGATAATAGCATTCTTTTTTATCAATGGCAGTAGTCTTTCCTTAGTATTCCTTGCCTATAAACTATGAAAATATATTAGTTTTCTTCACCACGCGGGTACATTTGCCATTAACATACAAGTTATCTTTCGGTGACTTAAACACTTTGCACAAGAATATGTAAAATACTCTAGCTATCAATGATTAATTACCTGCTTTATATCGTCTAGGATTTTATCCTTCCGTGACTCATTATTACTCTTTTGTAAGTAATACAGAAATTAGGCGCAGGGTGTATGTAGTATGGTACCTTGACTGCACTATACACGGTGGAGCAGATGGCTCTTTTCATTATTTGTGTGCTCAAGTATGACTTTTCCGTCGTGAAAAAGTCGATGAAAATATGTTAATGGAAACTATTTTACACCGATGTGCGGAAGGTCATTAAAATATCTTTCAATAAATACAATTTAGAAATTGAATTGCCTAAAAAATATTTTCTGTCATTAACTGTGATCACTGCAAACTACTTGAGGAAAAGAAATCACAGCCTCCCAAGTCCCAAATGCTACGTGTAAGGGACTGGATTATCGTCCGGGGCAGCTTTGGATGATTGATACAAAGGAAAGCACTTATAATAATGTCAAAAGTAAGATATCAATAGATCAAGGGACTCTACCCAATTAAAATGTTAATTCTTTCATTTATAATGTAAATATTGCTAGTCTTATTTTAGAATCAAACGTTTAAACTAATTGCTAAAGTTAAAGGACGAATTGATGAGCCATCTCTCAAGGTTATTTAATTCTTCATTTTATTGCTATCCCTTCGCATTCGTGGTCCTTCTGTCGACGGCCAAAATTTACAGACTACATGGCTTCAGTTAATTTTATAAGCGAGGACCGAAAAGTGGTCACTCAACTTTACATTTTGATTATTTTGAGTAATTGAATGTTTTGGCTTTCACTGTAAACATTAAACAGTAATGAAGCTGTTAACTTTATGACATATAGTTTAATATTTATGAATTCATTATAATTACCGAAGTACTCAATGTTTTCTTCAAATGACGTTGTCTTCATGAGAGTAATATGTCGTTAAAAAAATCGGGGTCGTCGAAATTCAACCTCAATCTTTATTTATTCGTGCCCCTATACTGTGTCATTGCACAGGGATGTCTGAAAATGCGTCCAGTAGTATGTTTTCATTCATATTTCTAATATAACTGTATAAATAACACGTGAGTGAAAATATTTCATTTTGTTTCTGCTCCCAACATGGGAAAAGGGTCGCCAATATGCGAAGAGAATGAGGTAAGGGAGTATGAATAGCTTAAGTGTGTGTTGAAACAGTCAAAGGCAATCATCATTTTTTCATTAGTCACGTCCCCATGGATTTTTTTATTGCTTGTCAGCTAAGGTACAGACGGTGAAAACATTTCATCGGGCGTGCCTGCGATCACGTGATGGCTGGAATTTATTTGCGAAAAAAACTTTAATACAGCATTAGAAAAAATTGAATCAATAATTAGGGAGCCGTAACAAAAAGTAAGTTAAGAGACTATTTTATGGAACCACTCTTTGTGTACCTCTGTTGAATCTCTATGATTTTTTTGAAATGAGGACAGAAACAAAAAGGCGCCTAGTTTTTTGGGAATGTAATCTGGGCGTCGCAGCCGTTTCTCTCGTTGGCCAGCCGTTTCCACGCGGGCCGTATTTATGAGTTGATTGTCGTGTTTTTTGAACAGACTGGCATAAAGTGTGTTTTATATTTTAATATTTTATAACGAGGGCATGTTACGCACTCACCCAATTTTTTTCGTAACTGGCCGAACGCGAATCTGAACGAAACGAGTGGGAAGCTCGAGGGGGGTTTTGAAAGAAGAAAAAAGGTAATTTATTTTTGCCGCGGGGAGGCGACTTGTGGCTCGTTCCCTCTCATCCCTGGAGGTCACAAATGAGAGCAGACGTCGAGTCGAAAAGTTCACGCACGTGTCAGCGTGGAGATGGCACGCGCGGAGGGGAAGGAGTGGGGGACGGGTGGGAAGAGAGGAGAGGGGTGTGACTCTTCGCCGGGCGACGACGCCGGGTGCCGTGGAAGGGAGGACGGCAGGACATGGACGGGGTCAAGACGGTTCCCGTGGGAGAGCTTGGGGGGAAGAAAATAAATTCCGGAAGATAAAGGTTCGAAAAGCGGCGGCGTTGTGAGTCGTTCCTTCAGTACCGAAGGGCTCCTTTAAATTCCCCTTAGCATTTGACCACTTCGTCACATTTTCTTCTTTGACCGTGAGTTAAGTTACAATTCAAGTAAGAAGTCTTTTTTAGAAGAAGTGAAATGGAAATTGCAGCCAAGATAAAGCGAGAGAAATGGATTTTCCTTTAGAAATGATCCCTATCATCTGTTCCGTTATGTATGTACTCTTACTGCTTGCCGCAAGGGAAACAAACTCAGTCCAACCTTGAGGGAAGCTCCTTCAGTTGCATCATTTAAAAGAACCTCACATGAGACACTCGTAAAATCATAGCAGAATTGCAAGAAAAACACTTCAGGGACTAACAGTCATATCATATTCACACAACCTTGAGTCAGAAATATCCACTTCGAGTTAAAATCTCACTCTGGTGATGGGTTAGTGTCAACAATTTTTTTAATGGTCATTTAATCGTATTGTAGTAATTTTGTCTCTCGTTTTTTTCTTTAATATTTCTTACTTCTGTATTATTAATCAGTAATTTTATTTTAATTAATTTTTCTCCATATTTATGCGCACATTAATTCTTCTTTTGCTTCTTTTCTTATTTTTCATACATTGGTTAATTTATATTTTAATTTAGTAAATTATAACATTAGCATAAGGTGGGTTTTATCAGGTTTTTCACATTCTCTTTCTTTCGACCATTCACACAACCTTATTCCTTACGTTTTTCCCACAGTTGTGCATATCTTTCTACGCTCTTTATATTAATTAGTTCTTTTTTATATCATTTGGCACTGAAATGTAATTATATTTTCATTAAATGCATTTGAGAATGGGCTAGAAGAAGGGACAACCAATATCTCCATCTCACCCGAATAGAGCCTAATTATTATTATTATTATCACTAAGTAAACTGTCACGCTTAGTACGTGTATTATTCTATTTTTTAAATTTTTTTCTGCGGCTTAGTGGAACCGTAATAGACTGCTTTAGGGTGTTACGTTTGACGAGGGCACAAGTATATGCTTAGATGCAATCTGACGTTTTATAACTCTACCCAAATAAATCAAGGGTTCAAAGTGCATAATTTTATAGCTTGATGTTATTTGACGCTAAATTTATAAGTGAATAAATAATTTTAAGAAGAAGAAAGCAAATTAGCCCAATTAATAGATCAGCCGTCAGTCATTCTCGCACGCTTACCCCCTCTGTGGAGATATAATTTCCTTCCCTCTGTATATAGCGAAACCGTAATGGCAGGACATTTTGGCACCACTCTAAAATATATTCACCAAATAGGTTTTTTTTCCAAGATTATTTAGTGGGATAACCAGCTTGCAGGCACATTTTCAATGGGACTATTTGTGTTATGAGTGAGCAAATGGTAAGATGGATTCTACATACATTGGTTGGAGTTCTTTTATCATTATAACTATTACAAAATGGAATCAGTAAATCAGTCTTAGGGAACCAATGATTTTTTAAAATGGTATTCGTTGCGCCATATAAAGTTTCAGCATTGATACCAACGGAATTCAGAATGGTGCCACTGCAAGGGAAAGAGTGGAAATTTTTCAGCAGCAAAATTTGCCGGTTTTCAAGGGTCTTTTTGAGAAAAATATCCAGTCGTGTTTTTCAAAAAATCTCTTAAAATTGTAGTAGCATGGGAAATAATGTGCGGCGTGTTCCGATCTACGATCACTTAAGCAGTGCAAGATCTTTCGCATGTGGCTAATCTCTCCAGCGGGTGATTTAACGCTTTACGACCGAGTTTGACGAGAATTCCTGTCTGGGATTGATTCCCGGGGTTTTATGCCCCTTGCCAGTCTTGAATTGGGCAATTTCGATTTGAATTGCTCGTTATTTTCATTAAAATGTTAAGATTAATGATTGGTGAGGTTATCCCCATGAACAGTTGAGAGAGTGCACCTAAATCTGATTGATTAGGAATACCAATTATACTTAATGATCAATTTATAATAAAATATTAAACAATGCCATCGCATCAATGAAGAGCTATGTCTTTAATACCATTTCATGATAAGCAGTAGCTCAGTAAGAGAATCAAAATTGTGAAATTTAAATTCTTCATCACGCGAACATTTATATATTATTTAGTTTACATAAAATTTATTTTCAAGGGTTCAGGTGCTCTTAGGAATTGTGGGTAGATTAAAAAAGAATTCGCAAATTTGCATCCTCGCTCGAAAGCAAACCATGTTCTTCTGAGTGAGTGAACGGATGTATAATTCTATATTTTAAGAGCATGAGAGAGAGAGAGAGGGATGGTTGTAAATGAATGAGATTTCCTCTTAGCTCTCAACCATAGTTACTGAGCTCTCTCCTTTAGATCCTTGAATTTCAAGAATGATGACACTCCATCAGCACTGAATTTTGGTTTCTTCCGTTTTCTGCTCCTAGATAGCTATTGTAGTCCTTTATTTGATCCCTAAGTCTCAGATTCATGAGTGTGTGGCCAATTTGATATGATATTATACGTATCTCTTGGCTTCTTCCATGCCTAACATTTTTGTGGGAGGGTCTGAAAGAGTGTGTTTACCACCACTAATGTTTAATGCTTAAAGAATACCGAAAACCCCTCTCCTATTTCATTTTGCTTCTCTGCAATCTTATCAAACCTTTTCCTTTCCATCTTTCCCCAACGATTGAATTACAGTATCCAAAGTATGATTACATTTTCTTTTCCTTTTAGAGTTAAGTTTTTTATTACTTCGGCGACATCGCCATGCACTTTCGTCATCATCTTAGTCTGTTGTTGGCTAGTAAAACTGTACCAATATCTGTGAGTTTTGTTGCTATAATTATCGTTTTGATTCCTTTATTATGTTTTAGGAAGCTATTTGCCTATCATCATATCAGTTTGTCTCCGGAATATTTTACTCGAGAATGTTTCATCATGTCTGTGATTTGATTCATTAAAAAAAAAAGGAGAGAATAGGTTACCTGGAGCTTCTAGAGATGGCAATGTGATGATTTCCTGTTGCCTTCCATGTCGCACTACTTGAGCCTTTTAAGTAATTTTAGCCACACTTGCAGCGAGATGAGTATCGCTGTACCGACCACGGTGGTGCACACTTTCACTCAACCAAAGGAGAGTTTCGGCCTCCCTCCACCGGGTAAGTGGCGGCAACCACTCGCCAAGTTGCGGCACCTTCATAAGTTTTCGTAAAATGTTTAGACCATCTTTTCTAAGGATGGTCTTCTAAGTCCTCGCGAGTACCCCCGTCGTTTGTCCACAAGTACTTATTCGTCGGGTACACTCACTTACGTACTTCGCAGGTAGCCTCTTTGTCTAGAGGTTGACCCACCCTCCAACCTGGTGGATGCCCTCGGTTTGAAGCTCAGACACGGGCTGCCTGCGTTTGATTCATTAAAATTCATTAACGGACGGTTTTCCTGAGCAAACCGTCCGTTGTTTCAAAAGAAAGAAAGCGATATTTATTGTAAGACATTGATATAATTTATTTTGTTAGACTTAAAAATTTTACAATAATCATAATAATGATGACATTTCATTTCAATAAACGTTCTAAAATGTAGGTGTTCTTTTACGTGTTCTTTATAGCACTACTTTTGTGTTCTATTGTGCCGTCTAAATATTAAGTTGCTCTCATCAGTGCTTCTACATCATCAATATATGTAGGTAGGTCGCGGTAGTCCAGGGTGTAGAGCGTTGGATTACTGACCACTAGTTGTGGAGCGTTGGACTACTGTTCCCGGGTTCGATTCCCGAGCAAGGCAGTCTGGGCACCTGCAGCTCCACCTAAGCTATGTGATTTTCTGAGTACCAGATCTTCCTGGGAAACCATAACCGGCACAGGGAAAGGAACTGCCCCTCCTACCCTGATGTGTGAATTTCACACGCCGCGGGCTTAGTACTGGGTGAACTCTACCATCACCTACCAAACCGACCTTCGGGTTGAATACTGTGTTTATGGTTATATATATATATATATATATATATATATATATATATATATATATACATTAAAACACGAAATACCGCCATATGGCGAATAAATATTCATTCACATTGAAATAGAGATAAGGAAAACGGTAAAGGAACACATATAAAGGACGAACACAACAGAGGTGGGGATGGCGGGAGGAAAATATTTTTACATTCGTGATCTGCTCACATCCGCCATCCCCACCTCTGTTGTGTTCGTCCTTTATATGTGTTCCTTAACCGTTTTCCTTATCTCTATTTCAATGTGAATATATATACATACATATATATATATATATATATATATATATATATATTACTTCACACATAGAAATAGATACAAGGAAAGGGGATAGGAAAACACATAAAGACAAACACAAGAAAGGTGGGGAAGGCGAACTTGAGCAGATTACAAATGTAAAAATATTTCCTTATCCGGGATAAGGATATCCCGGATAAGGAAATCTTTTTACATTTGTGATCTGCTCAAATTCGCCTTCCCCACCTTTTCTATGTTTGTATTATATGTGTTTTCCTATCCCCTTTCCTTATATCCATTTCTCTGTGTGAAGTAATGGTTGTTCGCCGTATGGCGGGTTTTCGTGTTTGAATATATATATATATATATATATATATATATATATATATATATATATATATAATTTCTTCGTAGTAACACGGAAGTGTTGAATAAAAAACTTAGGCAGCAACACACAGCACAAGAACACATAAAAGGAACACTCACACGTAATATCTTGATAATTTCGACGGACTCGAACTCCGTCTTCTTCGTAAGATAAGTTAGGACTCATATGTATGTATGTATGTATATGTAGACGTAGATTGGAGGCTTTTGAAGAGTGGTTGTGGAGAAGAATGGAGAAGGTGAAATGGGCCGAAAGGAAAACAAATGAGGAAGTACTGGGTTTGGTGGGCGAGGAGAGGGGTTTGTTGGGAGAAATACTATGGAGGCAGGAAAAATGCATAAAAGGCGTATTAAGCGGCAGTGGGATGTTGAAGACGGTAACAGAGGGGAGAATGTTAGGCAAACGAGGTAAGGGCAGGAACAGGATAGGGATGTTGGACGGGATGAAGGGAGGAAAGAAGTATACAGAGATGAAGAGGGACCTGATGTAGAGTAGGTTACTGGATTGGGTTTTGTTTGGAGTTGCAACATATTTATTTGATAGTTGTGTCCGTCAAAAAAACCTTCCGGTTAAGGTAGGTTTTTGTGTCCCACATAGACTGTATTTATCTATAAGCACGCGTTTTTTTGGCTGCGACTTTTCTCTGAACCACGACTGTTATTGTGCCTGTCTTGAACTATTCTTGATGGGCTTGTAAAGGGGTTAAGAACTAGTGATGGTTAGGGTTTATACGGCGAGGAAATAATTCTATAAAATATTACATTTTTTATGCTGTGAAAGTCATAAGGGCGAGTAAAAATTATTCTGCCATCGTATGAGACATTTTTCACGATGCTAATCGTGTATAAATCCAAATACCCGAAAGACTACCTGAAATTTGTTTTTATTATTTTCATGTTATCATTGATTAATTCGGAAATATAGTTTTTTTTTAAATCCATTAGTTATAACCTCAACGTCCTGTAGACCAAAAAATACGTTCTTATTGTGGTCAATACGATGTCCTTCAAATATTTGGCCAGGAAACTGCCCCATTACAATGCCCTTGTAAGCCTCAGCTTGATAGTCTCACGGTTTGAACATGAGCAATTAATTGAAAAACATCCAATCATGAACAAAAAAGTTACTCACGCATGCGCGATACACGCACATTAAAACGTTCATAAGATGGATTCTCAAAAAAAAATGGTACCGTTATCTGCGAAACGGGTTGGAGCCCTCCATTTATTATATTTTGTGTTCGGCCGCCGATGATTTCCCAGAGTGGCAATATCGGAGAGAATCGCTTGTTCCTGGGGATGACTCCAATCACAGCCGCTTTGTTGGAAATGATTTTGCAAACAATACTCTTAAGGCTGTTTTCTGGCCAGCCTCAACCCACCCCAGAGAAAATCTGAACCCATAAGAGTTGATATTTTAGAGTTATCCTCGCGGTCACGGGCCGCACGCCGGGGCCCTCCCGGGACAATATAATTCCGGCTCGCAACCTTCCAGCCCTCTCCCCCACGTCCCGCGAAGGCAACAGCCCTCCATGCCCCCCTCCTTCACCTGGCCACTGCCCGGGCGAAAAAGTTCATCTTCGCCGAGTGTGTGGGTGTGTTGGGAGAACAGGGGTGTGGGGAGGATATGGAAGTGGTATTGGCCGGTTTATTACGGCTCACAAAAGGATTTTGTGATTGAAAAATTTTGGGAAGGCGAAATGGATCGGGGAGAATCATTGCAGGGGAAGAGACTCTGATACCACTGAAAGCACGGATGGGGGCATTAAAGGCCGTGTACGAATAAGTGCGTCCTTCTGTGTTGAAGTGTGGAATCGATCGAAGTGAGAAAGAAAGACCATGGAGTAGATCTAACAGGAAGCAACCAATAATGAAGAATTATAAAAAGTGATCTAAGCGTGTGTGTCTATATTCATTACCTTAACGTTTTCGAGATTGGTCAACACTTCACAATTCATGCTACATGGTCGATGGTCATATTATTATTAATAAATTATATGCTTAAATAGAGCAAATTCTATGTGAAATTGATTGCAGTGTTCGCGCATAAATTTCCCCGCCAAACATTTTGTTTACAACCATGCACATCATGAATGCCAAATTGAAGCCAAGGATTCGTAACATTACTGGTACCTAGAAAAATTTCCTAAGTGTAGGTATTGCAATAGACGTGTACAATTCGGATAGACACTTCAGTTTCAGCGGTTTTTTAACAACTTTGGAAATGATGAATTTTTATATAATCGAAAGAGTATTCAGAATGTAATACTTCTCCACTAGCAGGTGCGTTATAACTTTTAATCGCGATACTCTGCTCAATGCACCTATTTTGCATAGCTTCCTATTTCCCTATTTGCGTGACTCAGGAGAGAATTTCTCCCGCGAGTTAAAGTTTCACCGCAAGCTGGGGAACCCTCCAGCCCATTGGACGACGAGAAGGGGGGAGGGAACGAATCGCGGGGGACATTGCGGATGAGCGGACCGAACACACCATCACACTTTTTACACCACAAATATCTTTTATCCAACTAAAACATCAGCAACAAGGGATGTATTGCTCACCAGGCATCACATTAAGAAACGACAAAACCACATTTCGAGGGTATACTTTTTTCTCAAAGAAACTGTGTATTCCATCTGAAAAATTATTCGACTGTCCACATAAAAACCACCTATATGATTTCTTTACACTTTCCTTATTCATATTCACAATAAATATGCTCAGAATATTCCAGATTTCTATAAATTGTAATTAATTTATAATCACCTCTCGTTACAATGTATAATGCAGAATAATTATTTTATACATTCAGTATAACTGTAGATTGATAATAATATGTAGTAAGTGAATTCACCATTCTAATTAAGACTTGAAGAACCGATCTCTTACTTAACGGCATTTCAAGGAGCATTTTTTCTCCCTCCAAATGGAACTAATGGCCAATGCCCAGACGCGACTTAGAGCAGACTGTTGTATCCTCGAAGAGCCGGAGTGGTACGAAGTTTTTACACCCCTACGCCAGATTAAGGACTGGAAAACTCGAGTATCCTTTGGAGGAAGGTAACGGGGGGGGGGTGCTCACGAGTGCGGCAGGGGGGGATGAGAAGAGGATTATTGGCATCGCACTTCCTCGGGGCCGTGCCAACGTTTTGAGAGCTATCGGACCCTAATTGGGGTTGTTGGGCCGGGGAAGGGGACGAGGACGGGAGCGATTCGATGAAAGGAGGACCTGGGATGGCAATATACTCACTCCACTTAGCGTTAGGGTTAACGAGCTGGAAATATGACGCTAATTCAGGTGGACGTGAAGAAGTGCTGAAGGTTAGGTAATCGATGACACAAGACCTCCACTGGAGTAATGGAGTAGTGGCGAAATGTCTCCCACTGATTTGCAGTCTTTTATGCGCTTCCTGTGTACGGACGAGGGTCATGGCATCGGCAATCGAGTGGTTCTCGAATTTCGATTCACTCAAAAAATCGCACCATACAATATTTGGGAGAATTACATCGACTAATTAAAAAGTCGCAAATTTCAGTATTTTGCTGCGAAGAAACTGAATACCAAAAATTAAAATTTTGCTTTTTAATTCCTAATTAGTATGTAGTTAATGTTTAACTCCTAGTTTGTGTCCAGCAGTAAGAAATGGTGAAGTAATACTCAGCTGGTGGTATTCTACAGTGATGACCATATTAATAATCAAGGTGAATTGAATGCCATTTACTCCATACCTGTGTTATGCGCCACTAAAAACATTAATGTGCCTGGAACGAACGACACATACTTGCCTTCCTTCTCACATGTGCCACGTTTAACGCTCAAATTAACTGGAGTAAGCCATGTATAAAAAAAGGTATTTCTTTGATTCGGCCATCCTTAGTGAAATTGCCCGAAAAATATTATTTCATCGCTAAAATGCCTCTCGAAATTCAACGTGGGGCATTAAAATAAGTAGAATCAAGTAATTAGATCAATTATTACTTACGCAATCACAATTTCTTTTAAAATTGACATTGTATAATATATATATATATATATATATATATATATATATATATATATATATATATATATATATATTATTATAGGTAATCTACCGGTTAAGGTAGGTTTTTGGATGGAAAAACTACCAAATAAATATTTTGTGACTCCTAACGAAACGCAATCCAGCAACCCACTCTTCATCAGGACTCTCTTAATCTCTGTGTACTTCCCTTCATCCAGTCCAACATCCCTATCCTGTTCCTGCCCTTTCCTAGTTTGCCTGACATTCTCCCCTCTGTCTTCAACATCCCACTGCCGATCAATACACCCTTCATCCATTTTTCCTACCTCCATAGGATTTCTCCCAACAAACCCCTCTCCTCTCCCATCATACCTAGTACTTCCTCATTTGTTTTTCTTTCGGCCAATTTCACCTCCTCGATTCTTCTCCACACCCACATTTCAAAAGCCTCCAATCTACGTCTATCCTTCTGCTTCAATGACCACGTTTCCGCGCCGTACTTAGCTACGCTTCATATAAAGGTTTTTACGAGTCTTTTCTTAACATCCTTACCCAACGTCCCCGTCATCAACTCCCTCCTCCTTGTGAAAGCTTCTTTGCTTAACGCATTTCTTCTCCTTTTATCCCTACTACTTTGACCGTGTTGTCCAAATACTTCCAAGATACGTCAACTGTTCCAGCTGCTCAATTTTTCCCCTCCTATTTCAATGTTAAGCTTAGCCTTTCTCTTTCTGGGAAATCGCATAACCTTTGTTTTATTAATTTTGATTCTCATCCCATATCTGTCGCACTTAATTTCTAATTCACTCAGCAATGCTTTTTATACATATATAAAAAACCATAAACACAGTAATCAACCCGAAGGTCGGTTTAGTAGGTGATGGTAGAGCTCACCCATGTACCAAGCCCTATACGGCGTGTGAATATTCACACATCAGGGTAGGGGGGCCAGTTCCTTTCCCTGTACCGGTTATGGTTTCCCAGGAAGATCTGGTACCCGAAAAATCAACTAGCTTGGGTGGAGCTGCAGGTGCCCAAAGTCGGAATCGAACCCGGGACCCTCCGGTCAGTAGTCCAACGCTCTACCCACTAGACCACCGCGACCCGCTTATATATATATATATATATATATATATATATATATATATATATATATATATATATATATATATATATATATATATATCGATGATGTGGAAGTACTCACGAGAGTAATATAACATTTGGACGGCACAACATCAACAAAAACACAATAAAATAGATAACACGTAAAATAACACTCGCATTACAGATAGTTTATGCTTTCGGCCTACTCCGATTGTTTAAGCTAGGCCTTCTTCAGGTCCAACTGAAAAGTCTTGGGCGCGGAATGGTGTACAGGGAGGGAAAAAAGGGGGGAAGGTGTAGGCAGGGAATTCTGGTAGGGGAATTAAAGATGGTTGTTAAGAGTGGGAATTTTAAAGGATGGGAAAACTAGGATATATGCGGATTCGCGAGTTCTCACCTCTATGTTGAAGGCTGAATCGCGTAGGGATTCTAGAATTGATAAGGAAAAACATTCGTAGAATGACGGGTTGTCTGAAAATGCGTGTGAATGAATAGGAAGAGAAGGGAGTGAGACAGAATTACAGGAGTAGCGGTGATTATACATTCGAATGGATAGAGGGGTAATGCATTCGCCCATGTTAAATGAAGTGCGTTGTTTGCATAACAAAA
The DNA here is from genome assembly GCA_037158775.1 of Hetaerina titia. Classification (NCBI taxonomy): domain Eukaryota; kingdom Metazoa; phylum Arthropoda; class Insecta; order Odonata; family Calopterygidae; genus Hetaerina; species Hetaerina titia. Next base: position 136,263,862 of record CM073768.1, read on the forward strand.
GATAGATAATATTTTTCGAGAGGCAATTAGCGTGGGAACGGGGTGAAGGGGCAATGAGGAAATGTGGGGAGAGGGAAGCAGATCTGATCAGCAGATATGTTTACATCGGGGGCGGGTGCAGGTCGGGGAAATATGAGGAAATTCGTCAGGGCGGGGCGCCAAAGAGTTGGTGGATCTCAGAAGGTTGGCTGGTCGTCTGTAAGCGACAGAGGGCCATTGAGGCAGTAAGGATGAGGTCGCGTCATTGTCATGTAAAATAGGAAAAAGTTGTTTAAGAAAGGTTTTCAGTCTGTGGGATCCGGGGAAATAGGTTGTGTAAAGGTTGAGTCCTGCGTCAGAAGTGGGGTTGTTATTCTGTGTTGTGTGTGGTCGGGTGGAGCGATAGATTTTATTCTGTAGGAGCTTTTTTGGGTAACCGCGTTTGTGGAGTGCATGATGGAGTGCATAACCGAGATTGTGGAGGTATTTGATGAGGGTAGCTGTGGTGTTGCAAATCCGATGTCCGCGGATAGAGAGAGAGTTGGGAATTGAGTGTTTGGTGTGGGAAGGATGACTACTGGTATGGTGCAGATATTGTTGATGATTAGTTGCTTTGATATGTACTGAGGTGGGGAATTTGTTATTGTGAAGTGAGATGTCTGTGTAAAGAAAGGGGATGGTGGAGTCTGAAATGAAAGAAGTGAATTTAACAGTGAAAGAAGAATTTAAGGCCAATAAGAAATTATCAAGAGACTCAGAGCCGTGTGACTAGAGAATAAAAATCTAGTCAATGTAGCGGACCCAGAAAAGAAGTTGAAAGGGTTGCTGTGAAAGGAAATTCTCTTCAAGGTGGCCCATGAAGAGATTGGCGTACGATGGCGCCATCCTCGTTCCCATCGCTGTGCTTTTTGTTAGCAGATAAAAACAGTATTGGAAGGAGAATGCATTTTTGGTCAGGACGAAAGTGGCTAGATTGAGGAGAAATTCGGTCGAAAGGCACTGGGGTGGGGGGCGTAGATAAAGATAGTGTCGGAGGGAGGATAGGCCTTCTGCATGGGGAATAGAAGTATAGAGGGAGGTGACGTCGATGGTGGCCATAAGTAGGTTGGAGGTGGAGGGACTGGAGACAGAATTTAAACGGTGAAGGAAGTGATACGTGTCTTTCGTGAAGGAGGGCAAGGTGAGTACGATAGGTTGTAGGTGGTGGTCATGGAATGCGGAGATTCTTTCGGTGGGAGAACTAGAAACTATACGGCGGCAGGGAATGTTGGGTTTGTGTATTTTCGGGAGGAGATAAAACTGGGGTGTTCTGGGGTTTGGGGGTGAGAGTAGGGAAATGTGTTGGGAGGTGAGGCCTTTTTCTGGTCAAGAGGCCTTCTTCTGTGTCGTTGAGGTGACTGAGGACTTTGGAAATATAGTCTTGGGTGTTTAATATTATGGCTGAGGAGCCTTTATCGGCGGTGGTGACAACGATGTTGGGATTGGCCTGTAGGGTTTTTAGGGCATGACATTCGTTTGTGTAAAGGTTATTTCTTGGCTTTAGAGATTGTGTGTAGGATTTATTAGAGACTTTTTGGAGGAGACGTATGAATATTTCCACGGGATGATTACTGGGAAGGGGTTTTGGTTCATGAGTTGAGGCCGGACGGAATTTGTTGAGTGCGGGATTGGTTTTAATTTGACTAGAAGAGTTGCTTTGTGCTTTCTAAAATACGCGCTATCGAAGGTTTCGGCAGAAATTGAGTTTTGTCGGTGAGAATGTTAATTTGGTTGATTTTTGGTGTGGGAGAGAAGGATAGACCTTTGCTTAGTCCGGAAATTTCATAAAAATATAAATACATATATTTTTTATATATATATATGTATATACGAGCAATATAAATTATTATGTTTTTTTATATATATTTTAGGCTCGTAATTTGCCTGATTCCGCCTTCCCCATCTCTACTGTGTTCGTCCTTTATGTGTGTTCCTTTCCCCTTTCCTTATCTCTATTTCTATGTGAATGAATATATATATATATATATATATTTTAACACGATAAATTCGCCATATGGTGAGCAAATATTCATTTACATAGATACATAAATAAGGGAAATGGGTAGGAATGCATGCAAAGGAGAAGCACAATGTGTATATAATTATCATAGCGATGATGGAACACTTTACATTATTTCTACGACAACACTAATTACACCCAATAAGGAAACGTATCTTCCAGTCAAGGTTTGTGTCAAATTTCCCTTCTTCCATTGAGCGTCTGGTCTGGCGATACATTGAGCCGTCCCAATAATCCATTCGGCGTCGCATATTATCTTTAGAGTCATTTGTCTTTCTCAAAATCTTATCCCTGTTCACTCTCTTTTTTTATGGGCCTTAGTTCATCCACAAATTTGGGCCAAATTACTTCCTGCTTGTAACAAGGTTTTATAAATCTTTCACATTTTCCTTGGCCTTAATTTAGTTTTTCAATTAATAACTCCTCAGAAATATCCTGAAAACTTACCTTTTATATATTTACGCAATCTTATTAAGACGAAATATCGATTTTTCCTTTTATATTGCATTTCCCTTGAATCCTTCGAAGGCAGCGGGGTTTTCTAACGTGGATCCTCCCCTCCTCAATCCCAATAGTCTTTAAATGCTTCTCTGGTTTTTGGCTGATTCCAATCGTATATATTGGATGACATTATTTTTATATTGCACTTCTCTTCACTTTTAAATCTACTTAACCAGCATTTATAACCCATCTAAAAATAAAATTGATTTTCTCTGTTAGGCAGGTAGGTTGTGTTGAACTTGAAAGCTTTTACACTTTTAATGTTAAACATTTAGAGCCACTGGAAAGTTATTGTCTAGCAGGACTTAATGAATATCTTTTTTAAACACAATTTGAAAATTAAATCAGATGTATTAAACAACGTATTCACGAAAACTTTTTCGTTTGCACAATCAGCAAATCACTCTTTGAAAAATTTATACGAAGAACATTTGATACGAAATTATCCTTAAATACTGCTGTCATAGGAATCAAATATTTATTGAAAGTCACACATTTTTCCCCAATGGAAGAATATCGTAAACTAACCATTTTTCTGAAATCTTGGGTCTAAGTTTTCATTAACCAGTGTACTGTATTAATTGATCTTAGTGATAGAAGTCAATTGCTACGAGGTTACTAGTTCTGTTTCATAATTTTAAGCTCTGCTTAAGAAATTTTGACTGCAGCAAAAATATCAATTCTAAATTGCTCCATGTCTATCCTCACAGATAGAACTATTCTCAAATTTCTAGAATATCACTCTTCATTTCTCCATTTTATTTCCTTTTCTACTGCGTCACATCTCAACTCTTTTCTTCCCTTGATTCTCACGAATTTACTCTGCGGAGGTCAATGCCCAACACTAACTCCATCTGTTTATCCTTTTTATTATCGTTCTCAAATTACTATTTCCTCTGCCCTCATATTCTGAATAACGCATTTTCTTGCATAGATGTTCGTTGACTCTTTGCTGCTTTTGTGCGATGGCAAATTAAATCGTCTTGCTGTGATTACGGCGTATCCTTTTTACTTTAAGGGCGACTGGTTGTGTTCCGGAACAGGGTCGAGGACTCGGCAAAGTACTTTCCGGGCTTGTGCCCCGAGTTTCTGACGGAGAGCGACCGGCCGGGAAACAGGCGAGAAATGAGAGGGCAGGGAATTGGAAAAGTAAATATTGAAACATAAGATTGGAACGGGAGAAGTTGAATGCCCGGGGGGGAGGGAAGAGGAAGGGGATTTGGTAAGGAGGATGCGGGGTGGTAGTGAAAAAAGCGACGCGGAAGTTGGCGAGTGGTGTGGAGGGAAAAGCGGGGGCCGTAGCATTGAGCTCTTAATCGAGCTTTTTCAAGGCAGAGTTTCTTCTCCGCTGCCTCCTTCTCTCCACGTATCTTCAGAAATGTTCTTGGTCGATTCTGAATTATTTTTGTTGATCTTGCGGTTTGAGCAATTCTACTGTCTGTGCGTATTTAAGTTGACAAATCATCCTGTTTCGGTGACCACCCGTCTCTTTCGAACATATGATTTCTTCCAGTACCCATTCATTCTTAATCCTTCATAATTACCGGTCAGTAATAATAAAAGTACGTAGAATATTGATCACATTTTTTTAAAAGTCCTTCAAAAATTCAGTGTAACGCGAAGATTTGTTTGAGAATTAGAGGGTTTTCTCTCTCTTTGAATAGAGTACAAAGCCTTTTTCTCATAGACATGCGAAAAAAATTGGAAATTGGCTACTGTTTGGGGTAGGCACCGATCAGTGTTCCGAACGGCTTCTGAAAGCTGTTAAACGCTGTTGTGTGCTTATAAAATTCCTTTTTCGAAACTAAATCTCCATTTTTCTCAAATTTTGTAATTCGTCTGCTGTTCATTCTCATTGAACGGTCATAACTTCCAACATTTTATGCCAATTCTTCTTCAACCACACTTGCCTAAACTTCTCTCTTAGAAACACATATAACAAAAAATACATAGCTATCTCGAGTCAAATTACAATCTTGTCTGAGTTATCTGGAGGACAGATTGTCTCACGATCCTTGGTATTCTTGCACCATTCGAATAAAAGTTTTGGAATTCCGTGCTTGCATCTTTTTACATATGGCCGGATAATTTTCACCATGAGTTAATAATAATGATGACCATGAGTTAATAAATAATAAATCCTAGAAAATGGAAGCGGATTACGGAATTTCCACAAAATTTAATATCATTGTTGAAATTAGAAATTCCTCATTTTACCAGGTTTGTGTGTGGTTGTTTACATAGAATTACGTAAAAGAGACAAGCATGGGCGTAAGATACAATTATACGGGAAAATGCGTCCTGAGCAATGTGGATTTCGTTATCCCCCCTCTAATTTTGATATTATAATTTTAGATAGATAATTTATACTTCCTGTATGATGATGGTGATGATTAGGAAAATATCTATTGAACGAATACATTCTGATTATTTCCGCGCGAATTAAATATGTGTGGAAAAATAATCAAGAATCGTAAATACGTAATTTATTGTCCACATCGAAATCTCACCCTCATCTTCTCTCGTCCATTCAGAGAAACCTGCTGTTTTTTTCCTTTTCAGATCATATTTCAGAATTCTTCTCTCATCTAACGAAAGAAATTAAGTTTTCCGGCCGAACTCGAGGTGAGACCGAGCGACTGATACTTGTTTATTAATCACTCGGCTCATTACCAACACATCTCCTTGCTATATCATCCTCCTTCCGGCATTTACCTCGAAATTTGTTATACATGTCCTTTTTTCCGCGGCATTTCATTCCATTAATTTTCATGGTATTTACAGTACCTAGCCTGATTGTTGAGAGAAGGAAAAGAAATCGATTTCTTATAGGAGCGCATCTTTTCCTTTCGTATTTCCTTAAGACTCATAGTATTAATAAGAACAGGACAGATAAATGTTGTATGTTATATTTTTGACATTTAACTCTGGACAAACAATTTCTCATTACTTAAAATGAGCCTATACCTCAGCTCTAAAGTTAAGTTCAATATTACAGCTGGCTATCAGTTAACTCATCACTTTTTATTTACCTTGCTGAATGGTACTGGTGGTGCTCCATAGAAAACCAATTGAAAGGATTTCTTTTATTCCAACTTTCATTGAAAAGAATCAATTACATTTAACAAATAATGCATCGTAACTTCGACCAGTGACTTTGGAAACTTAAAAATGTTACGAATGAGTTCCACTCTTCTTGAACTTCAGTTTTAAATCTAAAGTAACAAGAATCTATTTAACTGGGGCATTATTTAACTTTGACAAGATACCCAATAAGACTTAATTCCTATGGGATCCTTCTGAGGAGGTGACACTGATCTCCAAACATCACTGATCACTGACGAGAAACTTTTCCTCTTCGTAATTTAGTATCCCCAAATTCCAGTGTGATTGAGGAAAGGAGGAAACTAAGGTGCCTCGCGAAGATCGTGCCGAAAGTGATCTTTTGAGAATGAATACGACGAACTGTTCCTTTTATTTGATTGTTTTCTTGAGAATTCTTTTGTCTCCTCCCACTTTTGCAAATATTCTCCCCGAGTCACTCGACCCATCAATTTGACCTCCACTGCTCTGTTTGCAACACTATATCTCCACTTCTTCAGGATTCCCTCTTCTGCTGCTACTGTTTCCCTTTTCTTACCACCATTGAAAAGCATGTTTCCGGTTGACGAACTGCTTCCTCAGATCCAGACTTGTGTCGTTAGCTTGGAGTTGAATTTTCTTCTGATAGGATGTGTCTTTCTCTTGGACTGTTCGGCTAACTTGTTCTCTGTTCTTTCAATTGCTCCTCGTTTTGCTTCCCGAAGGCCAAAACTTTTCAACTCCTAGCTTTTACTTTATTTTTTTAGCCCTCTGATATTTTACCGCATGCTATTATTTCGTACTGTTTTAATTTGTTTCATTTCCTTGATCATTCATCACTTCCTTTAAATTAACCATCGTTCTCTTCATGCGTTCAAAAAAATACGAAAACACTCTCTTCCTCTACCAGTGGTCAAACGCATGTTGCTGCTGACTTTTACAAATTGAATCCTTCTTATTTCCCTTTAATTAAAAAAAATTATTTCTCTGCGTGCATTTTAAAGATAGTGGGTGGAAATCCTTACTCATTGCCTAGCTCATTTCTTCATTTTCTCGATTCTCAATTTAATTTCAGTCTCTTGAGCTCAATACTAACTTCAGAAAACTCCTCTGTCATTTTAATATTTTTAACGGAAAGTAATATTTTTCTAGTGGAATTAATATTTATTTACCATAATATGCATTTTGACCAATATTGTATTGATTTATCCCGTTCAGTTTTTAAAAATTGAGGCAGAAAAAAAACAAGGTATATCAATCAAAGGTGTGATTGTCATACACTCTGTAATTGTGATTCTGATGATGTCCCAGCAGAAAAGCTATACGATACCATGACTGAAATACCTTCAATTAATTTCCGTCCAGGACATCATCCTAGTACTTAACAGAAATTGAGAAAACAAGCAAAAGAGTATGCACATCATGATCAATAAGGATTTATGAAGAGAAGGGGAACGTACCGGCAATGAGAAAGCGTATAGAGAAAGAAATGATTATCATTCCCAAGACACCTTTGTCTGCAGTTTGGGAGGAAATGTTGGTAATTACTTAAAAAGACCTATGTTTAAAATCAATAGTTTTTCCTATCATTTTGTTTTCTTTGTTTCCGCGATGGAGTAGTATTACTTATTATGGAAGGCGACCAACCGCTGGTCATTTGCTCCATTAAGGGTGGATAGGAAAGGAAGAAGGGTGGACAAAAACCCGGCGTTGGTATCAGGCTGCCCTTAACGAAAGGGATACGTCTCATTGTCCCATCCGACGGGCGGCGTACTCACTTAAAGAGCTTTCCACAAATCACCTCAAGTGGGAATCGGGATACCACTGAAGGAAAAGCTATCATCTCCTGAATTCAAATCGAAAAAATTCTAACCTCTGTGTGGGAAGCCAGTACGCTAGGCACCGCACCATATCGATCTCTAGTTCAAAGAATGAAATTGAGCTTTTTTTGGAACGACTTCCGATTATGAATGCGCGTTCTATAACTCTTAGTTTTAGACTGACATATTTTTAAAAACGTCTAAGAATGGATCAAAGGGATTTCCCAGAAAAGAAAACAGTTCATGTGTCACCGTCACGTCGAGAATTGCCCTGGGTTTTGGTTCAGCTTAATCAATTGGCAGGCCACGTGTGCAGGTGGTGGTGAGGGGTTCTTGGCCCCTGGTCCAACGGATAAGGTGATGCAATGTTCTGGCAGTGGTCCCCACCTAAGGCAAATTTATTGCCGGCCCTGAGACGCTTTTATGGTACACAACCCTGCATGCTCTCCTGCTGTCAAATGAATTTGGGTCCTAGCACTTTTTCTCCAGAACGTGCTCCATTGTAGATTCATAGTAGTTTTACAAGAGTTAGGAAGTAGTCTCGGTGTACCAAAATTGTTTTCATATTGGATTTGTCAATATTTTGAAAATATTCGGGGCTTTAAAATGTCTCCGAATTTCTAGATTTGGTGATCAAATTACATTGGACCCGGGAACAAATGATCAATAGAATTCACTGTGCAGTGTTGCCACTTCCTCGAGGAAATAATTGGGTGTTGTCCAACCGAAAAACTTAGTAAAATAGTTCTTATGTTTTATAAAGAAGTTGTCTTTATCTGCAAATCAGGTATTTTTACTAATAAGGATATGTTTGTTGGTCCGGTTATTAGTTTGAAGTAGCTTAGACGATCGCGTGCTAGATTTATGGAAAAGTGCAACTGTTATCAAAGGACCAAATGGGTGAGAATGGAGTATTGAAGTTAATGGTGGGGAGGGAGTGTACTTGAGAATATAACATGCAACTTTCGTGTCATTTGTTATCAAAAAGGAGAGAAATTACTCCAAGAATCGTCCTTTCATTTTTTAAAACTAATAATTGTTGAAATCTTCTTCTCATTTAAGTTTACTACTAGTTGAATCTTTTTTTATCATTTTGCTTAGAAACAATGTTATTTCTCATGGGAAAATTATTTTTTATTACGAGCGTTTTTTTAGCCTGGAGTGTTCTCGTTTTGCTTATTAATATTTATCTTGCATTCTAAGGTATTGCAAGTTCTGCCAAATACTCCACAGGGATCCGTTCTCGTTTCTAAGGCGTGCTCGATTGTGATTGAGGATGGAACTTTTCAAGAATAAACATATCATTCTCCAAGGATCCTTCATCTTACCATTACAAGCCTTGGATTCTTGTTTCTTGGACTATTTCATTCTTAGCATACTAGTTAGGTCTTGTATATAATTCATTTTGCGTCTTCCAGTAGAATAAATGTATCTGGTTGGGCACCTGAAAATTATTTATGTGAATATTTATGGCGTTATAGACTCAAGAGTCTCAGGTGAATTTGAGGAAATGCTTGTATTATGCCAAAACCTACGGGTATTAAACCCGTAGATATTTCAGGGGTTTTCCACCCTGGTGGATCCCAGATGAATACGATTTCGCTGCGATTCCTCGTAGCACCTGACCTGAAGTACATGCCAGTAAAATTTGGAATGACAGAGAAGCCGTCGTCAACTAAGCACAACCAACTAAAGAAGGTTATGCTCTTGGGATTTCATCCCGAAGCATGCGGAAGCCTTTGTCAGAACGATATTTTATCTTTCCGGCTTCCTCGGTCAATTATTTATTATTAGTCACCATCAGCAATGTTTTATCTCGCATGTAACTGACGTTTTGGATTTTCTCCGGAGTACCATTGCCAAACTTTTATCCGAAGATTTTGGTATTAGGGAATCGGGGATATTCAGGGTCGAAGCGAACGCTTGGTATTTCATGTTATGGCGGTTGAATCATTCTGAAAATAAATATATCTGGCCATAATTTATGATATTGCCATGTTACTCGAAAAAGTGAGAGTGCGAAAATTGGTAATAATCAATGGAAGAAACGTGTGAACTGTTACGTTTCTTTTCGTTATTTAGAAGTTTTTACCACGGATAGTTAGGAATTCGCGAGGCCTGGGTACAAGCATAGATACCTTTCAAAGGAAAAAATCTGGGGTTTAATGTGGTACGTCTCTAAAGTCGTACCATGAGACATACTCTATCCGATATTTGCAATGAAACTTGAGAGAGTCAGAAGTTATATAAGTAGTAGTGGTATTAATTGGTTATAAAGGCACTCTGACGTTAAATTCACATCACATTCATGAAAATTATTGCATAACAACGCAGCTCTCATTCACAAGGCTCAATTTGGACCCCAGACCCTCAAGACGTCAGCAGCTGTATATTTAGATAGTTATAAATAACACACTCGCCTTATAGGTCGCAGGATTTAGGTATGGACGTTTTGTAGTCATGCGTTGATCTTTCTGTTTGTTGAATTCACGACGCGACCTGATTTCAGAAGTTGGTGAGCCTTCAACACCCAATTCTGCACACAACCACTCCACACCACCGGATGTGGAAGAAGTAAGGTTTTTTTGTTCCGGAAGAGAGAAATGCTGGGATCATGGGGGGCATGAGGGAGAGAGAGGAGTCGTCAGAAAAGGTCTCCGACGACAGAGAGTGGTTTTTCAGTAAGGGGGAGAGACTTTTTTTATGGATATATGTTCCGGAGAGATGAGCGTCTGCGATAGATTGGATGAGGAGGGAAGACTGCCAGTCCCCGTTGAGTGTTAACCGAAAAGGCTTTGAATGGGATCGGCTCAAGCATAGCGGGGGAAAGGGAGGGGAATGGTGTGGGATTTGGGAGAGAGCTTGCTTGCTATGCCGAAAGCCCGTTACGTGATATTTATGTGCAAAATGTTCGCAGTAGACGTCGAAGATATCATTTGGAGCCGTAAATACATCGGAAGTCCAGATCACATGGCGAAGATATGGGTCGTGAGATAGATCGTCCGCCTGAATGCTTTCATGGTTTTTATTTCCTTGTCCCTGATATCCGCTCAAGATCAGCGCGAAGAAAAGGGGATTGTCCCTCGCCGTCGGCAAATGGAACTGTCGCCTCTCCTTTTTTTCCATTTGCTGGAATTTATTGAGTGCAGTTGGCCTGCTTGAGGTGGATATCTTCTACTCTAGGTACTTTTTTCGATTACTTTTTTGTCTTGTTTGCAAGTATTAATTGTTATAACACCTGCAGGGGATATGATTTCAGCGATTATGCATCCGTAGTGAGAATGGAAGAAAATTCATACGCAATACGTATTCTTATTTTCAGGGGAGAGGAAAAAGAAAACGAACACTTGATAATTCCGCCAAATAAATTATATTTTAAGGCTCAAATTGCGAAACGTTTGATAATCTGTGTGCTATTTATAGCAAATGACGAACCATGACGGATTTGATGTCGTTTACCCTATTTCGATTGGTGTGAAGTGAGGACTCCGTCAGGATGATCACATTCGTCGTAATTTGTATGCTAGTGATCTATATCAATGGTACATACGATTTCCTTAAGCAGTCAGGCAGGACATTCATGCGTAAATACATTTTTCATCTTATTTTGAAAAAAGATGAAATATTTTGATCAAATTTTGACTGCAAGATGGGAATGCATTAGTGTATCCTCATAATAAACTTTGAAATCACCAAACAAAACATTATCATTTAGATGCATGTCTTTGAAAATAAATCACCAACTGTTATGCCAGTGCTAAATTCTGTTTCTGAAAGTAATCGAAAATAATTGAAATAGATACCTATTATGATGTAAAAATGAAGATTATTAACTGATGTGTCTCATTGATTAAAAAATTAAATTTGTTAAGTTGTAGAACACATTATTGACTAATGAAGTTCGACGGCTTTAACCCATTACGACGTCATCAGGCCCAGTTCAACGAATGAAATTGAGTTTCACCTTGTAAAATGTGCCTATAATCCATTTAATTGATCAATGTTTTCATGCTAAAATGATAATGTATTCTCGAATTTTGTCATGTTTAATATTTAAATTATACAGCGACATCTTTTAAAACCTACTGAATTTTTTTAAATATTTTATTCACTCATACAGAGAAACATTCGATACCATTGCCTGGGTCAAACTTTAATAACACAGGCCAACAGTGTTTTTGGTGCCGGAGCTTTTAATGTTGATTTAAAGAACAATTGGGGTGCTGAATCCAATAATGACACTAGTTTTTTTCCTATCGGCTATAGTTTTCAAGATATAGATATGTTGTTACTTACGTAAAAAATCTTCTACATGATGATATGGGAATATTATATTAATAATTATTAATATAATATTCCCATATCATATTACCCAGCGATGTTCCTGGTATTTTATCTTCTGTAAGACCAATGCTATTGTATCGTATTCTTCTTTCATTTTAGTTGAATGAGCGATTGGTATTGCACCAAACCTGTTACCATTGTGAAGAAGTACACATTTTAAACTACGCTTGGAGCTATCAATAAATCTTTTACCGAAGTCGATACAAACGATTTTTGTTTTTTAATCTCATTGGCCTACAATATAGAAATATACATAAAACTTATTGACAGTTTATTGAAAATAAAAGGAACACCGCAGAGTGGTTATAAATTAGTATGCTTATAGATTTATTTAACTTTGAAAATTATTTTCCGAAATATATCAAATATTAAAACTAATCGTAAGATGTGCCATATCTAAAAAAGTAGAGCTGTTAAATAAAAACGGATTTCATATTTGGATTCAGCTCTACAAATATAGTTAAAATCATCACAAAGATTCCCGTCACCAAAAAAAATTTTTTTTGTAGGCCTGTGTAATCAGTCGGAAATATGAGTACTGCACTACATGGTGATCGATATCCAGACAACAGGAAAAATTAATAGTGGAGATTTGATTCTACCTCTGCTCCGAAGAACCAGGAGCCCGGCAGAGAGAAAAAAGTGAGTTTTGCTTCCAATGACTTTCAACATTCATTCAGAAAATGTTATAATAACATAAAAGAAAATTTTCATTCGGCAATTTGTCCCTAAAAAGAAACAAATGGCATTACGTGTTTTGCTTATGGTGTACAAATTTTGTCAGAGAAGGAATGTGGACAGGCAAAGTTGTGCACCACCATTGAATATATGGTCAAGAGGAAGGGCAGAGAATAAAAGCTTAGAGAATAATATTTTTTTAACGTTATAAGAAAACATCAGTTTGAAAAAATTAGTGGGAAAACTAGCACAGGCGGAAAACATTTATTTAATTTTAAAGGATCGAAGAGGTTAGTTTGGTTGATTGCGAGCGAATTGCAAAGCAAAAGAAAAGTAAATAGCCGTTCCTCGGTATCAACAGCTAACCTCTTAAATGTATGTATTGAATTTTTCTACAAGAATTGTGATGAGATTGAATATAATGAAAACAATTAGGGGAGTGTTGAAATAATCCATTGAGATGTGATTTATGATAATATGTGTGTGATGCAGAGTATACGAATGCAAGTTCTATTGTCCAATCCTATTCAGAGAAGCAAATCATTTTTCCCTTGCACGTTATTTGTCGTTCTTCAGCTGCTTTAATTAGTATTCATTCGAGAGTAATTTCTTACTGTTCGGTGCATGATCATATTGCCATAATCATTGTATTGATTATGCATCTGCCAGTTCATTGATACATGCGAATTGGATGGGTGAAGATCTACAGTTTATAATCTGGTATCTACTAAATTTAGGTTAACATCTACACATTTATAGCAAGGTGTCTTTTAATATGCAAGGATTGTGTAAAAAGTATCGGTGGCAATTTTTTCCTGACGTGTGCGTAAAGAGCTGAATTCAGACCGTCGGTCAAGTGTGTGTATGATCGCAGATCGTATATTGGCGTTGATAAGATGACAATTCACCCACCATTATCACAGAAAATTTGGCAATACGAAAAATCTGCGATAAACCCTTCCCAAAGGTCTTGACGGACGATCAAGAGCATGTTCGAGTGTCTGCGTGCGAAGACATTCTTGAATGTCATCGCGACGATTACCCAACCCCCCTTATGGTCCCAACTTGGCACCAGCAGAGTATGTTCTATTCCAAAAAGTGAAATCCTATTTCAAAGGACACCACCATGGGACTCTTTAAGTGCCATCAAAGAAGCCTGCTCGCGTACCCTTTAAGGACCTGTCGTAATCCGTCTGCCAGGGAGCTTTACAGTCATGAAAAAGCCGTTGGAAAAACGGCTTTGACGCTCGATGGTTGTAATTTGAGAAATTTTGAGGCATTGTAGTAATAGCTGAAATAAATTTATTTTTTTCGAAACTTTTCCCGATGCTTTTTATACAACACGTGTACTATTTGCTCTTATTGTATAGTTCTGAATAAGTTCCAGAAGGAAGACAATTACATTTTCAGTTACAAACTGTAATGCAAATATTGAGTAGAAAAACCATAACTCTTTCCAGGGCGTCATGATCTATTTAAATACTTCGCTTTTCCGTACCTCATTCCTCAAGAATAAACATTTTTTTAATATAAATTTTTCCAAATTCTACCAGTATTTATTTCGACCAATTGAGCAAGAAAAATTTCCAATGCTCAGAGAAGGGGATGTAGTGGAGAGGTGGCGAGGAAGGGGACGATAAAAGAAATGGTATAAAAGAGGGTGTGAAGACAGAGGGAGGGATGAGCGAAGTGATGTAGCACGATCGGCCGGAGATGAGAAGAGGAAAGGGATTTGGTTGACGAGGGCTCTCGGATGACGCCTGGTTTAAGGCAGTGGAAGGAGGGAGGGGGAACATTCCCGGGAGGTAGGGGGACACAAGGGAGTGGATTTGCGGCCGCTTAGCGGGAGTTGGTGCTACCCTTATATCGCCGTGTTTAGAGGGCGAGGGGTGGGAGGAGTGCAGGAGAGAAAGGGGAAGTTTTCAATTCGCTCAACTTTTCTCCCTGACACGCTTGTTTCCGGGGCATGATCCTTTGGCTGGTTTCCGCGCGCCCCTTGTAGTTTTAAACGAAGAGCCCCAACCCCCCCCTCCCCCACCCCCGCCACTCGGCCACATCGCCGCAGGTCGGTTTCCCCGAACGAACACATCGTATCGCAAAAACATCGCTGCCAGCAGTTATTTCAGTCCTGTTCGAGTTGGTGCTGTTTTGCATGCGACTCGCTCATTAGTGACTCAGTCCCGAGGGCAGATCGTGCTAGCTTGGTTTTTTAGAAAATTATTTGGCCTGTAAATGACTAATGTTCAATCGAATTCTAACCCTAAATAATGAGGGGCTTAATTCTCCTCTAAGACTACATTTTTTGATAATTATGCTTACGGAAAACACAAGTTGCTATGATATTCTTTAAAGAGATTCAATAGTGCATAAGTAATGGTAGTATATATATATATATATATATATATATATATATATATATATATATATATATATATATATATATATATATATATATATGCATAAACCATAAACACAATGTATTCAACCCGAATGTCGGTTTTGGTAGGTGATGGTAGAGTTCACCCAGTACTAAGCCCTATACGTCGTGTGAAATTCACACACCAGGGTAGGGGGGCCAGTTCCTTTCCCTGTGCCGGTTATGGTTTCCCAGAAAGATCTGATACGATCAGAATCAGATTTTTCAACGTGTTTTTTATTCATACAGAAATTTAAATGATATCCGTAATTTACCTACAGAGAGATGCCTACCCGAACAAATAGCGAAATACTTTCGTGCATTTTGTTCGCATTGCCTTCATGGTTCCCTAAATTTTATCTCTAGTTGTATTATGGAAAAATAAAGGCAACGCAAGTCCTAAATGAGCAACAGGACAGCAGACCTGCATTTCGTGTCCGGAGGAGGGCAAATATATTTTTTATGTCGAGTGATGAGTCCTGCCAGTCACTAAAATACTTACTTGGATGGCTCCATCACTTTTTACCGTGATGAAAGCTAAAACGTAAGTATGATTTGCGATAGTTAATTAAACATACTTGCTATTGTGAAATGCGCAGCGGAATACTGTTTCGATTAAAATTTAAGTAAGGTAATCAATTAAAATTTAACTTCTTTTAGTCTGGTCGCATGTTGGATATGCGAATAATAGTGATTTCTTTAGTAGACACAATTTGATTGTTTTTATATGAGACTGTTGTAGCCAAAATTTCTCCAATGTACAGATGACAAAAACACAGCATTCCCACAATATTTTGTGACGACAATGGTTTTAACACTGTGTACCTGATAATGCCACACAGTGGTGAAACTTCGCCAATTAATATCAACCCTGGAATCGTTTCTGTTTTCGTTTGCGTTTTTTCTGTTGTCTGTTCGGCTGGGTTTTGAAAGACCGTTGAATAGAATCAATAATATATGAAATGACAAAAAGATTTCGGATGGTAGAATTTAAAAGTTGATTCCCAAAGCTGGTTCAAACCTATTACGAAGTTGCGAAACTTTTTAAGTATATGGAACGTCGAGGACATTTCATCAAAAGGTCAGATGACGGAGAAAAAATTTTGGTTAATTCTATCTAAACGACTGATGCAATCATTCATATCGTTCTCGAGCAATCGGGGAACGCAATGAAAGTTGAGGAAAACTTTTAACTATTTCAAATCAAATCTTCACTTTAAATACCGTCTGCTGATCTTTTACGTGACACATCTTTACTCCCAGCTCCATCGTCTAACCTGAGGTATCTCTTTAGTCTTGTGGTTGTAGATTATCCATTAAATTATTCTAAACTATTTTTTCGATCACCGGATATTATCAAAATCGAATGAATCGAATCACAATAATATCAATGATTTGTACCTTTAATCGAATTTTTCATTTTTTATTTATGCTGTTAATCAAGAGTAACATTTTATGAAATAAGTTCTATTTGAAAAACTTTTATATCTTTCTAAATGTCATAAAATAAATTCATTATAGAATTAATCAGAACAAATCTATTAGAGAGAAATGATGATTGACAATTGTGATTTCTACTGTAGTATTTTCATTCAAACGACTCGAGTTCCAACGTTTCGTATTATCTTTAGGCCTAAAATAAATCTATTCAGAAACGAAAAGTTATGTTCATAATTTTACGAAATTATCCTTAATTTATCAGCTTAGAAATGACGATCCCATATTTAGAATTTAGTTCATAGCGATATGTTTCTAGTATTGTTTAAAAAAATGATGAGTGGCATTTTCATTGCCTTCTATTTAATTGGATACTAAGATGGATATCTTTGACTACGTGATGCTCTGGACATATAATTAGGTAAGGTAATCTAACGGTTAAGGTAGGTTTTTAGATGGACACAACAAACAAATAATTATTTTGGACATATAATATAATTTTCATTTAATGTTCTTGCTATTCATCTAACGAAAATTAATTTGTATTTGCAACAAATATGCTAGTGTGTTTTCAAAAAAACCAATACACGGCATAGGCTATTTACCTGAAATATTATTCACAATGCATGATGTAATATTGATGACGTTTTGTGAATTTAGATTCACCGATTCTGTGTTTGGAAAGAAACTATTACGTAGTATACGTGAATGACAAGGATATAATTAATTAATTTGTATTAAAATTTAAAAGATTGAGCTTCATTTATAAAAAAACACTCAATGTTTCTTTGGTAGCTAATATTCAAAATGTTGCTTTATTTTAAAATTGAAAAACTTTTCAACAATTTCCCAACGTAGTTGAGTCGAGATGCCTTTCTATCTTCATAGAGGTAATTTGAAGATATTACCGGAAATTTCCTGATGAAATATGGGAAGAGATATTTTTTCTCAGAAATGTTAAGCTTATATTTACGTACGTAATTTAATATCTTAAATTATAGGTTTCCGTTAAAAGGAGAATAGGCCTCCTTTGTTAATGAGATATTTTATACTGGAGATACTACGATCATCAAGAATAGCCAACGTAAAACATATTTTTGAGGGACAATATCCAAAAACATTGGCAAAGAAACGCTGTTGGTAAAATTTCCGAAGAACACAGCTATTTTTAGATATGCCTTGATGAAGTTTTCTGAATATCTGTGTGTATTCGGCTTGAGGCCAGGGCTACTTAAATGTCGACCCCCTAGGAGGATAAACAATGTACTAAACGACAGGTTGAAAAACATATGAGCAACGCTTTAATACGCGTTGAAATGGAGGCTAATTTTAAGTTTCGGGTAACTAGTTCATGAAATATTTTATCACATTTGCTTTATTTGGCTGCCCGTATGTGATTTCGGTTCGAACTCGAGAGAAGAGGTTGCTTGGATGGAAGGAAAGAAGAGGGCACCCCCACGTCTCCGATTCGACCCCCCCCCTGCTGTCCCTCGTCTCCGGGCGCTGTCCTCTCGTTAGGGCGACGGAGCGCGAAATGCTGTCGCCTTTGTGAGGGGCGGCGGGCCATTTCACAGGGACACGGGTTGCGAATGCCCTAGGAAGAGGAAGACGGAGGTCGGAAAGCGGTCAGACGGGCGGGGCATCAGCCGTTAACGGCCTTTAAAAAGGGGCCTCTCGGGCCAAGTGGGACTGCGAGTCCTTTTCCACGGATGTGGGGGTGCGGAGGGCTCTTTCTACCCGGCATCCTCATCGCCCTTCCCTTTCCTGCCCCCCCCCTGCGTATGACCACCTACTTAACACTGGGTGTGTTAACTACTAAACTACTACTCTACTAAACAAAACTCTCCGTGAACCATCTTATTTGAAACGCGGTTGGACAAAAATTAGGAACCGATCAAGGTTGATTATGTCGGGAAAGAGCACTCACATACAAACCTCACAGAATATTATCATATTAAGATCAAATGTATTGTATGCATCAACATTTTTAAAAATTACTTCTATTTTTCGGGGACAACATTTGTTCATTTCACATCTACGCTTGCCAATCAGCTTGTAATGCGCCACATGGGTTAAGGTGAGTGGTGAAAGGTTATCAGTCTATAAATAACATTCGTGAAAGAGTTACGGAATTGGAAAACTCAGGTTGAATTTTACTTATGAGTAGTTACAAAGATTGGACGCAATATTTCTTTTTTTCTATCCGCGGTAATCAACCAAATGGCTCCTTTTTTATGGTAAGATGGTGTGAGTACGTCTCATCTCGAGCTACATCTTTAGGGGTCTGAAAAACATTCAGGGTTGGGTGACTAGGTCATTTTTCAATCCAACTATTCAGTTTCCCATGGTTTTCTAGTAACTAGGAAATAGAATCGCTCACATTGTTAACAGGCGTTCCAATTGCGTCATCCAGGTTTTAACCCGAAACCCTCCGTTTGATCCACTAAAATGTCACCATTTTCGTACGCTAACTTAGCCATTAGGTTCTGGAATAGAGATTCCTTATATCAGGTTATTTGACAGTCTTCTTAGTGCGTTCCTACTCCACAATATTTTAGAATAATAGTTATGTAATATTTAAGCATCATACTACGTTTGTAATCATATATATTTTGAGTGTAAAATAATTCATGTGAATAATGTAAATTTTTCTGGTGGTCCGTCAAAGCAAGTAATTATATTTGAATGGAAACATGAACAGAACACCCAGAGAGCGAGGAAGCCGGTTAAAATATCAACTAACTTATGATCATAAATGCTTTTTATTAATATTTTTGAATACACAGGACGCCCGTTATGCATTTTTATATTTTGACATGATTGAAAACTTCGTGCGTGAAACTTTAATCCGTAAATTAACAAATATGGTGGACAGTATGTTTCTATAAGGAAATCCCCATTTATTTTTAGACGCCAACTTACGCCAACGCCAACAAATCCTTCTTCCTTCTCCCAGTGACTTTTTATCATGCTTTGTCTTCAAAAAAGTATAGTCTCCCCATATTTAATTGCATCTAATAGTACACCGAAAACTGCCTGTAGAGGAATCACACGTTACCCTTCAATTTTTTGGATACCGAAAAACTTCGTTCATATTCCAATTAGTGAAGTGAGAAAAACATATTCCATTAGGTATGTACATTTCCGAAGGATTTTTGGGTAAATTATTATTTTGTAAAGTTATTTCAGCATTGATGTGTTGTTATTTAACACATTTAAAGACTACTATTACGGATCTGAGCGAATAAATTAGAATTCATAATATCCAGAAAACATAATATCAAAAAATAACTTAAAGTATTCATATGTTACACCATGACTACTAGTTAGGTGACTTTAAAGGTAATTAACTGATTTCCTTGATCAAAAACCGTTCAGCTGTCGCGTTAAGGAGGTTCCAATAAAACCATGATTAGTTAGGTAAATTCCTAAGACGCTCGTCGAAGCCAAAACATTTTCCGTAAGAGTGGAAACAGGTTCCGTTGTGAGCAGTTTTCACTGTGTTGGTTTATCCGTACCGTTGGTTGGTAATACCGTACATCCTATTAGTCATAACTCCGAAACAAAGACGCAGCCGTTCCTGTTATCCGAAAGGTTAAGGCGTTTTAGTCACCAACACAACCTCGCTTTCCCGTGTCCTGCGGTCTGGGATTCGATCGCCGACTGTCCAGGGGAGAGGGCGAAGGAAAATAGGTGCACGGTCACAGCAGAGACCCCTCGACCCCCGTGGGCGTCCTCGCTCCCAGGGGGCGAGGGGAGTGCCCAATCACCAACCCAAATGCCCCCCGGTACGTTGACGTGTTTCTTTTATTTTTAGGAGGTGGGGCCCTTGGGATTGGAGTGGTGGGTGGGAATCAGAAATCCCCTTCGGCCCCCGGTAGAGAGCGGCGCCAGTGGAAGCCTTGGCATTCCGGCCGAGCGCTGCCATTTGCAGGGAAGCGAAACGGGATTAGAAACTCTCCGGAGCAACGCAAACAATTTATATAACGAATAGACGCGGTCTTGCGGTGGGGATCCAAATGCTGGAGTGGGCCTTTTGCGTGCACGATCGTATCCCCCCCCCCTCCTCTCTCTCGCTCTCTTTCTCTCCGTTTTCACGGCTTTAGGCGTGGAGCCTTCACTGTTAGAGCGCCTGAGGAAATAAGATTGTAGTCTTTCGAAATTATTATTTTAGTCGACACATAATGAAATTGATTTCGCTTAGTTTTCTGTTGACTTGATCGCTTACGTAATCGGTCAAATATTATTCATATTTTACTCTTGGATAAATTAAAAAAAAGATAGGGCGTATAATTTTTCCCTTTTAGATACCGCTTGCGGAATAATTATTTTTTCATTGTCTTTATATTTTTCATATTTTACAGGGCTAAGATCACAGAATTTGAATTAATATCATTTACTTAATTTCACTGAAAATAGTTCGCTTCATATACATTATTATTCACATCCGTGAAACTTTCACATAAGTTATACATCAATAAATAAATCTATATATATATATATATATATATATATATATATATATATATATATATATATGATGATCCATACTCATTTACTTTATAGTGTATTCTCTCCTCAGGGATATCCCTGTATCTGGAACGGCTGCGTCTTTATTTTGCAATTATGAACAATAGGTTGTACTTATGCCCGCGAAAGGGTGAAGTAATTGCATGCATTTCAACGTTTTGATGATATTTTCACATAATTTAGCGCTTAAACGGGTAATTTATTCGAGTTTACTGTAACACCGCTTATTTTACAGCATGATCCACTGTGTGCCACAAGTACTCGGTGTCATCAGAAATAGACCTCTCTCTCTCGCTCCATATTTACACTTTCACCAATTCGCCTTGCCTTGCTCTATGTATATGGAAATACACGTACGAGTCAGATAGCTTGCACGCTACCTCTGGAACCAAGCCAATGTTTTGTATTATAGGAAGTAGTGTGGGGAGAAGCAAATGGACTGACTGCAGGCGAAACAAATAAAGCACGCGGCACACGAAGAAAGGGGAGGGTATTCTCACATTCCTCCCATCCGACCGGCAAAATGTTGCCGAGCGGTAAAGTTTTCTGCCACCGCACATTTTAGATGTAAACGTGAGTAAAGTTTACCGCCCGGCTGCATTTCTACTTTCTACTCCGCGAAGTTTACTTTCCTTCGGTCCAAACTTCTTCGAGAAAGAGGAACTAAAATATTTTGCCCGTTCAAGTCCTTGGTTGCTTTGGGAAGAGGTCACTCGTGAGGTACTCTAGAGAAAGTAAGACATGAGAATGCTATCTTGGTGCTAATGTAGTTTTAAATTCTCATGGGCTTACACGAAAATATGAATGCTTTGAAGGAAGTAAAAAGCATTCTTCGCAAATAAACGCTTTACATACGACTGTTTTCCATCACTGAGGCTCTTCAATGTTAACGTTACACTAAAAGGACTTGATGAGTAGCTCTCTAAAATGAGAAACTGGTCGTTACTGGTGCTATTTTGGAGGGAGAGATGTAAGCTCAATGAGATTCCAAGGGACAGGAAAATTATTGAAGAGAGAATCTGGAGGTTTCGAAAATAACAATATGAAGCATCTGAGCCTACAATTGTTCATACATTCCACTCACATAGGTTTAGCTGCTTTGAGGTGTTATCATGTAAAGAGTGAAACTCAGAAATTTTAATAAGGGAATAATATCTGTAAGATTAGGTTCAGATTTCAGTGTCACAGGATTAGATATTTAAATCACCGTAACAGTTACAGTTATGTTTTGCCAAGTGGCTTGCTTCTTAAATAATATTTGTGGAAAGTTCACAATGTATATTTTCAACATATAGATTAAGAAGAGCACAATTATCTTTATTATATTAAATGTGATATGGTAAATAATATTTATTTGATAGTTGTGCCCATCCAAAAACCTACCTTAACCGGTAGATTACCTAATAACAATAATAATGGTAAATAATAATAACTCTTCTTCAATAACTATTTACGATTGCAGATAGGTAAATCGAAGCTTTTGACGTACTCAAAGCACCACCATATCCTATACCTTTTACTGCAGGAATACGGAACTACGCCCACTTACCTATTAGATCTTAATTCACATATTACTCTTTCTACGCCGTCATCGAGTGAGCCTGGACCTAAGCTACTCTCACGTGTCTCATAGTTTCTTTCTATACCTAACCCTGCTGGCATGTATGCTCTTTACCATACAGTTATTCTATATATTCCTTCCATTTCTCTTGGCTCTTCCTTGGTCCAATTAAGAATTTTCCTGACTTATAACTGATTGCTTTTACGAATTTTCCCTTCTTACTTCCTGAAAGTACTTTCGCCTTTTTTGCGCACCGATTTCATCCTTTCACTTTAAACGTTCTACGCCTGTCCTCGCCCTGCGTCTTCCATCAGGCATTTTTCACTCTATTGTTTCCCTCAGTTTATTATTCAACTTTTTATACTTTCTTTTTCGACCTTTCTCTTCGTTTAAATTCCTCCATTTTCTTCTCTTGTCTATCTTTCCGATATTCTCGTCCGTAATCCATGATTTCTTTATCTTTTTCCATTTACTATTTTATAATTTATTTAGTGGCTTTCGACTTATTCCCATTTTTATCATAAAGTGCCAAGATCCCTTTCGTCATTCATCCTTATTTCTTCCTTTAAAGTATTATTCCTATAGCCTGCTGCTACTCCTTCCTTTCTTTTCCGGTTACTTATTAGTACTTACATATAAGCTTCAATCTAGCATCAATTACTGAAGCACCACATATCCAATTTATGAACAAAATCAAGATTTTTTCTGTTTTTTAATTCGATCCTAATTATTTCCGAATATTTCTGCGCCTTGAGGTTTAGCATCGCCCTCAGTTATCCCAATGTTGTCGAAAAACTAAGTTGCGTAGCCCAGAGCATTTAGTGGGAGTTATTATATTTGTATCACGCATTGTGGAATTGGGTGTATGACGACCTGCGAGAAAGGTATTAAGAAAAAAATGTGTTTCCCTACGACTGATAAAATATTTGTTGAAAAACACATCCTTAAACTATTTGTATCACAGTGAGGACTTAGAATCTAAAATTAATGACACGAGGTTGATAAACAATGGCATCAGAATATATGTGCATATTTTAATTTTAAAATTTTGTATATTCATACATTTGAGTGGGAAGCAATTGGCACGCATATATTTGCGTCTAAAAAAAGAGCTTGATTGAATAGTAATGGACTCACCTTCCCCCTGCTACCGTAAAAGCAAACTGGAAACTTAAACTGCATGATCATTAATGTATTCCTCTAGTAAAATTTCAATCGAACAAATAATTCTAAAACTTAATGATGACGCAAACAAATGAAAATCGTCTAAATTTACACGATGTGGGACTGAATGGTTGGTAAAAAAAATCGAAGTAATAAATTTCCCATATCAGGGAGCTCTTGGATTTCTCTGTTAGAGTACTATTTGGGTTAGCAGTCATAAAGCAAGGAATTTTATAAGCATTTCCTTATTGTGCCATATTTTTAAACATGAACATACTACTTTCTAATTATATTAATATTGATATAGACTGAATATATATGGAAAGAGGGACTATAAAATCTCAATCTCGCCCCAATGAAGTCGTTAAATAAATAAATAATAATTTGTATCCAGAGGGGAATGCATAATTGGAACCTAATATGGGTGCAGTTAGATCCCTTGTCTGAAAACTTTATGCATCGCATTGAGAACGAACTAATGGGGTGGATATCTTTCGTTATGCATATGCACAAGAGTAATACTTTGGCCAAAATTTTAGAGCACCTGGCGACTTGAGACAAATGTTTGGAATAACATCAGAAGAATCTCTGTGAACATACCTAATCATAAAGAAAGACACCAAAATTTAAAGAGAAAATTGGAAAATATAAAGGAAAACACAATGAAAGGAGCTATCATATTTCACGATGATAAAATTACAGTTATTTAAATGTCTGAATATGTGAATTGATGCAGCTGGTCAGCGAAAACGAGTTCATTTTAAAGCTCAAAGTTGTTGTTTTTCCATTCCACATGCCTCGTGCCGGCATAATATGGTACCGTTTTTTTAGCGCAAATGACTTCAGTCTTTCCTTAAGGAAACCCTTGAGGATAAGATAGTTTAGGCTGAAAGGAACATCACTGGTTATTATTGTGTTAAATGCATGTTTTATCGTGTTAAAATTCAAACATGGTACTTTAATAGAAAGAAAGTACTATTTTAGAGCAATTAGAATGGAAAAATAGGAGAACTCAGCGAAGAGCCACTGTGGGTGTTGCGGTATTCTGTGAGTTAGAAACAAGGGAAATAGAAAAGATGCATAATAGGCGAGAGGGTTGCAGAGAATTTTTCTGAACGATGATGTTAACAAATGGAAGGAAAGAATAACTACAGTGAGGAGAACGGAGCACCATGAATATGATCACAAACATAAAAAGGGATTGATTGGAATCGCCGTGGTATACATTGAACGTGTTAGGAGCACGGTTTGGAGAATATGGGGCAGACAAAAGACGTACTTGGCAATGGAGGCAATCATCCCGACGCGTCCATTTGATGCTAAAATTTTATAGACGATTCGATGAACGTATTGAAAGATATAAATAGGAATGCGCATTAGAGTAACCTGGGATTATTCTCAGCTGTTTTATGGTAAACTTATCAAATGATACGAGTGCGTGTCAGTTATGTTCAATTCTATTCCCGAGCGAGAGAGAGATCTTTAAATTGAATGCTCCAGGTGGATCAACAGTCTATTTTACTGCTAGAAATGTCCTGAGATTTGATAACCTTTTTCAATCTATTCAATCAGTTTTATTTTAAAACGAGTTTCCCCGCACAACGGAGATTAACCCCACACCAGATCAAAAGCAAAGCATTGAGGAGAACTGCGCGGCGAGGTATTATAACATTCACGGGAACGATTCTAAAAAATTCATCATGCGATGCAATGAATAGTGCTCTTTGGTAATCTCTCGCTGAAAAATATGAAAACAGAATTAAACTCCGGGGCTAATATTCACAATCCTCGCTTTCCCTAGCTTAATTTCTATTCAGTTATTTAGCAAGTATTAGAGTTACCAATTCAAAACGAGGTCGGTAAATTGATTCTCTGGTGTGCTCCACAATGTCGGAAAACATAATTTGCCTTTGGAAAATACTCCCGTACACCAGATTAAATGCCATAGTGAACAGTTCACTCCGAAGCAATGATCACTTTTTTTAGTTTCCCTCTGTGCAAGAGATTTTTTTGTTCTTCCCAAATCTCTTTGAGGAACGTACTTCAACTTGAAAAGTTCATTTGCTTTAATTTGTTGTGTGTTTTATAGGAAAAGCATAATTTAAGGAAATCATCACAGTGAGAAGTTTAAAAGGAATAAATTATCTATTAACTTTGCAGTTGAATCTCATTTTTATTTCGTGGAAGATGCGAGTAATTGTGCCATTAAATTCATTCGTTCGTTGATGTTCAAGTGATTAAATAATTTACTTCTCACCAGGGCCTCAGCGAATAGTTTGTATGCATAGGTACAAATGCAACGCGTAAACCCTTCCCTTTTGGCGTAGTGCACACACAAACACAAGTTTCTTTTGCCTCCATCCCATGCGCACGCGTATGCGCTTCTGTGTCTGAGAATAATTGCCTCTGGTGGCTTTTAGCGCACCGTACGAGGTCGGTCCAATAAATACGCGAACTGAGGCCATTAAAAACTATACTTTGCAAAATTTAGTCCACATCGATTTTGTCTCTTCTTCAAAGTACTCTCTATTCGTTGCTTTTCACTTATTCCATTTTCTTTTCCACTGTTTAAAGCACCCTTGGAAGTCTTCAGCAGTTAGGCTTTTTAGTTTTCTCGACGTTTCTTAGTTTATCGTGTCCTTCTCTTCCCAGTGATGTCCCCTCATCACATTTTTGCATTTTGGAAATAGGAAAAAGTCAAGTCGGGCAATTTTGTCGTCAACACAGCTGGTTGAAGGTCGTCTTGGCCTTGCATCATCCGTGGCGTCTTGTCGGCCATCTTTAAAACGCTTAATCCACTTTAAAACGGATGTTTTCCTCAGAGCATTTTCACCGTAAATAGAAGTCAACATTTCAGTCCTTTCTTGATAACTTTTACTGCACTTGACCAACAAACTTGATGTTGATTCTTTGCTCCTTGATTTCATCAATTGCCATTTTCGACAAACGGTGAAAACAAGGATTATAGAAATTAACATGACTGGCACCAAACGCACAGCTTGACGATCCGCCAAGCACATACGGCTCATTGGGCCTCAGGCAACTAGCACGGGCCGGGTTATAGTCCGCGTCATGACCGCCAGATTGCACCAGTTCGCGCATTTATTGCACAGACCACGCATGTAAAATCGTGTCGGTGGAATGCCACAACCAGTAAAAGGGAATGGCATAGTTGCAATATGTGCTTACTTGGCAAGTAGCCACAATTGTCTTAAGTTGCGTTTCATTGCATTTAAATATCATAGGCATACTATTTAAATGGTTAAAAAACAAATTATTTTCGTCGTGTTCAAGTCTTCTTGTGTAAACACGTTGAGACGCGATCATTGGTATAAACTTAGGCAAAACAACGATTACCATGGCAGATGGAGCAAATAATAAATAAACGTTTGTATTGGCTTTCTTTCAAGTCCCTCGGCTCGTTAGTGCTACACAATCAATCACTAGCGAAAGTTGAGGATTCGGAATGGGACGTTTTCTCCCATTTGCGACGTGAGCTGCTAATGTTGCGAAGCGACTCAGAAATAGCCGTTTTTTTTGTTAGTCTCATCCACTACCGCAACAGAGTCGTGTAGAACTCACTCAAAGCTAATTTTAGCATATCTTTGACGTTAAATATAGACTATAGTTTAAGATAAAGCCATAAGGAGGAATATGTTTATAAGCACAATTCTACCCACATATATATATATATATATATATATATATATATATATATATATATATATATATATATACATATTCAAACTTGAAAATCCCGCCATACGGCGCACAAATATTCATTCAAACAGAAATAGGTATAAGGAAAGGGGATAGGAAAACACATAATAGGCGAAGACAGGACATGTGGGGAAGGCGGTTTTTGAGCAGATCACGAAAGTAAAAATATTTCCTATCCGGGATAGGGATCCCGGATAGGGAAATATTTTTACTTTCGTGATCTGCTCAAAAACCGCCTTCCCCACATGTCCTGTCTTCGCCTATTATGTGTTTTCCTAT
>CM073768.1:136291530-136400474 GCA_037158775.1 Hetaerina titia
GTGCTCTTATATTTTTCCACTGAGGGTTTATCCAATTATGCTTAAAACAAACTATCAGCCCAGCTGTTGTTTTTGCTAAAAAAATAAAATTAATTGATTGAAACCAAATAGAAAGTGCCACAATTTTCCTGATGGTATAAGAAAAGACCTTGGTTCCTGGACGTATTCCTTAGTAATTAGGTGATGCAGAAGACAAAGACAGCGATATGATTAATATTCGAGTTCAGCGAACACAGGTAATTATTTCGAAGACCATACAAATTCGAGGCTTCAAAAACACTGCGTGGTTACTGTTTCGTGACGCAAGTTTATTCTGCAGTAGTGTCCAAAAAATTAAGTTGGCGGAATTGAAACGTGCAAACTGATTTCTATCATAGAAAACGGAGCATTTTCTCTTTTCGTGCAATTCTTCAGCTCTGTGTTTTTTTCACTTTTTTCGTTTATTGGAGAGTACTTTTATTAAGTTTGATTTAAGGATTATTTTTTTAATTTCATCATCGTATTTCGAATATTTTGCAATAAATTAAGGAGTATGAAACAATGTTTCCTTGAACTTCCCGAATGATTTCAATTTCTTAAAGTTAGATTTACGCAATAATTCAATTTAATTATTCATTATTTTTTCAGTCAGGATTCAGATGTGGTATTGAGCACATTGAGGAGACAAAAGCTGTGGAATAAATATTAGACGATTAAATAAAAAGTGTTCCACTCCATTTATACGTGTTCCCAACGTTTTTCATTATAAAATTCAATGCCTTCTTAAACATTCCTGGCAAAGTATGAAATTAAAATATATAAATTTCATATTAGTGTCTTCTACAAAAGATATGTTATAACACACATAATACAAAATTTCAAAGAAACGAACTTTTCTTACAGTTCCATCCATTTTATTCGTTTTTGAGCCTGATCATTCTATACACATTATTAACGCACAGTTAATCATTACTAACATTTATTATTATCTTTGCATCTACTTAACTCCAAAACTTTTATAAAAAACATACATCGTCACAGTTAATGTTGAGAAATTCCCTAGAAAACATAAACTTGGTACATAAGAATTGCAAAAATACATATACCAAGTGATATCAACAAAATTTCCGATATTATATTAAATTTTAATTCCTTCTTGAAATCAATTATATATTCCATTTTGTAACATTTACATGGTTCATTATTTCTGTTCATCATACCTTAGAGTCACACATGCAAAATCTAAATATGTGGCGGTTTTTAGATATTGAATTCGAGAATATTTCAATAATCAATGCTATAAAAAAATTGGCATTGATCAGGTGATCAGCCATACGTATCAACAGTGCTCCTTTCAACCACTCTTAAAGAGATCACTACAAAAATGCGATTTGTTACACAAACTATTGTACTCAATGTATTAAAATGTTTGTAGTGACTTTAAAATGAACTTAAAAGGCAATATTTTGGGATAACATTATCTATTTACTTTGAAATTCAATTTTCAGTTAATATGGCTGCAAAATTATTACTGATACTGTCCTCGTTTTATTTCATTTCTAATCACATTAGAGCATTGAAACTCAAAGCATAATCTCATTATTACAATATCGTATGCAGTTATCCGAGTACTCATATCCGCCGGTAATTAGGCATTTTAAGCCAAACGCATTAATCCAATGGTATATCCCGCCGTTCATTTTCAAAAGAATTGGGAAAAGATATATATTTTCATTGAGAATGATGAAACCATTAAATAGAGCAAATGAAAAATAAAAAAGGATAACTGAGAGGCATGTTGTCCAACTTGGATTCCGATCAATAATCCCTTTTTCATATTTTTTATAATTTTTCTCGTATATACTTCCCCAGTGAATAAGCGGTGCATTCAAGATTCCAAATTCTCTCATTTCCAATCTTCAATCCATTACGAAGAGTACTTATCCACTCAGAATACTGTCTACGTTTGGGAAAGTAGATTTATTATGACCCAGGGCGAGAAAAGAAAACCATTATACATAATGCTTCTTAAAAAAAATAAACCTCAACTTTAAAACGTCCCGGGTCTTTTATTCGCATTCCCAGAAAAGGTTTTATAGATCCCGAAACCCTTGCGTTGAAATTTACGCGAGAGGCCTTCGAGGGACAAGTGCAGCCAAGGAGCGGAGGAAAGGGTAATATTTTCGAATTTTTGGGAGATCATACCCTTGCCATTTGGTCTCTCAAGTATCTGAACCCAGTCAAACTAGTAGTGCCATCTGGCTTCCGATCTACGAAAACTCATTCGCCGTCCCTCCGCCATCCGCCCCCTCCCTCCCTCTCCGCCCCTCTCTCCTTCCTCCCTCCCTCCATCCCTCTCCCACCCCGCCCATCCACTCTCCCGAAGGAGTTCTCATCTCGGACTCATTCCGCCCGTCCCGGAGGAAGAGGACGCGGGAAGGGAAGGGATCGGCTGGATAAAAGAGGGGAATGATGGAACGGAAAAGTTTAGAGAAGTGTCGATAGGAGTGGCATAATTGCGAGTGGTTCCCTGCGGAGGGTTTCGGAGGGTCCACGGCCACATATGCAAGGCGTCAAATGGATTCTTGGGCAAGGGGGGCATTATAAAATCACATGAATGAGGAAAGCGAGGGGGGGTTGAAAGCTGATTGGCAGAGAGAGAGAGGCACATGGATTACAAGGAACGGGAACATAAGATTAGAACCTCATATCGATGTTACATGCACAATTATACAAACGACTAAGGGAGGTCAGTTGATCAAAAACCTCCGCAATATTTCCCTTGGGTACGGGGAAAGTGAAATTATTCTGGAAGTGCATCTTTGGAGAATCATACAGTGATGACTTCCGTATAATCTTTTTGGATGCTCGATTTATGTTCTTTATTTTATTTCAATTCTTCTTAAAGCTTATTTTTGACCCTGCAGGAACGTAAATGTATCTTATGACATGTTCAACTATTCGGTTACAAAATATAACAGGGACACTTAATTCCAAGGCTTTAAATGCAACTTTCGAGAAAATGTGCAAACTCATGGGATATCAATATAGAATAGATAAATTAGATAGAATATCAAATTAAACGAAATTAAATTTGAGGGTGAACAAGCGGGAAGAGTCTGAAGGCATTTGACATATTGTAGTACGCCGCAGCGGTGAGATGTGCGTCGAACGAAATCGTGGAAAACACTATCGTCGTTTTACTAACGATGATAGTGTTTACCACGCGCCTAACCTATACTAAAGTGTTAAACCCAATGACGACAGAAATTAGGACGGTTACATAACTTCCACTTCTTGGCTATTTTCTTTAATTTTTGTGTGCCTCCGATCGGTGTCCAATGGTGCATTCTAACCGTTGTGTATTCTGACGATTGCTTTTTTAATTTACGATAATACGGGCCAATGATTGGTTTAGTGGGCACTAAACCGGGTAAAAATTCAATGCCAAAAGAGTCTGTCAAATATGATAATCTAGATGAATTTGATAATATTTCATGTAAAGAGTTTTCTTACGTAGTATTTACTTGATTACTTATTGTATTGTCCTTTTACCTAATATTTTGCTAGAGTTACATTATTACTGAAAGATTCACCTGCCATGCCGTTTTATGTTCATAGGCCTTCGGAACTGGCAGATTTACCTTTCTTGCGCAAATGTATTCTCCTTCAACATTCCATTTTAAAGAGATCGAAAGCTCGAAAAAAAAATTCTGTATGCAAAACCAATTTTCTCATCATTGAGAAAGCGTTTTATTTCCCGAGTCCATTAAAGCGCCAGGCGGCTCTTACGAAAGAACTCACTCTTACCGCAGAGTCATGTTTTAGTTTGGTCTCTTTCCGCAATTTCATGGTTTGTTCGAAAATGAATACAACCATAATCCCAACGCGGCTGCCACTGGTTGTCGCCGTCAAATCCACCCACCAGGTGGTGCGTCCATCCGCGCGGCATTTTGCGGTGACGTTCGACTATTCATTGGAGAAAAAAATAAATGTGCGCTAACGGAGCCTTCAAATCCCGGAGCGCCCTTGTGCCGCAAACGAGCCAATTGAAACAACAAACGGAATATGTCCCGTCGGGTGTATGCCAAATAATAAAATGAAAGGAGAGTATTATTCCACGCCCCCTGTTGCATGCACAGCCTGCGAGCGGCGGGAGTGATGCGAGAATCTACGCACGCCCGGTCGAGGGAAGGGAATTTCGTAATTTCTTAGTGACAATTTTCAAACATTTGTATGGACGTGCATATTGTATCCCTAGATTGAGCTACGGAAAAATAGTGAAAGTAATGAAAACTGTAGTTTAACCTCGAGTAGCTCTTGATTGTAATTGGAAAATATTATGCTCTAAGTCGAAAGGTTATTGAGCTAAAAGTGCATTAAATAAGAAAATGTAATGAGACGATGAAAACTTTCTTTGTTATGAAACTATCGTATTCTTCGATAATCACTCAATCCGCTGTAAAGTGCAACAAAATTACTGAGCCTTTTTGTCTAAGACTTTACGTCCCATATTTTGGGGTATCTTTCATGTTATGTGCGAATAAACCTAATATTTGAAAATTGCTTACTTGCTTAAGGTTTTCTAGCTTGACTTGGCTGAACTTCATAACGTACCCAGTGCAAGTATTGCTTAAGTCGGAGGGGAGAAAAAACAAAGGTTTGAAATTGAATCTCACCCCACCTCCTTCCTTCCTTTTTTTTGCCACTTTCTTTCTCTCTCTCTCTCTCTTTATATATATATATATATATATATATATATATATATATATATATATATATATATACTACCTTGATCAAAAAGTTCCCGGAATTTATTCAGAAAATTAAAAATACAAGTTTATTCATCTAAATCTATATTGTCCCCTTCAAAGTAATCCCCATCGACTGCAACACACTTACGCCAGCGCTTGATCCAATCCTCGAAACATTTTTTATATTCGGTTTTCGGTATGTCCATCAGTGCTTCCTGCGATTTTTCCATTACTTCCTCTCGGCTGATAAAACGCGTTCCCCGTAATGGTTTTTTTTTAACTCGATTGAACAGAAAGAAGTCACAGGGAGCCAAATCAGGTGAATTCGGTGGCTGTTGGATGGTATTTGTTGCATTTTTCGTCAAAAAATTACGAATAATGATAGCACTGTGCGACGATTTCTGGTCTCTTTCGGCGAATTGCTTCAGGCAAACGTCTCATAACGCCCAAATAATACTCTTTGTTTACTGTCTGGCCTCCTGGCAAAAATTCATGATTCACTACACCGTTGTAATCCATGAAAACCGTCAGCGTTGCCTTCTTTTTTGACTGAAAACGACGTGGTTTTTTTGGTCTCGGCTCATTTGGTGAACGCCATTCACTTGCCTGATGTCTGGATTGCGTGTCGTACTCATTAACCCACGTCTCGTCTCCAGTAATGATCCTTTTGATGAATGTGGGATCGGATTCAGCCTCGCAAATCATGTCTTTTGCGACGTCAACACGGTCTCTTTTTTGCATGAAATTGAGATCTTTTGGCACCAACTTTGCTGCTACACGACGGAAACCCAAACCATTAACCACAATGTCTTGGGCGGATCCATAGGCAATGTTCAAGTCCTCCGCTATTTCTCTGATGGTTAATTTGCGGTTATTGACCAACATTTCTTTTACTTTAACTCTTTGTGATCGATAACCCTACAGTCAATTTGGAAAGCAGCAAACAAACAAGAGAGATTAGTCTCAAGAATCGATCTACATTTTGCTAAACTCTGGATTTTAGACATAACTATGGAATGATTTTTTATCATGAAAAAATTCTTTTTTTAAGCTATGGTTTTTTATATTTATACCATAGGAAGACCTTTCATTCTTTTCAATTCAAAATGTTGTTTCAATATAGACCTTGAATCAAAAAGACTCAATTCCACTGCGCATAATTATTAGTTTCCCTTAGATGAAAATGATAACACTTCTCGAAAAATATCTTTGCGCACGAAAGTAAAGTGTAAGGAGGAACCTCATGACTTTTCTACGCTTAAAATGAGTGTACAGAGAAATGAAACATACCGATCGTCTGGTCCAGGTGAATACATTTGCAGCACAAAGTTGGGAGCACTGGAGAACTTGTTCATCACTCCGGATACATTTAAAGAAAAAAATAAAATGGATAAGTTTTTCCCATGCATTCTCCGCCGTTGCCATCACTTATGCCCATCTGATTGGTCTGTTCTCTCATTTTCACCACCATTGAAACTCAGGCCTGATCGTCGAACCTCCATCGCATTACTCATTCACTTCTCACTCGTCTCTTTCCTATCAAGTCGCCACTACGACAGCAAAAAATAAATTAACCCCCGTGCACGCTTAAAACTCATAATTTCTCCCAATAATTTGCCTCAAGACCCTCTTATCCTTAAAATATAAACGACCCTATGACCTACACCTTTACATGGCTCGAAAAAGTTGAACCATAGGAGGAACTTTAATGGACCATTTAATGGTCAATATCGAATGAACGGTTACAGGCAGCCAGGTCACCGAGGTATTCACCAATCTCAAACGCCAACAATATGCTCCGGACATCATCCTAGTGAAGATGATTCCGATATGAGGCGAAACTACGTCCCACATCCAATGCATATGTCGTACTGTTCCAATAAGAAGTGTTCCAAAACTACCGCCTGTGTTCTCATTTTCTAGAGCACATTAAAATAAACAGCGCAATATGGAAACCCTTACTCTTAAAATAAGCTTTCGGTCTTTGTGGGCCTCGTCTCAATGAATGTATCCACATTGAACAGTTATGTATTCAGGTGGCACATATCTTACCAGGTGATCAATTCAGGACTATTTTGTATTTTATCACAATTAATTTTCCTGAATTATGTATGCTAAATTTAACCCTTTGTACTAATTAAGAAAATACATTGTTCTTCCACAATCGCATATGGAGTAACAAAGTATTTTCTTTTTCAGAATGAATCGCTTCCAAAAAGTGACATCTCCGACCATCCGATTAACCCTTTTTGTCCACCTTATGTAAAATATAGTGAACTGAAATAATATTTTAACCAAGTGCGATATTAATAAATACTTTATATCTAACTAGAATTATAAAAACCCATTCAAAGGGCTATTTATCAATAACCCTGCCTCATAGGTGCTTTTATTCGTTTCATCAGTCGTTCAGGGGGTTTGTTTTTCGTTTCGTACTCTGCGGGACCTTCCTTTTAATGGCCTCAAGTGTTCCTGCATGGGGAAGTGAATGTTATTCATTAAATTTCTCATTAAAACATCGCAAAATCGAAGCCTTCAGAAGGTCTCGTATTTTGAATATTCTAGTTTTGAATCGAGCGCGTAAGCCGATGTTCAAATTAGTGTACAGTTAGAACGCTAAACCAGTTTTATCAGGGACATGCAAATGAGGAATAGAATTGAAAATAATTTTGAAAAAATCTCAATTTTTGAACAAAATCGCGACCCAAAAAGAATTGTGAACAAAATCGTAAAGTGTAGAAACAAGAATATTTCGCAATATCTCTGATAATTAAATCGAGAAATTGAGAAACAAAATAGTTGACGGAAAATCGACTAATTCGATGCGGTTGCTATGGGATGAGGGTGTAGCTAAAGCAAAAACACAACACAACAACCATTGGATTAGGGAAACTGGAATACTGTGTGGTTCTTTTCACGTGATCGGCTCTCTCATTCCTCGTGTACGCCAATGGAATTAATTCCACAATCACCTGCAGTACTACGTTATTCGGTGATAATTGATCAGTTAAAGCTATTCATAAAAAAAACTTTGGAGTTGACCTTTGAAAATTAAAGCTAGGAATAGTCAACCGTGTCAAGCAGTCTTTCGGTTGTTGAAAATGCTGAATTATTGTTTATTGTGATTTGATCCTGGTTCATACTCTGTCAAAGCGCAATCCATCAAAAATTATTGAAAAAATATCCATGCATGAGGCTATTCGTCTTTAGTAAATATAAGTGCTGAAATCATGCCTTAAAGAGAAATATTCGGCTACCCTATGCGAGTATATACAACTGTATTTCCTTCAGGTACTGTATATCACCCACCCCGAATGGGAACATACTTGGTATGGCGAGTCGATTTTGAGAAAAGATGAGGTGGAGCAATCCAGCTATTACGGCTCCTCACCATTCGCCCACATATGCCTATAATTCGAGGAAATGTTCGGTATTTGTGCCAAATGGCAGAAAGGCACTCGGTAGTCCTGCTCCCGGCTGCATAGGCAATTCGTATGCGCCCCACCTACGGTTGTTTGGCTACTTAAAGGTGGTGAGTCATAAGCGATACTTACTACGGTGCACGGATACCTATATCTATGTGTGTTATGTTAACACTTACCAGTAATCTAACAAGAGATAATTGTTCATGTTTACGGGGAGAAATATAGCTAAGGTATTGAACTGGTGGAATACTCTGTAACGTGAATCCAATATCTCAACATTTGGAGAAAAGAAAACAAACTTCATGGCCACCCACCAAAGTGCAGTTTTTCTCCTAACATTTTCGACGAAAGAAAAAGAAATATTTCCTACATCAAGCAGGCAAATCAAAACTTCCCAACGTTATACGAGGGGACCATTGAAGAATGAGGTATATTCTGTCACGATTCGCCACAATTTTGTGATGGGCGTCTTCAAGGAACTATTTTAAAGTTTTTCAGGACTTTCCATCACCTTAATTACCTGGAACGTAGTCAAATGTATTACATATGATGTCACCTCATATATTGGAGAAGAGAGTGAAAAGTCGTTGGGTAAGAGTTGTTCCCGATTGCGCTCCTGCGCTGCATTTGCGCGTTTCTGTGCAACCGAATAGCCTCGACGCATTGGCGTGTCTTTCCGATATCAGTTTTGTCGCGAAATCCCCCTCCTCCCTCATCCCTGAGGACCGCTTACCAGAGAGGCATCGTCCTCCACCTCCCGCCTCATAAACACGGCGCGATGGTTATTAATGGCTCGAACGATGCGTTGGCGAGACGGTGAGGAGGGGTTGGTTGGGGTGGGGGGAACGGAGGCTATAAAATGTCCATCGTCGCGTTTATGCCGGACACCGGAGCGTGTTTACAAACTTATGTACTCATGCTTCTTGACCGTAAAAGGTAACAATGGAGGTGGAGCGGGGAACTCGGGATGAAATTGGCCCACTTTTCACTTCACAAAGGAGACATCTCTGGCGCGCTTTTTATCGCATGTCGTTTTCCAGCACCTGTGCTCGGTTTTCTGATTTTTATTCTCGCTGAAAAATACAACGAATGTGGTCGCAGCAGCCGGTGTTTTGCCAATTTGAATGCTGGAGAATATTGTAATATCCACTCGGCTAACAGGGCAACAACGTGCGCTGGTTATGTTCCCGTCCGTGAAAAAAATATTTATGGAAATGAAAACTCCTTGCCAGTAAGGGAATATTAGCATTTGAGAGGGAATATCAGAAAGGGAATATTAGCACGTCCTGAAAAACATTCTCGAGCGCCCAATATTTTGTTTTTTTTAATCAAAGAATTCTCATTCTCACACCACTGGTTTACTTATATTTTTATGATTATATTATTCATAGACTCGGAAAAATTTTGGAATTGCATCCTTGAATTATTTATTTTCTTAAATGTTTCAATAACATTTGTTCGCATTCTTTCTCATTTATCTTTTATAAATATTGTAATGAAAATGATGGTTTGCATCGCGTACAGATTTAAACCTAGTTATTGTCCATTTGAAATTAAATAATTGACTTTGTAATTCCATACACTTTATTCAAAAACACGACCCAGGTTTCGAAGTTGAACGCCATCATCAGATCAGGTAATTAACCTGATGAACAACATCGAAACGTGGGTCGTGTTTTTTTAAGTGTGTGGAATTGCAAAGTCAATAATTTCATTTCATTTCAGCATATCATGTAAATTCCATAAAATTACACCGGAAACAACAAATATTATTCATTAGGTTGAAGTACCACATGTGAATCGAGTCAAAATATATTTCATAAATTTAACTGACTAATATCCACATATTGAGACGTCACTATCGAAAAGATACTGCATTATGTGCAGTATCTGAACACTTGTTTCCAAATATGGGATCCTACAGGCAAAGATTAGCGTCCTTTTCACCTTCTCCAAGTGGTTTGATCCCACTGCGACCAATATAAATGGAGCAGGAAATGTAATTGCATTACTTTCGGAACGCACTCTGTAAGTTTGCGATGCTTCATTGACTCATTATTTTTCTACAATGCGGTTGAACTGTAAATCTTATTAGTTGGAATTTACACTATAAATAACCTCGCTTTATACGTCAGCGGTGTATCTACACAAAAGAAAATTATTTATAATACGCTACCGTATATTACTTTTCAAACCAAATACGCTATGATTTCACTCGAGGTAAAATTGAAATGCCTTTTTCTTTTTTTAAATTAAAGTGATATATTTACTGGTAATAGATCGCTGTTTTCATTTTATTAAAAATTTCTCAACTCAATTACGTGCGGACTCCTCATTCCTCATTAACTTTGTCCTTAATCACACGTGAGTGATAAGTTAAATACTGTACCCATGCGCTGTTTATTGCAGCAAAACATTCTTTCTCTGACGCAAATTTTTTGATCCCCCTGGAAATGTCATAGCTGAAAATACGCAATGCAATAACTTATTGTAACCATATCTATTGAATTTAAGAACATTCGGCAGTCGTATATAACTATTATTTAAGCGAAAAAACCGGTCAAACGTGAAAAGAGTGCACAATCTGTTCATGAGTGATTCTTCATAAATGATCCTGAAAGAATTAAGTTTTAATGAGGTAACAACTAAGTTAGGCTTAATTAATGTTTAGTCAAGTGCCAGTTTTGACTTAAGAGCGGTGACTACGTGGTTTCGTCGTTCTTTAGTGCATTAGGTGAAGTAGCTACCTTGATTATGCGGAAGTCGTTTGAATAAATTTAGTTCACTGGTTATCTTCGACAGGGTGGAAGTTGGCAGCGGGGAAGAAACTCTCTTCGGCAGTCCAACGTCTAGACGTCTACCGGGACGGGAGAAACACTTGCAACCCCATTTGGATTCCGTCAGCCGGTGAGGGAGACTATTATTCCAGTGTCGTCGAGTGACGGAACATTTTGCTTCGAGGTAAACTTTTTCAGAACAGATTTCCTACAAATGTCACGAAGTATTTAGCATAAAAAACGTTTTAGTATCCTTTAAAAAAATGCTGCTAACCCCGGCAATCGGATGGTAATAAATTTCCCTCTAATTGGATTTTGTGTCGCTCAATGTTTTAACTTTTGAGCAAGTTGGTGGCAAACCCTTTATGTTTTGATTTTTTTGTTCTAAAAGAAGGGTAAAGTTAAACCATTCCGAGTCCTGCACGTTTTATCTCAAAATTGAATAACTATTCTCTACGATTAAATTCGGATATTTAGAACAGGACTTGAATTTTTTATTTT
Source organism: Hetaerina titia (assembly GCA_037158775.1). NCBI lineage: Eukaryota > Metazoa > Arthropoda > Insecta > Odonata > Calopterygidae > Hetaerina > Hetaerina titia. Next base: position 136,302,967 of record CM073768.1, read on the forward strand.
AGGTTGAATTTAATGATCTCCGTCGGTTTTGTAGCCAATATCTTCAGAGCTTTTAATATCGGCACACTGGCTTACCCGACATTTTACGATAGCTTTAAACTTGCGGACGTTTTTAATATTTGATAGGAAGCCCTCATGGAAGAATAGAGTATAAAACGGCGGGAGACGTACTTAAAACGTATTTATGAAGAGACTTTCCTGGGTGTATTACGACTGCCGATTATGCATTTCTATCATTCTGATCATTGTTAAGCGCCTCGATGCCCAGGGCAATTTATGCGTCGCGAGTTTGGCGTTCTTTTTGCGCGATTTCTGAAAGCGTGCCAAGTTTGAGGCATTTCTCTCAGCCTCTCACTCCTCTATCTCCTCCCGTCCATCAACCCTGCTTCCCTTATTGATGTGAGAAGTTTTGGACCGACTGGCTTTACGTTTCCCTCGGTGAAATCTGTTCACCCGTTTGGGGATACAGGCGCTTTTAAGAGCATGACCACTCAACCCTCTTCCTCACATCCCGCTGACCTTCTGCTCGCGCCGATTCGCGGACCACTCTCATTCCCTCTGTCTTCCCCTTATTCCCATTCCTGAGCATTATTTTCTCTCTCTCTCTCTCTCATGATTATGTGTTCGATGGAAGAAGGGATTGCCACGACCTCCTTTTTCCCGAATAAAGCCGCTTTATTATCATTATTATTCTTATCATCATAATATACACATGTAAAGACCATGAATGCTATTTTTTATAGATTATTGTTTGGTGCATTTGGGGAAACTTTAACAGATAGAGAAATGAAAATACAAGCAATGCAAGCCACAGTTACAGTGATTCGAGCCTTTACAATTTTTGGAAAGTATATTCGGTAGGTTGTGACAAGAGTAAGTAGCCAATACAATAGAATGCTTTTCAGGGCACCATCTTCAACCTCTATTGATAAGTAAAAATATTTAAACAAGTTAATAGAAATGAAATGGTAAACAGGATAAAAAAGTGGAACTTTTTTCCGCTGATAGGAGAATGCTGTCTGAAGGAAAAGATTATCTGACAAGGGATTAAACGCCAATCGAAAGATGAAGAATAAATAAAAATGACTTGAAAGTAACCGTGGTAAAAATCAAAATATTGAAAGAAAAGACTGAAATGCGTAGAATTTTTTCCTTTTCCTAAGGAATAAAGTCATCAGGAATGAGAAAACAAGAAACTTCCAGGGAAATAGCTCAGGGGAAGAAGGCAGCTTAGGGAGTGGGGAAGGTAAAGAGTCTTCTCTGTCCCCTCTCCTAACCTGAGGTTACATTTTTACCCCATTTAGGGTTAATTTTCCCCGGCCTCCCAATGACTGCAGGGGAACTAAACTGTATCGTCTGCGAGGGGCCACCTGCCATGTCATGTCTATTGTCATGTCACTGTCACCTGTCATGTCATGTCACGCTATTGACTGCAGGGTAAGCATTTACCACAGACAGTGGTCTCACCTTGGAATCTAGAAAATATTTGGTAAGTGTGAAATATTGATAGCTTACCTTTCTCTGACAACAAGGATTCATAAAAATAGAACTATTATATTGGAATCCATGAATAAATAAGAGTTTAAATGAAGAGAAAATCCAATTAGATACTACAACGAAGAGGAAACTATCACATAGGCCGTACTCAAAGTCAGTACCCTTTGTTATAAATACCAGGCAGTATAAGGAGGACTTTATCTGAAGAACTACGGAGACGGAACAACAACACACTACAACAAGAACAAAATGCAGCGTGAAAATAATAATACCAAAATGCTATAATAAATGCCAATAATAATGCCAAAATCGGAAATTTAGGGAAAAAATGAAGATGCTAACAGGATGGACGGACGCCACAGACATATGTTCAGGTTAATAAAAAAATGTAACATGTATTTAATCTTCCTTATAGAGTAATTATAATGTAATTATAGGTAGTATTTCATGTAAGAGTAGGATTCTCATATAGACCATTAGAATTGTTATACATTTTATTGCTCAATTATCTAGCAAAATTTCCCCTGAATTGTGTTAATGCTCTAAAACTGCCTCATATATTTTCATCCGCTCGAGCCCTAAGTAATTATTATTATTATTAATGGCGTCCATTTTACCTTTTTAAATTAATTTTTTGCTGAATTTGAAAGGTTTCTTCCTGTTCTAATTCATTTTGCCTATTCTTTTTTTAATTAATGAGAAGGCTACAACAGTAAAGCAACTACTTCAGTTTATTTTAATAACAAAATATTAGCTTCTCAATGTTTAAAAAAATAATCGGTACTTAACCTTTTGCCATTCCAGATCAGTGAAAACACTGTTTAACCATAAACAGAGTCTTTTTCACGCAATAAAATTGAGATGTGGACTTTTAGTTTTAGAGATACCTGAACAATCTAAACGTGTAATACACCTGACAGTTTTCGCGGAATGTTGCTGATACACTTTCACATACAGAGAGGCTAGAAAATGTATCGTTGTTAAGGCTGTGTCCATCCAAAATCTTCCTTAAACGATAGAATCCCTAACAATATTTATAATAATATCGGGTAAAAATTATGGCACAATAAACTCTCTCAAGTGACAAAACCACATATTCACACGTACAAGATCTGTCCCAAAAAAAGGATGTCTTATTTTTTACCGGATAGATGGACGGACGGGCGGCGGTTTTTCTGGCTGGGTTCAAGGGAGGGGAGTCTGACAAAAGGCTTGGAGGCCGATGGTAGTTGGCTTCAGCCTTTGCGGAGTGCGAATCGTTCATTTGCGAAACCTCTATAAAGTGATCTCGTTAAGCTAGAACTCATGAACCGGTTATTGGAACAGCGCTGCGCCATCAAATTTTGCGTTAACATGGGTAAAACCGGGAAAGAGACTCATGCCATGCTCAAGGCAGCTTATGGTGATAACGCCATGGGTAGATCGGGTATTTTTGAGATGTTTCGGGGGAGTAGGGAAGATGTTGAAGACCTTTCTCCGATGAAGACCGAACTTTCAGGATGCCCTTCAACCTCCAAAAGTGACGAAAATCTTGCAACAGTAAAGGTTTTATTGGACAGGGACCGTATATTAAGTGTTCGCATGCTTTGTGATGAACTTGACATCCCTAAAAGTGATGTGCATTGACTTATGACCGAACACATGGGCATGAGAAAGGCGCGTGCGAAGTTGGTGCCGCTAGTGCTCTCGGACGAACAAAAGGTAACTCCCGCGAAGATCTGCTAAGAGCTTGTCGACCATTTAAGTGAAGATGCAAATTTTTTAAACAATGCCGCACCAGATTTCTGCCTCTTACCTCACCTCAAATCCTTCCTGAAAGGACGTTACCTCGGCTCTGTGAAAGCATTACAACAGGTCGTAATAAAGGAGTTTAGCAGCATTCTAAGCACCGTCGCCTTTCAGATGGCGTACGGAACGTGGAAAACCGGCTGGGAGCGGTGTGTGGACGCACGATGGTGTTACTTCGAAGGTTTTTCAGTGAATGTTTCAATTCAGGCAATAAATGTTTTTTAATGCACTCTGTCTTACCACTTTTGGGGCATACCTTGTGTAACTAACAAACAGCCCATTGCTATCCAAGGTCTGCTGCCAGGGAATCATCTCCATTATAAGACCACAGTTCCTAAATAAAACCGTCGGTCAGACATGCAAGGTATCCACCATGACCTCGTGCCTGGGCAAGGGGTTCAATGATATGACGTGCACGCTAGATCTCCCATCCTGTCTCCATTCCGCTTCCTCGCTGCAGTCGGATAAGGGTCCCCTAAGCCCGTGAGGTGAGAGACACCACCCCTCCCCTTGGGAATCTGTTCTCGAGCGCTCCGAAATCAGCATGCCAGTCTTTCGGGAACACACTGTAACGGAGGACGCGATTCTGCCTTCCGCCCTTCCCGGTGAATCCAGGGAAGTGGTTCGTTCCATTTCCATTCCCATCGCGCCCGCCTTCACGGGCGCGCCCTTTCGTTTCCCGTTGGGGGCGCTGGCGTCCGATGGATGGATGCCCTGCGGACCCCTTTCCCACCGGACGTGCCGTGTCCGGCGGCGACGTCCGCAGCGACACCGTGGGCGAAGGCCGCGCCGGATGGGAAGGGGGAGACTCTCTGATGAGGCGACGGACGTGAGAGGCACGGAAAGGGAGCGAGTCTGCTACTGTCGTTCAATCTGCTAGGGGGATGTTTCGCGCGCATGTCTGGGGGTCATGGGGCTCCCCTCTGTCCCTGGAGAACTCTCGCTTCCCGGGTAGCCGAGGTTGACCGGTCGGGAATAGTTCCGTGGCCTATTTACGTTCAGGGGCATACTTGCGTTGACTCATGAAATATTAGAACAGACGTCGAGGGGTCGTGAAGTTAGGCCCGGAAGTCGTCGGAGGGAAGAACGGTTGGCCCCGAAGTTCCTTTTCCTGCAGTGGTGCGATGTGCACTCAGACTGGATTTTTATGAAGTGATGCGTTATGTGTTGACAAAAAATATAGTTTCGTAATCTAGATGTAAATTTCCAGAAAAATTCATAGATTTAAAAAGCAAGTTAATTTTTGAACTAATAGGAGTTATAGAAGAAGGAAACGAGGAACCATAATAGGCAATATGAGGAAGTATCCTTGATGTTAGCCGACAAATATTTGATTTTGGCTTCACGTCTCGTTGTCGACGGAGTCGCAGTTCATACGTTACGTTCTGTGAGGATAGGAGAAGTGTAAAAATATGTACCGTTCTTCACCATAATGCTGTTTGATTCTGACGCTATGTGATGTTCATCTCATTTAGCTAGAAAGAGAACGAGGAACACTTTTATGACTCTTGAAAAAATCTTCGTCTCGATGAAAATAATTTACATGGTATATCACTTTCATAGGAGTAATTTTCATTGAGAATTATTTTCCTTGTATTTGTATAAACACATAACCAACAGTGCAGTAACTAATAATAATCAAATTATATTTCGAAGTAATTCTGAGATTTATCAGCCGTTAAATCGGCATGGCGTTGCGCCTTGAACGGTAAAAATACCAATAATTTAAACTCTCTGCTAAAGGTATACTATTGGAAAATATGTTACTTGTGCAAGAAGTGTTATTTTATTGGCTCAGAAAACCTCACTTACTGAGATTAGGGAGTTGAATAGAGAAGAATCTGAATTATTAGTCAGAATCTGTGAATCGAAAAGTAGAGTTACTATTAAGCCACCTTACCAAATTGTATCACCCTTTTAATTTTGCTACATCTAGTGAACGTATGCTTTCTTCTCATTCATCGGAAAATTACCAACACAAGAGTTTTAAATTTAAATTAGTTGGTTAACAAAAATTTGAGGATCCTTAAATTATGTCATATCACATAAGAGAATTAAGACGATAATTCAGAGATTATCAATAAATCAATTGCAAAGAGTATGCTGCATGTCCACTTAGGATCATTCATAAAAGAAAAACATGCTAAATCCACATATCTGCATGGTTCTAGATGAATTCAGAGAAAATTTTGGTGAGGATTATTATCTCCAGATCCCAATTGTCTAAAAACAAATTCTTTAAAGCACCTCAGGAAAGAAGTAGGTATTTAGAATTTGCCACTTTCTTAAAGACGTGATTTTCTGCGCGGACTCAGCATGTAATTGTAACGGTCGTTTGGATGACTACTTTCCACGTTATCGGCAGAGTTACAATCGTGAGCAATTTTTTCGGCGGCACGAGTGACTAACGCTTTCATTTGGTGTATTATCTGGACGGTACTTTTAATGGCACATGTAATTACGGTTCCCCTTCCGAGAAAAATAATGTCTTGTTCATATGATTCCCCTAAAACAGTCCTTATGATATCTTAGCATTTGCGAAAACGCTATGCGTATCATACATACATTGCCTCCATCCGAACATTCTTCCTCCACAAAATTTCCCTGAAATTTTCTTTGTAATTCTCTTTCACTTTTGGGTTCGCTCACGTTTGTGTTACTCCTTTGCTTCTCCGACCCGATTGCTGTAGGCGTCGTAAATGCATGCAATTGTTGCGAAATATGACGTCGGCGGACTCCTCCTCCGGCCATCTCCGGCCATGCCTACCGACTCCGACAAAAGAGTTGGTTGTCATCGTTCCGCTCTCTATCTCTCTCTCGTGATTTCGATCTCTTTTTGTCGAAACGTGTGAAAGAAAACAAAAGGAATCCGTATTTACATTTGAAATGCTCCGGAGACGAAAACTCCTTTGTGGAGCCCAGGATAATATTCGTCGAATTGTTTGCTTGCCAAGGTTCTCGGAGGCGTGGCGAGCCGTGTGCGCGCGAGAACTTCTTTGTGTCCCTTTGGAGGAACATTCCGATGAGACGAGGAAAAATTGAGCCAATCTTCCAGCCGAAAAATATGTGTATGCATGCATTTTATTTATGATTCAACACCTAAGGATACGTCAGGAAAAGATTGTTACCGATCCTTTTTATAAAATATACGAGTATGTATATATATATATATACTTTTATGCCATATATATATATATATATATATATATATACTTCATGGATACATATTATGTAAATGAAATTAACACTAGTGGACACAAACACGGAAACACATAAAAGAGGAACTCACTGGGTCTCGAATTTTCGGTGGTCTACCCACCTTTCTCAAGAGGAGGGAAAGGTGGGTAGACCACCGAAAACTCGAGACCCAGTGAGTTCCTCTTTTATGTGTTTCTGTGTTTGTGTTTAATAGTGTTAATTGCATTTATATTATTTTTCACTTCCGTGAGAATTTCACAAAAGTGTCATATATACGTGCGTGACACATACAACGTAGAAATATATATATATATATATATATATACATATATATATAGAAATAGATATAAGGAAAGGGGTTAGGAAAACACATAAAAGACGAACACAGGAAAGGTGGGGAAGGCGGATTTGAGCAGATCACAAATGTAAAAATATTTCCTTATCCGGGTTTTATCAGCCATGTCCGGTAGAGTTTCTTGGATGCGACCCAAAGATGCAATCCAAATGAGTCTTTTGGGAAAGATAAAATTGTGGGTCAAGCTGCGAGTCATCAATCTCTCCTTGGTAATATTAATTAAGTGCATCGCTGTCTCTTTTTTTTTGAAGTTACAAAATATGTATTTGATAGTTGTGTCCATCCAAAAACCTACCTTAACCGGTAGATTACCTAATAATAATATATTTCACCGAGTCTCTCCGTTGAACAAATTAGATCCCCCTTTTTGAAGCTCAGACTTTTGAATTCAAAAGCAGCTGACGTTTTCATGGGGCTACTATAAAAATATTCGATTCAATGTTTTCGTTTTATTTTGCACTATTTAAAAATCTGCTTTTAATCGAAATAAAAGTAACATATGAAAAAGTTATTCGAAAATAATGTAAAACATGATTTTGTAGCTCCCTTGCAGATACATGCAGTTATCCATTATAATTTAATAAATATCGAGAAATTGAGCTTGCCAAAAAGTGTTTTATTAAATATTATATATAGTTAACACGCTCGGCAAGTCTTTTTGCTACGAAAATGTAGTACGCATGAAATTCTGTTCCATTTGTACTTCAGGAGAGAACATTTAAAAGCGAGCATTTGCAGATTGGAGTGTGAGGGCGAAAGTCAACGATAGCATTGAAGTAAAAATTTGAATTTCGGAATGAGAGGTATAATTTTGAGCGTGTGTCCATTAATTACGAGCATTTCAATTATAGTTATTTCTGTGACGTAAAATGGTACTTTTATTTTTATTATTCTCTATCGATGTATATGGTCTACCGATTACAAAAAATTCACTCTTGAAATAGCATTACAGTAAAATTTCAAATCACTCTCCTGGAAATGGTATCGCTGACATCAAATGCAAAAGTCGGACTTCGATTGTGTTTCGGCAGTAATCGTCAAGTTTTTTCCTTTCGCTGCTTTCCGTTCTCTGTTCTTTTGAAATTGGTTCATATTGAAATCAAGTGTGTCCGATTCACTTGGGAAATTTATTGCGTCGGTTTATTTTTTAATTTAACTCATAGGAAAGGAGTGCCGAAAAAACTACGAAAGTAAAGGTACAGCGCACTTGAAACTACTTCGCAAGTTACTGAAAAATCCAATTGAGGCGAACCCTTTCAGATAATTTTATAACGAAATGATAACAATGAAGCGTCTCTTGTCGATCCCGCCCGCGGTTCATTGAAGCGCCCGAAATATCTCCCGTGGGAATATGAAACAAGAGCGCGAATTGACTTAAATTGGAAAGAAATCACAACAAAACCATAATGGACCCGAAATATAATATTCTCCTCATTTCTCCCTCCCTTTGGAGGTGGGGACGAGAGGCAGGATCGTCAGCGTTTAGGGCTACCCCCACCGACCTCGCCGTCCCTTTCCCTCCCCGGTTCCCTCCCCCCGCACACCCCCTCTCCTTTCTCGTCGCATCGTGGCGGGTTGCGCACCACGCGGAGTAGGGGAGTTTGATGGTGTTTGCTCCACGGGGCGCGGGTGGTAGGGAAGAGTGCACCACTAGTCGGCAGACTGACCTCGCCCGTGGTCAAAGGAAGGAAGCCGAGGCGGAGCCTGATGAAAAGAAGGCGTTTGCCTTCCTTAAATGTCTCGCAAGTTTTGCTAAAATGCGTTGTCTTCTTACCAACTTATGAGCCGTTGCTTATCCTATTCGTGGACTTGATAAGCGAGGCAATTAAGCCAAAAAGTTGAGGGGAGTGTGCAATGGAAGATAAAGTATGCCACCTTCGCCTCTTCTCTCGAACCTTCACTCGAACCAGCGAATCAAATTCAAGACCGCTTCAGACTATTACCGGGTGAAAAGCCTTTCACTCTGAAGATTGACGAGATGGAGTGATTCCGCAATCATATTTATTGGAATACGACCCTCGTTTTGATATGTGTGATATCGTACTTTTCATCATCACCAGGTGGAGAAAATCCTTCAAGGGAAGATCTTTATGTAAGGGACGAGGCGGGGGTGAGGCAGGGTCTATTACGGGCTATTGCGAAACCTAATAGCTTTACCCTCCTACCACAGGTAGACCATTGGACTCGTCCACTCCTATTTATTGTCTTCTATCTATCTTTTTCGCTATTATTCTGACGTATACGAAGATATTGGAAAATTTATTGTGGAATTGGAGAGATTTTTTGTCCTCCATCTAGCCTTCTTCCACCCTTCTGACAGGTTGATTAACTCCAATAAGCGATACTTTACCACTTTGATCCACTCACTTACTGTCAGTTCGGCACCATATGTTTGGAAGTACTTCTTACATATCACTTTCATAGATGTTATTTTCCTAAAGTATTCTTAAGACACCTTTTCTGATGGTTCAAGGGATTTTTGTTGTTCAGTTTTAGTTACAAATATATCCCAGGGTAAATTGTCGTTCCAAACGAAATAATTGAATTTGACCTTATCCCCTTACCGTCGTCACAAGTCCCCGCACCTCGATATATATATATATACATATATATCTTATCTACCAGTCATATCTTATCTTCCGAAGAAGACGGAGCTCGAGTCCGTCGAAATTATCAAGATATATTGTGAGTGTTCTTTTTATGTGTTCTCGTGCTGTGTGTAAGTTTTATATACGTATATATATATATATATATATATATATATATATATATATATATATATATATATATATATATATATATATATTCATTGAAACAGCTATAAGGAAAAGGGATTGGAACACATATCCCGTAAACTTAAAGCACTGGCTGAGCAAGTTGAAAGATCCGGTGTTCAAGTCCGAGTCATGGAAATATTTTTGCGCTTGTGATCTGCTCGATTCTGCCTTCCCCCCTCTCTTGTATTCGTTATTTATATGTGTGCCTATCCCTAAATATATATCGTAATATTTATCTGTCAAAATAGCATGCATGTGTTGTAAACCTGAGTAAACATTAAGAGAAACTGATAGAAACACTACCGTAAAAGATCCTGGCAGTCACAAAAATTACGTGTGATTGCTCCTAACAAAGGGTTTGACTCGTTATTTCAGCGTTTTTCCTGTCATTGCGCGCCTCCATCATATGTGTATCAGTAATCTTTGAGAAGCGTCCAAAGAGAAGTGAAAGCAGTTCACCCGTGGCCCTCCGCGCTCTTCATTTCAATCCCTGGAGTTCGCATTGACATTTCGGAATCTCAGGAGACGAGGGTGAGAAGGGAAATGGTCGGCTGCCGGGAGAAGGGAGAACAGGTGGGAGAAGGGCAGGCCCACGGCATTGTCACGTAAGAAAAACCATTTCTACGTGCAGCTTAGCCCGCAGGCCTCCTCTCGGGCGTGTGACAGGGGGATCTATTAGGTAAGAGCTATTAAATAAAAGCTATTAGAGTAATCTGTGATTATTTGAGTCGGTATCATGCCATACTTGGGAAAGTTTAATTTGCTTACATGACGCTTCCTATTCATGTGGTCACGAATTGTATGTGAAGGAGTAATGATTCCTTATGCAAGGGAGGTCTTTACGGTAGTCGACTTCCCTTGTCTTCTCGTTAAGTTGAGCAAATTTGTTGATGAAAGATGGCGTTGAGAACGCAATCCTCGTATCATTATTTCTGTTCAGAGACCACAGAGGGACTCACAGGTTGGCTCAGATGTGGTCATTCTGTATTCCGCGGTCCTCTTGAGTTCTCCCTCCGCGCTGACCCCGTTGGTATTGCCGCGAGGGAACGGGAGGGGGAGAGGGTGGGTGTGGGGGATGAGGGGAATAAGGGGGGGGGGAGGTCAGAGCACCGTGGACGTCAAACCGCGAAAAGCGAGCCATTGGTCCGCAGTTAGGTTCAACCGCAGTGTCCGACGCCATCCATCCTGCGGTGTGTCGTCATCCATCTCTTTCACTTCCTACCCTCGAGTTATATATGGTTTTGAACGCTACGTGTGCTAAACCTATGTTTGATTAATCTTTCAAGTCTCATTAAAATGTATGTGTCCTCTACGCTCAGGTATACAATGCATATGTAATCCGGCAGTAAACCAGAAATCAGGAAATTATTCAAAATTCCGATGAAATCGAATTCCAGCGCTGTTGATCGGATGCAAAATGTGAACGTTCGCAGCAACAGGGAGAATTGAGTTGGGGACGATTGAAATATGGCGCTGAGCACTAATTTTGAGAATTGATTTAAAAGTTATGGTAATTAGATAATGGTTACGCTTCTTTCAAATATAGATGACTAGTTAATGGAGAAACGACTTGAGTCATGGAGTAATACGAAAATAGGAGGAACGATGTCGTAGAGAAAAGGCCATTGAAATGAATGCTGTAATAAGGTTGATTACGAAAAACTTCGAATAATTGGTAAATTTGCAGAAAAGTTAAGTAAGATGGAAGCATTTTATTTTCATCAGCACTACGAATTTCATCGTAGAACCTGATTTCTCATGATAAACTAGGTCATAGGCAGATAAATATTGGTTTATGCATGTATTTTCTACTGAAGTACTTAAAGTTTACTTGGAGTGGTCATTCACGTAGATTTTACGTTCCGATCGATTTCGACAAAATTTTCATAGGCATTTAAAGATAAATAAATTATAAAAATAAAGAATTTATATATTCAATAGAAAATAATTGGAAATATATTAGATGAAAAGCTAAGAAATACAGGTATATAAAAGGAAATCCTTCCTTGGGATGCAAGTTAACGGATAGCTAGAGTAGTCTGTAGATTGTGTCATTGTGAAAGTGGAAGCGTATTGATGGTATATGTGGTGATTTTTTGGAATACAGGCGTTAATGAATAAAAAACACAAATTAACAAGCATTCTACACGTCTATAAACTTTAAATACTATCAATTATGTTCACATTACCATTGTTGTCTATTCAGGTGCCGAGAAGAACAAGGGAAGTGTGGTGGCCGAACTAAGAATGCTCGGTGGTTGGGAAGGTAGAAAATGAGAGACAAAGGAGATCGAATATGTGTATCTTCACGAAGATAAGATAATTAATGACAATAAACCAAATAGGACGTCTAAAAATATAATATCAGTTGAGGACGAGAGGTTGCAAAAGAGGCGGGGTGGATTTCAAGGAACTATTTCATTTACAAATGGAATATTAAAGTAAAATTAAATATGAATAATTTCATATTGTTGAAAAAAATAGTTTAGTATTCCTGTTATAAGGATGGGAAATTATTTTGATAAAATCCGAATAATGTCAGTCATCCCTCTAATTAAGTATATGCAGACTTATTGTAACGATTGATAAAACATTAATAATATGTGAACATTCTGTCCATTCATTTTCTGCCAGTCTATCTCCTTTAAAAACAATTACAACTCTTAGCATTGCACTTTAGTATTATATAGTCCACTTTTATTCGAATCGTCTTATAAAAATCTTAGATTAGAGTCAAATTTTACCCATAACCAAGGGTTTGTGAAATTTCACTTTGAGATGATATTGAGGAACGGAAAATTTGCAACGAGTCATGGAATAAAGGTAAATTGAACCACTTTTGGTGTTTTGGAGACGGGAATAGATAGAAATGATGATAAAAGCAGCTTTTACGAAACTCTTAGGATAGCTGTAGCCTTTTAATTAAGTAGATCTTCCCTATGGTCGATGCAGACAGGCAATACGTTAAATGACACCAAGTTTTTTTTTAAACAAACCTCAGCGGTAGGTGGTAGCATTGAAGTGACGTAGCATAGGGTGGAACTCAGCAAGTTTGTTGGAATAGTGGTGACTGAAGCCATTGAGAAAGAATCTATATATATGAAAGAGACTAGTAAAAACAGAAAAGACATATTCATGTTTCCAAATTGTAAAATTCAAATCTCAAAATGTTAAATAATAAAGATACCACTTAAGCAGTAGTCAATATCAAAGCTTGAAGAAAATTTACTAGGTTAAAATTAGCCCAGTTGATTTTTAACTTCTGGGTCAAAGGCAAACGAAGTAACTTCTCATTCTTAAATACAATGTATGATGTTAACAAATTACGATACTTTATGTTTAAATATATTAAAATGATTATCCCTCGTGGTTAACCAAACCCCCTGATGGAGATAATATGCAGGGGTTTGGTTCTTCTCAGAATCCACGATTTTCTGTCGAAAGCGGATGATAATGGAATTAATGAAGCCATTGCCAACGATGTATTCAATGGCTCAAATGCCTGGGATCCCCGATTAATTGGATTCCTGTGTGAGCGCGTACGTGAAAGGGTGAACGAGGATCCCATACGGGACCAAGCCCCCCTCTACGCACAGTCACTATGCTCTTCCCCTCTCGACCCCAAGCTGTACACTATTATCCTTTTGTTTCTAATTAAAAAGATAATACATTTTCCCACCCATTATGTGTTCAAACTATCTTTCCCGCAAAATATATGAAGGTGACGATTTTTGGGAGTATATATTCACTACAACTTTCCTTTACTATCAAATTTCCGACGGAAGATGCACACCTTTTACTTTTAATGCACTATACTTAGAAAGTAGACACACAGGGTGATTGAAAACCAAAATTCAAAAACCTTTCAGGGGCATCAGCATTAATTATGATGCTTTTGCGACGCTGATCCATTATTGGTGGAAAACATAATCGCCTAGTGTATGCGAGTATCCTGGAGAATATGCAACTTTTGATGCGTTACGTACTTAGTCGTCTACAAGCGCCAAGCCGGATTGGTTTCGTGACCCCATCACAAAATATTTGATTTAAATTCGAGTATTTTTTTCACCAAAACAAAATAAATACCTATGATGCAAATTAAATATCGGACAAAGACTTTTCAAAATATTAATTGAATGCAGTTCTCGATGGATACCCACTACTCGCAGAAAATTGAAATAATTATTTGCGGACATTGGAGGAAGTAGGAGAGATCGTAGGCGAAGAGTTGATTTGATCGACTAGATTTTCATGTAAGGGCACTCATATATTTGGCCAAATTTTGTTCAGAAATGGCGTGATAAAAGGGAAATTGGGAGAAAAATAAAGAAGAACCTGGAAAGTTGGATTTGGCAGAGCGGTCCTTAGCGGAAAGGTGAAAATAAGAATTGGTGAGGGGTGCGGAGGATAGTTCTCCACGAGCTAGATACGAAGTCTATTACTTCACATGGCCTGTACGGTTCCGGAATTCATATTTGATAAATGGATTAGCGTAGATAAATATTCCATTGCCCTGGGGGCATGGAGAACAATGGGCAGTGATGTATGAACATATGAAATGAATGAAAATAAGTTGGACATCAGTGGAAGGTAGGATCAAAGAAAAAGCTTTGTTTTTGTCAGAAGAATGGAAAGCCTACTTTTGTTGGAAAAATTAGTAAGTGGGAGCGGAAGTGAATGTAGTTGATACCGAGAAAAATATGAGTATTAAAGACTACTACGATGGGAGGAGGAATGTTGGGTACGTAAAGAAAATGGGCAAAAAAATAATCATTCATGTATCGAGGAGAAAGGAAAAAAGTATATTGAATCAAAGAAAGTCGATACTGAGAAACGACAGATGAATTTGCCTTAAGTAATTGATTGGTAGGTCCTTATTGATTTGCAATAATTTTCAGGGAACGCCGAGGATTACGTCATAATTATGTTACCCGTAAGCGTGATAAACGTCGGTATTCCATCAATTCCGTCTCACGGACCGACTCCATTTCTCCGTATCCCTTCCTGGTAACTGTCATTATCATAAACTCTGAAGTGGGTCGAGTGAGAAGTAATCGTCTCGTCTTTCTTTCCCCCTCTCCCTCTCTCTTTCTCCTTGCGGTCAATGGGGAGGGACGGGCGAAATGAAATACGAGTACGACGCCCCCCTCCTCCCCTACCACTTCAGTGCTCCTTCATTTTTTACCTCCTCCGGTTTAATTTCCTTTTTTTCCCTTCCGTTTTGGAGATCTCTAGAGGGGAGATGAATTTAATTTATATTTCTGGCACGTGGGTGCGGGGAGAAAGAAGTAGTGATCGCCCCAATTACGTAACGGCGTTATCTTCAGCGAGTAGCGCCAACGGATGGGGCGTGGACTGGGGGACACTGGGTGCCGGGGGGTGTGTGGGGAGGGGTGAGGGCGAGAGGAAGAGGGTGGGAGAAATTAAAGAGAGGAAAACGGCGAAGAGTTCGCGGAGGAAGTCTTCAATCTAATTAAGCGAGGGACGTGGCGAGATGATTGGACGGAGTAAAAAGGAGGGAAGACAGTCGGCAGCGGGGTTGAGGGATGGCACGTATATAATCGCCATCCTCCCCCTTCTTTCCTTCCTTCTCCCTCTCCATCCTAATTATTTTCATATAATTTTCTCCAGAGTCCTCTCCTGCATTTCTGCATTTCAACGTCTCAAGGGGGGAGGATAGCATTTAAAGCTTCCCTTTCTCCCATCGTGCGGAGCCATTGCGGTTCTTTACGCGCAAGCATTTAATGCTTTTAATGCGCAAAATGACCATTGAACCAACCAAACATGATCTTGGCACGTGAATTACTTTTGGACATGATTGCACGTTTTTTCAGAGTTTCTAAGGAAATGCTCCAGGATCCACTACCAAGGTTTGTATAAAAATGATCGGTAAAATATTTTTCCTTACGTGACTGCCCGTCGCAGCGTGCTTGCACTGCAAAAACTCGGTGGTGGGAGGCGGATGTGACCTTCAACATGTATCAATCGCCTGCGAGCATTCTTTTAGCCTTGATAGTATTATTAGTGGACCCCTGTGGAGTGATTCGGTGCAAGCGCAAAATGCAGTGAATGATTGACCTACGAAACGCGATCAAATATTGTGTTGGACTGTGGAAATTGGGTATGGAGATGTTGGGCATGACTTGCCAAGTGTTTGATAATATGACAGTGCACACTATTATTACTGAAAATTTGGGGACACGAAAAATCTGCTCTAAACTCGTCCCGAAGGTTTAAACGAACGACCAAGAACAGAGTCGAGTGTCTTTACTTGCGAATACCTTCAGCAACGGCATCGCAACGATTCCCCAACGCTCTTAAAATCCCGACTTGGCATCAGCAGACTATTTACTATTCCCAAAAGTGAAATTCTCCCTCAAAGGACACCACCATGGGACC
This sequence comes from Hetaerina titia, assembly GCA_037158775.1. NCBI lineage: Eukaryota > Metazoa > Arthropoda > Insecta > Odonata > Calopterygidae > Hetaerina > Hetaerina titia. Next base: position 136,318,981 of record CM073768.1, read on the forward strand.
CTAAGTGCATTCAAAGTAAGCTTGCGTGCCTACCCTTTAAAGATCTGTCGAGATCCTCCGAAGGATTTCGATTCCCAAGGGATGTACTTTGAATAACTTTAAGGCATTGTGGCAATATCTTAAATAAATTTATTTCCCGATACATTTCATACAAACCTTTTAAATATATTATTTCTTCCTGCAACGATTCCTCTCGCCCAATTTTTTTCCAATCAGCTTTAATTAATTGGATAATTGATGCAATCCAGTGCAACGAAATTCCCGCTATTTTTTTAATTTTTTACGTCCCAGACCACACTGCATTCCCTGCTGAAACCTTAGGGATATTAAAGTGTAATTCTTGTAGTTGAAACTCGAAAAAATAACCGACAAAAAAGGACGGATTAAAAGGACACAAATGGAAGTGAAAAAATTGGATTAAAAAAATAATCGGACTGGCATGAAAGGGCATACCCAAATGGAGTGCCGCGTACGTAATTCTATGCGGTGGGGCAGTCCATCCAAAGTTGGTCAAATCGATTCAGTCGACGCACGTCCAACGATTTATTATTTTATCATTGCCTCTGAAAATATATATTATAATCCCCTCATTCTGCACCAACCACTTTGTCATTTGGAATAATGCTTATTTTTACCCAGGCTGAAAGGTTGTGTTGCAATCGCCCGCGTTTGTTACTGCCGTTGCTACTTGCAGCGTAAAAAAAATTAGAAGCTTTGAATTTTACTTGGGTATAGCACTGACTTTTTTTGTGTCTGTAATGCATTCATTTTTGATATCGAAATGGGTCATATTCACTCATGCCCTGAATGTGAAGCTGTCAGCGATTTTTTGTGCATATTCAAGCTTCTAAAGGCTACGGAAAATTTGTTAAGCGTTCATTCTACCTCTGGTGTTTTGATTGTACCAAAGGGACAGTAGCACTGCAGGTGTTTTAGGGTCCTGGTTTCATTAATAAATAATGGATAAACAGTGGATTTTGTTAAAAAATGAAAATAATTGTAAAAAAAGGAAAATATTCCATCCGAGAAGGATTCAAAATTTTGTTCCTAAACTAAGTGCTCCAAATTTCTTATTTTTCTAATTTTCAACACATTCAAGCATCTTCTATTGCCTTTCACAAAATACCATGAATAACCACGTTTCCATAGCGCTCAATAAGAGACCCTGCGGTTCTTTCGTTTTACTTTCTTTCTGGAACACTCCTGGATGGACAATGACTAATGTAATCGCTGCAAATCCGACCCACTATTCATATTTATAATCCAAATCCGTTTGGATTCAGGTGAATTGTTCTTTTTGTGAAATGGGACGCAAAGTTGTGGCTCCCCTGACGCCTTATTTCAGATTAGGGAAGCGCCCAAGCTACGCATTTCGCCATTTCCCCGTAGCCATTCTCTTTCTTAACCTCGCCTTCCGATTATTAATGATCTAAATATTATTCATACCCTCCGATCACCTACTAAAATGAACTGCCCAGAATTCACCATTCAGTTGGCATGTTTTCAAAAGGTAATTCAGTTTTTTATTTCGAAACCTTCTGTGACAAAATTTCTTCCCAAGGTAGAACATGATTCAATTCCGCGAATTTTTTTTAGCTTAATAAGTTTATTAAGCTTATTTTTTAAGCTTCCATTTTAGCACTTATGTGGATGCTTTTATATAACCCGTTGTGAAACTAAAAGAAACTGAGGGAGATGCTGCGACAGTAACTTTTTGATTGAATTATCCTCTAATAAGCGTTACAATACAATAATTGCAGAGAGTAAAAATCATTCGCCTTGACCACGCTCCTAATTCTAGGCGAATGATTTTTACACTCTGTAATTGTTGCATTGCAATGCATAATTCTTTGTGGTTGAAGGATTATATTTACCAAGTTTTATATAAAAAATTTGGCTATGTCTTAAGTGAAGAGGCTATAGTAAATTTATTTGCAATGTTCTAAAACATAAAATTTTGTATAGGCATTGGGAAGTTTTCCCAATGCTTTCTCAATTTCATATTGTTGCGGGAATATTCAGGCATAAAGTGCTTATAAGGGAGTAACCGCAAAATAAATGTGTCTTTAAATACAAATGTTTTTGATAAATTTATTACAATCAGCAACCCCTATAACAAAATCCATGATACTTGCCATCTGTAGCATTTTTATTTTTTATTTGCGTTCTTAAATGTATACATGAGTTAGATATACTCATTGATTAGTCGCATACAACTGTCTCTTTTAATCGTTAAATGGCACACATAATTACGTATAAAATTGATGATAATAAAGAAACATCTTGAAGTTCATTCATTATTTAATTATTTTAGTTATTTAGTTTTTGCTGCGAGGCACGAGTAAAAATAAATATAAATTCACCACGCTGGAAATAATCTCTTAGGGTATTTCCTGGTTATTTTAGGGATACAGATATTTTTCCACGATAGAGGACACTAGAGTCACTTAGCCTATTCCAAGATGCTGCCTAGGACTTTGTAGCCGTATGTTCAAGCAATGCTCAAGCTCTCCTTCGCACCTTTTCCTTCCTGAACGCTGTGAATATGAGCGTTAATTTTCTCTCCTTTCACGTTCGCAGTTCGTCCCCACTTTTCGAAACGACCAAGTCTCAATTTTCCCGTTGATAGACCATGATTCCCATCCACAACTCCGCCTTTGCAGCCATAAAATTCCGGGGACCCCTCCCACCCCATCCCCTCCACCTGTCCCTCTCCCCTTCTCCTATGCTAGGCGGAAGAGAGTGACGAGGGGGAGGAGGGGGGGGAGGGTGGCGCCAGGAGGACATTTTTCTTTCATGACGCACTCCACGAAAGAGATTAAAACGAATTAACCCATTCGCTCTGGTCCATATGTGCGCCTCTATGCGGATTGCCCGGATTTGCTCCGACGTGGAAGAGACACGTAGTAGATGCTTTTGTCGGCAGTGGAGCGCACGAGGAAATAGGGACGGGGGAGAAAGGGCGAACGGAAGCCGTTACAGGTGTGATGTTCAGTCTTTTGTTTCGACGTCCGTTTTGGGAGCGATTTTGTTTTCACCTCTTTCTGCTCTCGCTTCTTGATCAACAATCGATAAATTAGCACATCACCACGACATCCGGAAAAAATGATCATTATTACTTTAAGGCAATGATTTCCATGGAGATTAGGAAAAGATAATGTCTTGCCTTTCAACGATTTGGACAGAAATACTAGAATGAATGCTTGCTAGTCCAGTGAGTGACTACTGCCGGAGGGCGCAACTTTGATTCCAGCATAATTTGTTGGGATATCAAATCTTCCCGCAGGTGTATCAAGGAAAGGAACTAGTCACCCCATGAGGGAATATACAGAGTGCGTTACAAAAGTGATGCATTTGAATTTCCCTCGCCGCTCCTTTGGGTCGGAATGGGACCAAACCTCTAGACGTCGGTTGTGGGGGGACGTTGTATCATGCCATCGGGCTAATAATTACGTGAGCTGTGCCCAAATGTGTCAAATCAACATTTGGGATGAACATGATCGATTGAGTTAAGTTACGCCGCAACTCATTCTGATCTGAACATATTCCCGGTAAATTTGGATATCTATTAAGATGTTCATGCAAATGTATCATAAGAAGTTCTTGTTTAATTTCCTGCCGTGCGCAATATCTTATAACTGGAGAACAAACTAGGATTTACACTGTAAAAAAATCATAGAATAAAAATGATTTTCTTTGATTCTTACACAATCAGCTTCTTGAAACAACGCAAAGATTGCTATGTCTACGACAAACATGACAAAGTGGCGGCAGCACCCATGATACCACCCACAGGGGTCTCATAAATAGTACGAGAGTAGTTCTTAATGGTCTGTGCTGGATTTAAGTGTATAGGCTTTAGAATATTTATTGCTGCGACTTCGGGATATTTCAAATACAATTCTTGGGATATCTCTTGGAACGGGCTCGCGATGTAATAGGGAGAGTACATCGGCAGGAATTTCAAACTTGATTCTCATTGGATCATCATAATTGCATTTCGTCTGAGGGCACCTTATTTTTTCCCGAACTGCATCTGAAAATTTTCTTAAACACAATAAGAGCCAATTAAGGCCGAACATACTTTTAGTTAAGACCATTTGGAACATAATTCCTATCGCGTTCATTCGCAAAATTACTGTCCCTGCATATGGACTCAGATCTGTTCCTTGGGAATCCTTTCTTTCATTTCCTCATAGTGTTTATCTATGTTCATCACTCTTTGAAGACTCTGACTGGAATATTTTTCCTCCACGCTTCAAGAGATACTTGAGCTTTGCGGCGGAAAACCATAAAATTGCGTCTCCAATGGGAACAAAAGATTTTCGAAGGCATTTTTCTAAACGGGAGCGCATCCGACATGCTCTACGTTTCCACTGTTAAGTCATGAGAGGGGAGTGTACCAAATTTTCCTGTGCGCGTCGTGCTCTTCTGCGAATTGAACCCGGTTGGCCAATGCGTCGCGAGCGGTTTTTGCCCATAAAATTCGGCGTAATTCGTTAGCTCGACCTCCAAGGTCCCAGCAGACCCCCAACCACTCTTTCCTCCCCTCTCCCCTCCGTGCCTTCCATAAGGGTTCCCGGAAAAGGGCCTATTCCGATAACATTGCCTTTCCAATACGGCGATGCAGCGACAACAGGGAGGCAGGGCGGGGGCAGGAATGGAGAAAGAGAGGCCCGTGGGAGGGGAGGGGGCATGGGCAGACGGGGCATCAACTCCAAGGCGGTCCGGGACAAATGTGATAAGCGAAACCCACCCCCCTCCGCGCTTTATTTCACAAAAGGGGGCAGCAGCAGCTGCGGCACGGCAGATCCAAATCGCCTTCCAAGATTCGCGGAATATAGCGAATAGGGCTTCCAAATATCCGATCAGTCCGAGGGCTTCCACATGCGGTCCCTGTGCGAAATCAATGTGGGTCGAAAGTTTGGAATATCGATCCATTCCCATTGGATCCTCGTTGGGGACGCCTGATGGGAAAGAGGAAGAGGGGGAGAAGGTCGACGGGTAAGCAGTTCTGATTGCACCGCAGATAAAATTCGTGGATTTTCGCTTAACTTTGAATGCTGACGTCATGTCTCTTGAGCTTGAGCTTTATCCCTGCGTGTGAATCCGACGATACGAGCTCGCAAACATTATCCGGACCTTTGCGGTCTTTAATTCATCCCTAGCCTTTCCACATTTTTGATGCAGTTGTTGAAGCACACCCGTTGAAACAGTCGAAACTGGAATAAGCCCCTTTATACACCAGGGGATAGAGTTGACATAGCGATCGGTCATTTCCGTTTGTAACACCCCGATTCGATTAATCGAGTTCGAGGACCATGGCCCCCACAAGAGATATTTGATGCATTTTCTGCAATTAAGGAATTGACAGAGAAAATGTTGGACAGTTTTCCTTTCAGATGAAACTGAATTCTATAGAAAAAATAATACAAATTGTATGCTCATACTCTAATTTTTACAAGTTTTTTTCAGCGAATTTAGCATTTTGTGGCTTATTTTACGTTTCCTCCGTATTTTGGTATATTTATTTGGGAGCTAAGTATTAACAGATACTTAATCAGTGGTCTTTAATTCTTCCTACGTATTTCACGAGAGAAACTCGGGTACGCGAACGAGACGAAGAGAACGATTGGAACTACTTCAGTACCTACGACGAAAGACCACTGTGCGAGAATTCAAATAACTTTCAGTTCATCATAAGTATTATACGATATTTTTATGACTGCGACCCTCTTAATTTCTTTTTTCCCTCGCTGTGTGCATGTCTTCAACGCCGTTTCTCGTGGCACTCACACACCATCCAGCCGCCGCGCCGTTGGCCCCATTCACCTGACGCTCCTTGGAGGTGACATACTACTACTCGCTACCCTCAAAGCCGCTACGGTAAGGGCGTGTGGCAAGGGTTGTTAGGTCATCAATCGCTATAAATTAAAATCTGTGGTGATTATTGGTGATCCATTCATTTTTATTCTTATTTCTCAGGATATTCGAATTGTCATGTATGACGTTTCCTGCAGTTGGTGTTATGACCCTTGCGAGAGACAAAAAATTCCTTACATATCGGCCTGATCAACGTTCAGATATGCTTAACCTCTCCCAAACCTGGACATTACATACTCATATAATTATACTAATGTAACGCACTTTTTCCGTCCAGAACGATCCTTATGATCCGAATTACCACCAAGATCTGCACCAACGGCGGCTCCAGGCAGGTTCGAGCCAAGACCCTTCTTCTCCTTAGCGACCCTCCTAGGCGGTTTTTTATCTGTATCATGTTCAATTTCTGCATATTCTTATGAATAAGAGTCACAAATTCTTTTAGAGAATTCAAGATAAAGAAAAACCGAAGTGAAATAACCTCTCCGTATCCCTTTATTTGAAATATTTTCTCGCTATTCGTTTAATTAAATAAAATGTCTTTCATTCAGCTCAAAAGATATTCCCAATGCGTTTGGACCATATAAAGACTGATTATAGCAACTCTACGTTTTTTTACTTAGTCCCTTGGTAGGTTATAGACGTACCGTCCGTTGATGTGAAATCACATCGACGGAAATTGTGGTTTGAATACAAATTACCCCTCCAATGCGAAGAAAATGAGCTACCACTGGGTGGAATAGATTTTTGCTTGTGTGGAATAACATTTTGACATTAAAACCATTCATAAATGAGAAATTTTAAGGTCTTAGGTCTTATCACGTGCCATACTGTCCTAAAAATGTTAATCAAGAATTCTATGGAAATAAATGTAAGCATGATTACTAGTATAGCATTGTGGCATAGAATTTATAAAATTTTTTAATTGAAACACCTCTTTTTCCGCGAATAGATCGCCATATCAAGAAGAATTGTTTGTTTTTTACAATTTTTCAACTATTTTTAGTTTATTTTATTCATGTATCAATTTTTAATTAATATTACAGAGTGATACCACAACTCAATAGGGATTTTGATTATGAAGAACGTTCTTATTATTTTTTAAATCAAATGTAACAATTTGATTTGCTTTAAAATTCCTTTACTCATGTATTCTGCGCCACAGATTATTCGATGTTTTCTTCTTTATTTGTCTGTTAATAGAAATGTTTTGCTATGGTCTCAAATCAAATGATTTCACGATAATCCCTCGATATGTGACGCTAGCCGCAGATGAGATGATAGATTTGGTTTATCACTGCTGTGTTTGTTTTCAGACTTGTGACCTAAAATACTTGTCAAACAAACACACACTCTGGATGTTTACATAATATTGCGGCTCTCAAAATCATTTAAATGTTATTTGTCATATGAGTTCGAAACTTGACTCTTGAACTGAAACTAAATTCCTAGATCTACGGCACATTTACAAAATAGAACTATTTATCTCATTCTTCGTTTTAAATGCGAGTCTGGAATTAAAATGTAGCTTGATGATTTTTCTATCTTACGGGCGTAATTTTCTGCGTTAACATTTTTTTACGTTGCAAAATCCTATAATTTATCGCATGTACATCGTTGATACACATGAACTCGCTTGGAATGTAGCGCAAAGAACGCGGTATTGATCACAGAAAATGAAACAGGAAGATTTAAAAAAATGTATCCCTTTAAAATTTTACACAAAGGGGAACCTAATATTTTACTAATGAATGAACTTTGTGCTTGTAACTTATTCTTCACTCTTCGATAATCACCAATACATTTTAGGCAGGTAAAAATCACTGCAAGAACTGCAATGAATTCTGAATGTTGACATTGATTAATGAGGAAAAACTATTTAAAAATGAGAATTTCTATTTCTGTCATCTGAAATTAAAGCATTCATTAACCATTTTTGTGAAATGCGAAGCTTATAAAGGGAGGAAAAAAGAAAACTTCTCTGAAGCGATGACTTACGGATGAAAAAATAATTAAAATCTGTGATACCATCAATGACATCAGGCTTAACTTGGAAGTTAAGGAAGGAACTTAAGTGGAAGCCACTCATGATAAAAGACTAAACCTTGTCGTCCACTTCAGATATAACATTCAGAGATGGCGCGAAGCAACGTAATCCGAGTCTTTTTGGTTAAATTCTATGTGTATAGTATAACCAAGAATACTCTTTTAATATACGTAATCTCTTTGTCGATATCTCTTAGAATCACCCCATTATATCTGGAAAGGAAATTTTTCGTCGGAAAATTTTATTAATTATGAATAAAGAATCAATGACTTTGCGCTTCCACCGGAAAGAATTTATTAATGTCGACTAGTTTCGCTGTACTGTAGCATCATCTGGACTGATCACAAGACATTTACACGCTCATTGCCAATGGATGGGGTGGGCGGGGGATGGCGGGGGTGGGGGGAGGAGGAGGAAACCGGGGTGGGTGTGGATGTGAGCGGAGAGAGGGAAACCGGGAGGGGTGGAAGAGGAGACGGAGGGACATCCATGAGCAATTGGCCATAGTGACCCTTTGTACGGAGAAAGGAAACCATCACTAACAACAACCACCTTTTACCTCTCCACTACTCCCTCCTAGACATTCCACATTTACTACGAACCGCAATCGACCTCAACCTCCCTCCCTCAGTGACTAATGTCATGCATTGTATACTATTTTAATCGAACATGATGGATGGATCCTTCACCATGACAATGCACCTGCACGTTAGCATTAGTATTTCGCCGGCTTCTGGCAAAAAATACAATCACCATCCTTGATCATCCTTATTCGACAGATCTGTGACTTTTTCCTGTTCCCAAAACGCAAAAATGTGATGAGGGGACGTCACTGGGAAGGTGTGGACACAATACAGCAAGAAACGACGAGAAAACTAAAAAGCCTAACTAGCGAGGACTTCCAAGGGTGCTTTGAAAAATGGAAAATAAGATGAAATAAGTGAATAGCGACGAATGGAGTGTACTTTGAAGGGGACAAAATTGATGTGGACTCAATTTTGTAAAATAAAGTTTTTATGGCACCCGTTCTAGTATTTATTGGACAGACCTCGTATATATCAAATATGAGTGTGAATTTATAGTTATCGGTCCAGATGGTGCTACGATGGTGCTAGCGAAACTAGTCTGCAGTAACACATTTCTTCTTGTGGTAACGCGTCTTTCATTCTTTCCTCGTGCTTTACAAATGGATTTCCACAAAGTATCGGCCTTACTATCTCTCAATTAAAGTTATTAATCATGTAAATTACTTGCAAATATACTTTACACTTTCTGGATGTACTTCGTTGAATTGTTTAATGTCCATATTAAATGAGTTTGTAATTTTCCACAGAATTTATTTTACGATATAATGCGGTATCATCAGGTACAAGTTGCACTTATATAATGCCGCAAGTCGGGGAAACACGTTGTACCATAAAATAATGTATGTGGAAAATTACCGAAAAATATTTACCAGAGCATTTGAAATGGTATTATATAGATTTGAGTTAGGATTATTCCATAAAAATATTAACTTTGACTAAAAGTAGTCAATATAAAAATAGGATGCAGACAGCCTCTACGCTTAGACGTTTTCAATCTACGGTCGTAGGGTGAGAACAGTGGGAATACATCTTTCCGAATGATTCACTACATGTTGTTTTCAACTACTCAAATTCATGTTCTTTCTTTTTCTATCTGAATAATATGCATTCCGGTGACTATGCAAATGGTTTGAAGACCCATAATAGACATCTATCAACTTCTTTGTATTCCATTGATTTTCGCGGCAACTGACTTAATCCTCCGTCCAATTGAAATGTTTTCCGTTTGAATTTCTGTATTCCTTTTTTGTTGACGGCGCCCACCCATTCCCTCAGGGTTTTGCTCCGTAGATGTGGTTCTGAGAAAGGATTCCGGCTGAAGACCGGGCCATTAATGGTGGGAGAGTACGGGGTGTTGACCCCCGAGAGGTGCCTACGATATAGGTTTTCCCTCTGCTTCTCCATCCCAGGCCAATTCCGTCTCCTCCTGGGAATCCGTTTCCAGGAATAGCAAGGATTCCAGGAGTGCGACGTCCCAAGTGATCCATTTCATGGCTCCAAAATTAACGAGAGTCCACCGAGAAATAATTTTTTTGCCAGTCTCTTGGTTCTGTTTCATGTGAGGAATGAAGATGGGGGAGGGTGAGCGTGTATTTCCTCGAAATGTTTAAATCCTTCCAGGATCAGTACTCAGAAGTAGGATATATTAATTGTTCAACACCCGTTTTTATGTCTCCAGGCTATTACTATTCCACTTTATGAATGCATCCGATAATTGTTCACAAATGGATTTCATGGAAACAACGGTATGAATGGATTACCGTATTCAAATATTTACTTTTTTATCTCTCGTTCACGATTTGCCAATAATCCTGAACTGATAGAATGTAATCCGTTCCATTGAATGCGGTGGAAAATATCTCCTTCTTCCCATATGAAACGAGAATATTTCGTAAATAAAAAGGGTCGAGAGAATGCGATGATATTAACTATCGTGACGTAAATGTTAAGCATTTGGAGCGATGCTCCCAACACGATAATCCTGGTTCCTATACGAGATGGACGCCAAAGTTGTGGTGGCGACAGGACGCTCGACAGCATTTCAAGCCAATTGTTAATGCTGCTGCGGTTCGGATAAAGCGGATTTAGCCATTGCCGAATTGGTTGCATAGTGAAATTAATTCGGAGTGGATGTGGTAGCCTGGCAGCATTTCAAAATTCCATTTACCAGAGGCAATTTATAAATTCTTCTTTTCAATTGGACAGATATTATGGTGAAATTATTTGCTCAATGATAGATAAGTGAATTCAGCTGATTTCATTCCCATTAGTGTTCATACACCACATGTTGAATGATGCAAGAAATGGTACTTGGAATTTAATCTAAAAAAATGGGCAAATATGATATTTTTTTGGAAAAAATATACGTACATATTGAGTAGTTTCAGGCTGATGCGGTAGAAGTAGAATATTATAAAGAACATAGAGTAGCAAGTTTTCCCTATATAAGATATTTTATGAAACCGGGTTTCGATATATTACATGATCTTCAGGTAGACCGGATTTCGATACATTACATCACCTGATGATGATGTAATTAAACTTTCACATTCGCTTACACCTACACTCTCTTCTCTTTAACTTCCCTTCAGTTACTCGTAGTTTCATATTAGTGGCTGGGACCACCGAAAAATGAGTTCTTTTAATTTATATATCCGCGGACACCGGATTTTCAGCACCACAGCCACCCTCAATACATACAATACACACCACACCACAAGCTACACCATGTACTCCACAAAGGCGGTTACCCACAAACGTTCCTAAAGAATAAAATCCACCGCTCCACCCGACCACACACACCACAGAAAAACAGCCCCACATCTGACGCTGGACTCAACCTTTACACCACCTATTTCCCCGGATCCCACAGACTGAAAACCTTTCTTAAGAACTATTTCCTATTTTACACGACAATAACGGACCTCATCCTCATTGCTCCAATGCCCCTCTCTCTCATACAGACGACCCGCCATTCTCAGAAACCTGAGAGTCACCAACCCTTTGGGCACTAACCCCCCTCTAACAAATTTCCTCATATTCCCCCTACTTTCAACCGCCTCCGATGTGAAACCTGTCTACTTTTCAGATCTACTCCCCTCTCCCCACGTCCCTTCATTGCTCCCTCACCTCGTTTCCACGCTAATTGCCTCTCGAAAAATATTATCTATCTTTTATTATGCAAACAACGCACTTCATTTAACATAGGCGAATGCATTACCCATTCGAATGAACAATCACCGCTACTCCTGTACTTCTGCCTCACTCTCTTCTCTTCCTATCCCTTCACACGTAATTTCCCACAACCTTTCCTTCGACCAGTGTTTCTCCCTAACCATCCAAGAATCTCTACCCGATTCATCCACTAATATAGAGGTGAAAACTCGCGAATCCGCACATACGAGAATACTAGCTTTCCGATCTTTAAAAATTCCCACCCTTAACCGTCAAAGGGATAGGAACATATATACTAAACACTTCCCCACCGCTTTCCCTACCTCTTCTGCGTTCGTCCTTTGTGTGTTTCTATCTCTTTTTCCATGTGAACGAATGTTTGTTCGCTATATGGCGGGATTTAGTCTTTGTGTGTGTGTATATGTGTATATATAGATGATGCGGAAGCACTCACGAGAGCAATATAACTTTTGGACGGCACAATAGAACACAGAATAAAGCAGATAACACGTAAAAGAACACTCACATTCTAGATTATTTGTGCTTTCGGCCTTCTCCGAGTCCTTCTTCAGGTTTGACCTGAAGAAGGACTCGGAGTAGGCCGAAAGCTCAAATAATCTACGATGTGAGTGTTCTTTTACGTGTTATCTGCTTTATTCTGTGTTCTATTGTACCGTCCAAAAGTTATATATATATATATATATATATATATATATATATATATATATATATATATATATATATATATATATATATATATATATATATATATATATATATATATATATATATATATATATATATATATATATATATGGGTTATTATTGACACAATTTTGTTGGCTCGCACGGTATTTATGTAGATGTATGGGTAGAGCGTTAGACTACTGACGCTAGAGGGCCTGGGTTCGATTCCCGGGAAAGCTTCTCTGGGCATCTGCAGCTCCATCCAAGCTATGTGATTTTTCGGGTACCATATCTTCCTGGTAAACCAATCTGTATTATTTGAACTATTTTACAAAACTATACCGCTGCCTAAAGTGAAGAAAAAATTAATTTTTGATGTTGGCTAACCTGGCGTGTATTCATCTCCTGCCACGCACCCTAGAGGTGGCTTGTGGGTACCTGGTAGATAGATAAATAAATTTTCTAGGCATAATGAGCACTGAATTTGAATACCAATGCACGTTAAAAGTTGTATCTTTAAAAAATAAACGAGACCATCGAATTTGATAGTAGCAAATACCTGAGAAAATATGCACCTTCAAAGTTTATTTTTGAAGGAATAATCCAATACTATCCAATTTGGCGGAATCTGTTCACAATTAAAGAAGTGTCTTCACATCCTTGGGCATAAATGACAATGTACGATGTTTACAATCGTACATCTTGATATGATATAAGTTAGATATTGGATGAGACAGTTTAATTATCGCTCCTCATTGTGGTCAATGATTTAAAATCTTAAATCTGGGTAAAATATGTGCTGCCATCTGTGTGATTTTTTTTAAATGTTGCTTTTTTTATCAAAACATTTCCGGAAAAGTATATCCACATCGGATCCAACCTACGTTGTTTCCTCTTTTTTCCTATTAATTTTTTTTAATTTTTATCCTATTTATGTAAAAAAACATAAGCCCTTACTTCATAACGTGTTGGAGTGATTGATCTCAAGCAAGCAAACAAATAAATTAATTTCAGATTTTTATACTAAAAGGATCGGGATAATAAAAAGGATAAAACAAGGAATTGAGAGTTTCAACTTCGGTGGTCATAATAAGTTACTTCACTTTTTCCATCTTTTTTCATATTACCTCTTGGTAGATGAAAGGCACAGCTTTAATTTTTAAATAAATTGGTAACATTCGAGAAAACAGTACTTATTTTTGTTAATAATACTGAATGGACGACATTTAAGAATGAATTTGTAGTTTTTTCTCGAAATTTCTGTTGTGAAAAATTTATGTGAATAAATTTGATAACAAATTGATACCTAACAAATTATTTTTAAATATTTATTTTACAAATAACTTTTGAAATAAGCTAACTTCCCATTAAAAGGGAATTGAAAACTCCTATTTGGATTATCCGGACACTTATTAAATGATTGGTTTGAATAGTCATTTGAATGTATTCAAGTGGCCATAATTTCTGCCCTGGTGCAATATCAGTTGCTTTAATTCACGGTATGGAATTGATTTACCGGTTAGGTTATAAATAGGGTTTGGCAGGTATCTACAAAAAACCTTTCTCCTCCTAAACATTATAGTATTTCCTGGAATTTCATATTTTACAAAATTTGTAATTTACTCTCAAATATAATTTTCAAATATTCGGAAAATGCAAATATATGATATTACATTTCTATTCCCTAGACTTCATACATGCAGACAGAACGCCCAATTGACAAATCTGAGGAATCATAGGAAACAGTAATTTATGTTATTCACTTAACTGCCCTAAAAAATGTATTCATGCAGCAAAATGAACATGTTCAATCGGTGTTTGGGAATTTGTTTTTCTGTATTTGGTTTTCCTGTATGAATTAAAATCGCAAATAGTAGTTACTTTCATCAACTTGATATACATTTACAGTATTCACGTAGAATACTCTGTTGTTTTGGATACTACCTCGTTTTATTTTAACTGTGGAAGTCATCAACATTCTTCTAACGAAATTATGTACACGTAAATCATTGCACATTGAGCTTTTTTCAACAAAATAGCGATAAAAATAAAATTAGGTCTCTCTCACCACTCAAACACTTTCCCCGAACCTTAAAACAGTGACACAGTGATCTATTTTCTCCCTTTCTCACCTCCCCCTCCTCACCCCATTTAATCATAATCTTATGTATATATATATATATAAACATATATATATGCATAAATATAAACATATATATATATATTTATATAAACATTTATGTTTCCATATATATATATATATATAAATATTTTTATATTCATATAATATATATTTCATATATATATATACATTTTGTACATAAATATGTATGTTTTCACATAAACACGAGGTACGTAGAGTTTATTGAGCCGATGATTGAATGATTGAAATGATGACGATAGAAAACAAAAACTAAAATTTGGTTCACGTGGAACCTCTTAGCGGATTTCAGTTCAAATTTAAATGAATAAATGCCAATAATAAAATTCTCGAAGAAACTCTGCACTTTTTGTTAATGTTTATTAAAAATAAGAGTGTTTTTGTCCAATCCTGAACACGCAATCGTATAATCCTAGTCCTTGTTTGAATCATTCATCCCTATCTCCCTCTTTCCCGTCAATCTATCACCCTTTATCTCAAAAACTAGCAGTCCATTACCGCTATCGGCTATTGGTTCACCCTCCACGTCTGTGACGTCAACGAAAGTTGGTTTCCCCCTGCAGGGCGAGGGGGAGTTTAACCCGCTTCGTGACGTCACCTATCCAACGGCTACCCCCCTCCAGCCCCTAAGTCACCCCTGCCCCGTTTCTCCCACGTTTGGGCCGACATCGATTCAAACGCGCGGACTCACATCGAGACAGACAGACACGCACACACACACACACACACACACACACACGTGCTCGACGCAGACGGATGACGCTCGGCGGTAATATATGCATCGACAGCGGAACTCGATTAGGGCCGCATTCATAGAATCCTGAATCAGGTACTCAACAGTTTAAGTCCAATATTTACTCCGTCACATTTTTACTGAATCAAATGTAGAAATGGTTTTAAAAAATACATCCATTCATTTTACCCATAAAATATTATCTTCCGCGAGAGATTCTTTTTCGAAAATCACATATGGCAATTGATGTGTTTGAATCAACATTTTTCGGAGTGGGAATCAAATGGGTTTCAATTACAATGCCTTATGAATAGCGTATATGCAATTATGATCGACAGTCGATAAGAGAGGTTTACCTTTTTCATAATAGGATAACTAATCGCGTTTATTTCCTTCGTATTACATTTATGGTATTAATTTAGTCATTCCCTTCCTTTACCACAATTATGTATGTAAGAGGAGGAAGCGTACTGAAGAAGGAATGGGAGAATGAAATCTTTCACGCAATGAGATAAGAGGGTCCAGATAATAGAGGTTTGAGGGAGATCCTCAGGAAAAATGAATATTTATAATAAAAATATATAAATAGCCATCACAACCAGTTGGTCATGGACAGCCGCCTGACATGACAAGAAGATGAAGAAAGTGACACAGGAATCCACATCGAGCATAAACATAATGTAAGAAAATCAAGCGAGAAGAAAGTTCATTCACCACCACCGTCAATTGAAAAACAGAAGGAATAGGCAAGAATAACCATTTAGGGCAGTGAAAGGAAATTAAGGATATAGTATCCGAAATTTTTGTTATCTCCGGCGTAATTATATGGAATTTGCATAACATTTGGAGATGAATTGAAATTATTGACTTTGTAATTCCACACACTTTTGAGTGGAATTACAACATAAAGTGGATCAAACATAAAGTCAGCAATTTAATTTTATCTCAGGAAATAGTATCCAAAGTTGAAAAGCTAGTGAGTAAGGTGGTGAAATTTAAGCGACCATCGATAATGGTTCGAATAGGAAAACTCATAGAGGTAAGAAAGAAATAAAAGAATCCAAGAAATGAAACTTAGGAAATTCTTTGTTTTGTGAAAAAATGTGTTGAACCAAGTAATGCGAGAGTGTAAGAATGCCAGGGAAGAATGAATAAAAACTGCTAAGTAGAAATCAGTGGCAGCATAAAGAAGGGAGGCGGTTAAAGTAAAGAAACTGGTAAGGAGACAATTCTGGGAAAGAAAAACAAAATCCTAAAAGATGTTAATGGAAATACTCGTATACAATTAGAAAACGAAGACTTACCCAATATTTTGCCATCCCATGTCTTCAGCATCCCATTGCCCCTCAGTCTCTCCTCCATTGACTTGTTCTTACTTCCGGTTTCTCCCGAAAACTCTCTCTCTTCGACTATCTTGCCTAGAATTCATCTTTTTTTCTGATCTCCGTCCATTTTATCTTCTCCACATCCACATCTCATAAACCTACAATCTATATTTTTACTCCTTCCTCAACCACCAGGTTTCTGAACCATACAAAAAATTACGATTCATATTAAAGTTTTCAGTATTATTTCCTTGGCTCCTTTACTCATTGTATCTTTATTTACCAATGAATTAATTTGATGTAAAGATTTGTTTTTTTCTTCTAGAAAAGATTTTCTCTGTCGGTAAATTACCACACTGTTTGACGGTGAAAAATGGCCCCCTTTGTAAATCACCTCTCCGGGTCGCGCCGAAAACAAACAGATTGCGCTCTTTGGCGTCTTATTCCGAAGATTAATTTTGATGGGTTCATTCTCGTGTGGCCTCTGCGGGAGTATGAGTGCGGCCCGTGTTTTAAACCGGCACGCGGCGAGAGGGACGAGGCGGACCCCTCCTCCTGGGATTTCCGCTTCTTTTGGCGCCGCGGCTGATAAAGCGAATAAGTTGGGAATAGTTTCAGTTGGTGAACTCACCGCACTATTAACGAGGGCTGGCCAAAATTAATGGAATTCCCCGCTATCATATATCCCCGGGAGAACTCCAGAGGGCTCTGTCACCCACTGATGTTTTTAAACCCTGCGGTATCCCAACTTCGCCTTCGCTCCCCTATTCCCTTCGAACTCCTAGCCCCGTAAAACCCTTGAACTCATCTCCCCTCCTCCGCAATCCATTGTTCAAAGCTTAAGACATCCATGAAGCACGTGCGCATGCGCGCATTTTGCGAATCTTTTATTTTTTATTTTGCTTTTTTTTGCTCCAAAAAATACTGGTTATCACGTGTTCCTGTACCGGCAATGCAAGAGATGGCCCATGTGACGGGAGTATCTTAGACTTAAAAAAATGCTAAAACACAGGAATCGAAAGTTGAAAGAGAAGTCATTGAAAGAGAAAAGCGCGAATAAAAAGTTGATAGTACACATAGCGGTACTAATTCTCACCTATACGCCACCATTTGCGTAATCACCAATACAGGGAAGATGGTGTTGAAATCAAAGTCAATTAGCCAACATCGTTTCTTATCTACGTTTTACCGTCAAAGCTGACTAGTTCATTTAAAAATTAATATAGGGATGCACCTTGCTTAATTATCTAGGGGGTAGCGGCTAAAATAAACTTAAGAATAAGGTACCACTTACTATATGGGCAGAGATTTGCAGGATAATCAAATATTTTCGGGTAGAGATATATCACACTACATCTTTTGGAAGGAAGAAACTTGAAGAATATAAAGCCCGAGTGCTGTATCACCTTTTGAGCCTGTTTCTCGAAATTGCATTACAGTTGTTCCCGTTGAAATGGATTTGATCGTATGAATCAGCATTTATCGTTGAGAGATTCAAGGTTGATTTGGGTTTTGTTTCACGAATAATATTTCATGAATCATGATCTTAGAAAAGTGGGAACCAGAAGGCAATTTTGCATATTATTGAATTCCAAAATGTAGATTGAAGCACAAGCACAAAAAAATGGACATTTTTTTCTTTTTCACAGAAAAATGGAATACGGAATAATAGGTAACCTCCTGAAAACGCAAATTCAGCTACGTATATATGAAACATGCTATTTGATAATCAAAACAAGTGAATTTAATTTTCTGCGATGGTTGTTAATGCAATAATTAATCACAGGTATATGCTGAATTCGGTGATTTTGGACTCAACACGTGGAATTCATGCCCATTAAATAAGGAACGCATTGTATTCGTCCACTGCATCCTATTGAGGCACAACTAGTTTCAACACTTAAGCGTACGCTCAAGGTACCTGATGGCGCTTTTGGCGCTTAATGGTGGCGGAAACGCATTGGAAACTAGTTTAACCTCGGTAAAATCCAGTGAACGAATGCATTGGGTTCCTCATTTATTAAGAGGTATATGCACTTGAAATTTACGGTCATTACTATATGGTGTATGTGAAGACTCGCCCATGACTAGCATTAATATTTGAATTGAATATTTGCTTGCGCCTAGACAGATCATCCAACGAAGCCTCTGTACAGGAGACTTTTTGAGGATTTTTAAGGGTTTGTAGCTCAAAAGCAAGAAGGTGGTAACAAATGTTTAAAGACGGGAACATTTTCTAAAAAAGGTGGACTTGGTCACAGAAATAAACATTACCGTCGATTTTTTCTCTGCCGGAGAATGTTGTAAAGTTAAACGCACTCACAGAAATTTTGCACTTTGAATTGGCTGCCACCAACACGTTGATGAGGGGAAATAGGCAAACGTGTTGGTTGAAAAGTTATCCATGGGATTTGTTTGTACGTGCGGTGCGTTCCGAGACGGTTCATGCGCGAGTAAGAGAAAGTTCTTTTGCAGGTGTGCCCACATTGGAAGTTGATGTTACAGGAAAATGAGGAGTTTCTTTCGATGGTTATAACCACAGATGAAAATTGCTTATATAATTTTTAACGTTAGAGCGAGTAGCTGAGCTCTGAGCGGATATCTACGGTATCACAAAAACTAAAAAATGCCTAAGGTTTTGACTGATTTAAGGTCACCATTTCTTTCTTCTTCTTAATGCATATTTCTTTACACCGTTTTGCATCCTGTGTTCAAATCTAATGAACATTTTAGGATACGCCAAAAATAATCGAAGTTGAAATGTTAATGTGGCTATTGTAAGCACGAAATTAGCATGGCATAAGTTTATCTACCTCGCGAATTCAAGTTTGTTTCAGAACTTTTCGAGTTTCAACGCTGCAAAAATAAATTAGCTATTAATGGCAATAACCATAGGATAACAGATGCCCGAGTTGATAGACTAGTAAAATTTTAGGCCCCATAAAAATATTCTCATCATAATTTTTTCACAGATATAAACACTCAATATGAGTACCTGTACGAAAAGTGAAGAATCAGGCGTGATATTGTGGAATCGAGACATAATGAAAACTTTGTTGCAATTTTCCACAGTTAAGTTTAACTGTGGAAAATTGCAACAAAGTTTTCATTATGAGTACCTGTAATTTCACTTGGAGAATTAAGATTACTCTTAAAGCAAGTTTGTCATATAGCACATGTAAAAAATCATATTAAAATAAATTGTGATGATTGTCATTTTTCATCTCCAAGGTCTCATTTCCAACCCACTGTGGATGACTCTTTCCAAAAACGATTTTAATTCATCAGCCACTTAAACTTTCCACTTGGAAGTAGGATAATGTCAAAATCGCAATAGTGCAGATCAACTGACAGCTACATTGTGTCATTCATGAATATATTACATAAGTGTATTGTTATAGCTATTTCAGGACACTCCATTAAAACTGGGAATAGGAAATATAAGTTATTCGACATTTCATCAATTTCCAGACTAATAGTTCAACATCACGATTGGTTCTTTAATCGATTTCGACGAGAAGAAGGATGGGAATCTGTATGAAAAAAATCGTGTGTCATAAAACATTCACACCTATGGTTAAGCTTAATGGAAACATAGGACACCGGTTCACAGATTTCCTGTAAATAAATAAATATGTAAATAAAAAATAAATAAAATATGCCTCAGACCAAGAGATTTCCGTTGTATCTCTTATTTTTAGGCCCGTGTTGATCTTATTAACTATTTATCAAGCAGCGGATGCCTTTATTGATGATATCCTAGAATTAAATATCCATTGAATATTTTTCCTATGATAAATTTCTCAAGCTTAAAAGGGGAAGTATATTTTTCTGCTTATTATGTGGTTACACTTTGAGGTTGGTACTTAGATTTAAATATAGTATGATAACCTTTAGCATGTATATCGTTTTTTCCAAAGTCGAAACCCTATGAAAAATGTGATAGGTGAAACGGACATCAGAAGTGGTATTCATCGCGTTCGAATTTTCCGCTGCCCTGCGCCCGGCGTCAGATCCTGCGATTTCACGCCTCAGTCCCTCTATTTGCACCCTTTCAGCTGTTGCTCATAGACTGGCTATATCTTTTACTTCTTGTTTCATTGGATTATTATTACTCTGGCATATCTGAATGTGCGATCGTGTATCGCGATCGTGTGCTCTGGGTTTTTCCCTAAGGGTGTTCATCAACGATGGGGCTGTTCATAAAATATCTCCGTTTTAATTTGAAATTGCAATATTTTTATCATGACTTCAATGAAGAGAGAGAGTGTAAAGTGATTTGGGGTAAACATTTTTTTCTTCTGAAGTGAGAAGCTTACAGATGAAACGAAAATGAAAATTCTGGGAAGTGACCACGCACTGGAGAATTGCGTTATCTGGAGCCGTATTTGGTGGCGTGGGTGTGAAAGGCAAGGATGAAACAGCCCGTTTGTGTTACGAGGGTCATCCGGAAAGTAGTACCCGTTCGTGCCGCATGAAGTGCTGACGACGCGAGTAGCCGCTGGACGAGGTCAGATAGCTTCAGTGGCTTGTCTGCCTTCTCTGAGCCAAGTTGCGTGACGCTAGCATTGCCTGTGTTGTTTCTGTGATTGTTTACAATGTTTAAAAAAATTGAGAACGCCGCCAGTTGTGAAGTGAGGGCAGTGATTAAATTCCTCAATGCAAGAAACGTTCGCCCATGTGATATTCATCGCCAATTAAAGGAGGTGTATGGAGACAATGTAATGGACGAGTCGTCTGTTCGGCGGTGGTGTCGCAACTTCAACATGGGGAGGGGGAACACACACGACGATGAGCGTTCGGGGAGACCGTCTGTCATTACAGACCAACTGGTGAGCTCAGTTGACGAATTCGTGAGGAACGATTGATTTTATGGCCCGTGGAGACACTATTAATGCCAATGCGTATTGTGAAACATTAAAGAAATTACGGCGGGCAATACAAAATCGGCGGCGAGGTCTATTGCCTACTGGTGTCATTCTCGTTCATGACAATGCCAGGCCTCATGCAGCTGGGATAACACAAAAACTTTTGCAGCAATTCAAATGGGAAACTTTCGACCATCCACCGTATAGCCCGGACTTGGCCCCTTCAGATTTTCATCTCTTTACAAAGCTTAAAGACTTTTTGGCAGGAAAAAGATTTGACAGCGATGAAGAACTTAAAGAAGGAGTGACCCTGTATCTCAATGAGCTGGCGGCGAAGGACTATGCAGCAGGAATACAGAAACTTGTCACACGTTATGACAAATGCCTTAATTTGCTTGGAGATTATGTTGAGAAGTAGTTTAAAGTATACTCTTTCAAATAAAATTTTTTATGTTTGTTAATATTTACTTTTGTGTCTTTATTTCACGAACGGGTACTACTTTCCGGATGACCCTCGTAGAATAAGAGTGTTCCCTCCCCAAAATCGAGAGAACACCACGGAGGTAGTGTTTGGAACGTGCTTTACGATGCAATCAACACCGATCCACTCACTCCTTTCGGTAAAAACTCTTAGAGATTTGACGTTCAAATGTTTAGAATCAGACGAGAGTTTGATGAACAAAACACATGTGGAGTCCTTTAACGTTTTAACTAACATTAAAATAATAATATTACATAAGCGAAGCCATTCATATGTACACTTTCCATATCTCTCTTCGTTACGAAAAATGCAGTTAACGTTCTAGACGTTGTGAAGTGGAATTTACCTTCCGGAAGTTTGGTCGGGAATAGACGTATTCCCAAGTGTTACATTTCAATACTTTGCCTCAGTTTTCTTCAAAACTGCAAAAATTATAACTAGTAAGAATAAAACTAAAGAGTATTCAACTGAATTTTTAAATGTCAGTTAAGAGACAATCAACCGTAGTGTGTATCACCATTCGTGCGTCGAGTTCCGACAGACATATCTCACGGGCTTATTCAATAAATTACACCTTTAAATTTTTTAAATCGAGAGTTTTCTGTGGTATCAACCAATAATCTGTTGTGTTCAATTATGCAAAATTATCTGATAACTATTTTGTTTTATTCACTGTATGATGGGCTATGTTGATCAATCCGAGGAGTTTTAGTGTCAGCGAGTCTGTATGACCCCATTCCTACAAATTTGTGAACATAATGCTGAATATTCTGAAGTGTTACTTTCAAAGAAGATCATCTCCGACAATATGGTAATTCAACAGTAAAAATGGAGGACACTATTCATATTTTATTACCACACGACTCTGGTTTCACTACCGTGCACTAACATCAGGTACACGGTAGTAAAACCATGGTTTTGTATCAATAAAATGTGAATTGTGGAATTACAGAGTTTATTTAACCTTTCTTGGAACCAAAAAAGATACTTTGATGATCAATACAACATATGATTTCAGTAAACAATGCAATGTGAGCCGCTTCATTTCGCCAAAAATATGGTCGAAAAACCCAGCTGCAAACCACTGCATATGTGTATAGGTTATTTTCGGTTCAACCTATTCAGTGGTAATTTTATTTTGCGTTGAAGAGGAACAAGAATGAAAGACAATAAGTGGTTTACACTTTCACTATGAGCTGGGAATATCCTTGGAGAAATTCGCTGTTTTTTTTCACCAGATCTCCGGGAAGATGGGATGGTTGATGGTGGGTGGGCGATTGGAGTGGTTGGTCGTCGGGGGCGGGGGCAGGGGGGAGATTCTTTTCCGGGGTGGGGGCGCGTGCGTCTCACTCACCTCCTTCTTGGACCTGGGGTCCGCGACTTGCACCGTCTCATCCGGGGGCAGGCGCCAAGAGTTCCTCTCGATGTTCACGTTGGTGTGCATGGCTGACTCTCACCGCACACCCACGTCTGCGTCAACAACCCCCCGGAGACAGAAAAGGAGAGAAAAAGAAAAGAAAAGGCAAAATTAAAGCCAAATCCGGATTAAAAGGGAGACAGAAACCGTCCAGTCACTCTGATCGAGAATTTTTTCGGCTTTTTTGTGAATTTTGCTTTTATCGTTAATTAAGTAGAACATGATATTAATACTACCTAGGTGACGAGACCAAAAAGAAAGAGAGGCATTACTTTTTTTAGATAAAAGAATAAATTATTCATCAGTACTCTACAGAATCTCTACAGAATTCTCCTATTTATTAACAAGCATAGTTATCTGTTAGATAATGCGCATAAAAACACCTTTTTGTGGCAAATGGCTATCGAACACAGTTCTAGAAAGATAGGTAGATAGAAGAATTATGAAGGTTAGGATTGGACGGGCGGAAGCGAATTCTAAGGCTATAGGAAATAATTAAAGCCAAACTGTACCCACTTGATGATCATTGGATACCCTCAAATTCGATGTCGTATAACGAAATACTCTTGTGAACCGTTTTATAAAAATTCGCCAAAAATACGGCCGATGATCCCAGCTGCGAACCACTGACCTCGAGCCCTTATCCATTTAATTACTGGAGACTTGTGCCTTTACAATTCCTGCCACTCGCCCCCTGAGCCACTTGCGGGATACGGCGTAGATGGAGATGTTACTAACTAAACCCTTGCAGATATGTTACCTGTTCCATTCTTCTGTAAAATCTGAATAATGAAAATGTTTGCCGTTCCCCTTCTCAACGACCCCTTACGAGTATTGACGCTAAAATAGTGGAAATCGTTGTTCATTAGCCAACTTATTGATCAAGGGAATTTTTTTAGATATTACTAGAATTCGTGGTCTCATCTATCTGGCATTGATTTAAATAAATGAAACCAATATATGGCACATTTAGAGGATCGAATCGACATTTCCTCTAAATAACTATTCCGTTTTTGTTCTTTTTTGACCTATTCATTCATAGTCTTATTTCATATAATTCTTGCACTTCGGAATGTAAAATTAGAGCGTGCCACATGTCATAGGTTAAAATCGTGTTTACACGGCGATAAAATGGTAACCTTCCCGTAAACACTGTTAATTTTCTTCTCATACCTACTGAGCGGCAATGCCCATCTTTGTATTCATTTGCTTCGCCTACCATTCTCCATTCTTCCATTAAAATGGAGAATTTACATTAGTCATGCTTTTTAAGGATCAGAACCCATTAAATCTTTATCTTTCCATATTTAGTAGAGGCTAAAAAACTCTACCCCCCCGTTTAGTTAATGTACATTTATGTGTAAAACTACAATTAAAAATGCATAAATTCATTGGAAAAATATTTACAATATTTACATCTACATTCAAAAATTCCATAAAATAATGTTAGCTGGAGTTCATTCTAATATTAGAATGCATTGAAAAGAATTAAAAAATTCTACAAGGGTATGATAAAGTTTAAATAATTAAATTTCGAAGTAATAAATCTCCAAGACGTGGCGAAAAAAATAAAAAACATTCTAATGTTTATCAGATAAATACTTCGCGTTATCACTTGACAGTTCTTATTTACGTGCTTCAGATTAGTTCTCACGAAAGTTCTGTCAATTTCAAATACTGTATGTGGTCGGGAGCTTAAAAAAAACTTCATCAGCAAAATTGTAAGCGTTGGCAATTCAACTTTAATATAATGTAATTCATATATTTTTAGATATTTTTAAAATTTTTTCATCCGAAACATATTCCCGAGCGAGTGTATGGTCGGCAGGACATTTCATTTTTCGCGGATCCAAGCATCGCCTGACCACGTAGACCGCAGCGCTCTCGACCGACCGCCGCTACGGCCGACTTCCGAAACAAGACCATGAATGAGATGAATGCGGCGTTGGTGGTGTTTTAATGAATGCCTGATTTATGGCTGGCCGATTGGTGGAGTGAATGAGCGCTAATCAAGCTGCTCCCTGTTTACGTACCGGACGATGGAAGGTATTCCGTTCCCTTCTTTCGTTTTTCTCATTAAAAAGAATATTTTACATGCGAAGGGGTTGTTCGGCGAATGAAGAATCGCCCTGAGCGGTCACGAGTGACGGGACGAGGGATGACACCGCACCGTTCTGTCCCCGTGAAACCGACCAGAATCGAAATTCGGATTCAATGTAATTCATCAGTCGATGGAGGCCTTTTAATGGCGTATGGTGATCGCGTCGCCTCCTCCCGCCCCCTCCCCCCCATGTATCACGCACCTCTTCTTTGAAATAACCAATCAGGTGCCTCCACTTTAACTCCCCATTTCACCCGTGGATACTTAATGAACCCGGCACCCGGGCATTTATTGGAATTTCAATAGGTCGATGAGCCATTGTAGGAGGCCAGCTCCCATTAAAGAGGGCATTCAGTAGTGGTGGTAATTCCAATGTGGCGTATTTTCTGATCCAAAAATCTTAAAAATAAGGGCTTAATGCTGAATGTTTTCTCACTTTAAAGATCAACTTGTCTTGTGAGAGCGTGTGAAAATAAAAGAATTTGCTTGGAAAGGTATTTTGTAGAATAACATGATTAGTGAGTGTAAGGAGTAGTGAGAAATCTTAGATGTCCTATATTGGAAAACGAAATGATTTGAAAGCCGTGCTAAGGAAGATATTCATAACAAAAGATGTGATTTGAGATAATGTGATTGAAGGGACATTACACACTGAAAGGATCACGTAAATCTACTTCTTAATGGGGGGAAGTGTTCGTTCGAGCTCGATGCTGAATTACTCTTAATTTTGGGTCGTAGTTCCTTCCTGCTAATCTGGGATCATTCTTTACCTTATTGCATGGTGCCAAAGGATTTTTAAGAACCATTCTTATCCCTCGAAAATTACGTAATTTTCGTGAAATGCCTTACACTAACTTGATTGACACATCGGACACATTGTTATGTGCACATGGTATTTTAATGTAAAAAACAGGGTTACTTCATTTCAAAATCAGTCATCATTACTTACACACCCTAATAATCCAATTAAAACAGAAATTCGATTGAAAAATTATAGTTTTAATTTGCTTTATTCAAAAGTTAAAAAATGAAAAAAACTTCGATATTTTGTTCCGTGTCGATTGAAATCCATGGTTATCAAATTGCGTGTATTAAATTTCATTCGGCGAGCGTTATTTCATTTTGGATGGGAAAAATAGAAAAGTCACACGCTGTTTATTTAGTGTATTCTGTAGTTTTCTGTCGCACGTGTGAATCACATTTATCATCTTCGCATTTCCCGGTATGATTGTAACTGTTAGTACATCTGCACATAAAAAGTTATTTCCCGCGTAATTATATAGCCTTAAGAGATCTGGAGAAAAATTGCTGTTGAAGCGTGAGATAAAAAGGATCTTATTACTCATTACAAGTGTAAAATAGCTATACTGGCATTTATATGAAAAGAGTCTATTCTCCCACGCATTCCTATATTTTGGCGTGGAAATACATATATACCATGGTCTGCAAAATAGTTATGGTTTATTTTTCGTGTGCACTATAGTCTCCCCTCTTCCCTCCACGACCCTTCCCTCTGGGAAAGTTAGAAAAAATCCATACAAAATCTATGAAAAACAGTCGTAGTTTACACGGAGATAGGCTAATTTCTATGAAAAATTTAATTCGTAGGAAAAATAATATAAATTCTAATTAAAACCCGTATGTACTTGTGTTATGAAGTGGTTTATGACTCGTAATCAAGAACATTACCACCAGGCTATCGCCTACTTGTGATGCTGGTTGTTAAATAAATAAATAAACAGAAACGAATAAATTAAACTGGAGAACAGATTCTCAGCAGAATGATACAAGTAATGACAATGGGAAAATATTCGATTATTTTCTTCTGGTGTACGATGTAAATCACGTACAGTTTGCCAATAAAACCATTTTACTTAACCGCTCCCGCTTTTTTCCCGCTGAACACAAGTATCAGCTAATATATTATCAAGGCAATTCATTAAATAAACAAAGCATATTAGTTAATCAGACTTATTCGGTCTTGCAAACTGGATTCATCATAAGCTTCTTTGTGTACTTAACTGAAAGCTATCATGCATATGCATTTAGTAATCAGCGTATTTCCATGGAAATATTTTGAAGATAATATCGATCTATGCAGGCCATAGTTAAGTCAAAAATATCATCAATTTAAAACTCATAAATGCTACTTTCAAAATTATCCTTCTAAAATAAATATCGAAGAAATAATTGAGTAAAATATAAACAGGAGGTAAAAGAAATCGATGTTGTTAAAATATTAAATTTACGTGTGCCCCCAATTTATTTTTTATACGTGTACACGAAACTTGTGTTGGATTGAATGGGAAAATTTTAGCATAGAAAAAATATGATTTGCCAAACCTTGAGTAGATGTATCATGGATAGAAAAGACCATAGTTCAGGGTAAAGGCAACATTGAAGTTTAAACAAGGCTTAGAAATTTGAATTCCTTTCATAGGTATCATAAGCTTCAAAACTTAAGAAATTCCAAAATTTTATTTTCACGAATTCGACAAATGTTATCGTAGGTCTTTTATTGTTTTACTATTTTCTTTTATTAACTTCCTCAAACCGAGTTCGGTACCGATGAATTTTAATCTATTCTTCAGTATTGTGAAGGAAATTGAAACTCTGAGCCTTAATAGGCAATCCATAAATGAGGCTGCATTGTTTTTTTTGGATTATCATTTAATGAGGACTTTCCAGATTGGCAGTTTAAAATCAAATTAAACTTCGAGTATTCTGAAATTCATGTGAGCTGCTATGTTTAATAGTGTCTTCGAAATGGTTCTTCTAACCTGACCGGCTTTATTCCACGGTAGAGAGAGCTTAATAGAGCAATAAACGCTTTCTCGTAATGTCTGCCTCATATTTCACCTCGCCATATAAATTCAAATGAACTTGGTTAATGAAATCCTCGATGTGATTAGCTACAGAAAATGCATGCACGTACAAGCGAGATCTTTTATCTAGCTTTTATGATGCTTTCAATAGGTTTCCATTGCTTCTTTCATAATTTATAAGTTGGTTAATTTAGGCGTAAAAAATTAAGTGTATATTTTTCAGGCACTTATTTCCTTACCCTTGACCTTAGGCCTTCCTGGGAGGCTTTCTTATACATATATATGCAGTTAATAATATGGCAATGTGCGCTTATTTGGGTCGCAAATCCGTTATTGAAAATCTTGATTCCTGAAGGGGCTTAAAATTTTCTTAAAATCATTTGTTTGTGCATTCGCTCAAATATAAACAAAAGGCAAGTAGAGACTTATATTTGTTCAAATTTTTAACTTTAATCCCCGAGGGAGACGTTAACAACTTGTAAGGAGTCCGTGTCTATATGTATGTATCATAAAGTTTACCATGCAGTAAAAAAGGGAAAATAGAACCCAACTTCATCTTCAGAATCGGTAGTAGCACGCTGAGGAAGGCGGGAGAGGGTGAAAATAGTCGCATTTTTCTTTATAGAAAGAATAAATGGAAGTAGAATGTTAGAATTTGTATGCCAGCCAATATATGGGAAATATTAGTTTAGCTGCAATATTCTGTTTAAGTGCTTGGCTGTGAGGTTTATCTCTCTTTATTCAAAGCAATATCCTGCAGTGTGTTGATTAAAAATTGCATCATTGCCATTCGTGTTCTGCTGTAGTCCTTCCTTTCTTCCTTTCCCTCAATCAATTATCTATCAAGGCACTTCTCACTTGTCTTTAGGACTTACATTTTGTAGTCGCTCTTCAACCACGCCCAAAATTTGACAATGTCTCTTCTTCTTGCCTTCTTTTATAATCCATGAGCCCCCAAACACTCTAATAAACGAATCACTGGAAATATCATTTGGGCACGAAATCAAGATCCGGGGAACACTGTGTTCGCCATTCGTTGGAGAGCCCGCCTTCAAACAAATAATAGGTCATAATACAATAAATGCAATCAAGTAAATGTCTCTTTGTCATCTTGAATTCTTATTTTAATTTATCAGGAAATACACGTACATTTCGATTTAAATAAAGAACCATTGCAAAATGGCCCTGGACTATTTTCTACATAATTACCAGGTAGTATTTAAAATGCCGTTAATATAGTTTGTTAATTTTATGAAATTACTCAGATTTTGAATAATTTTGTTTCACGAAGTTAACTTCTGTGCATTTCATTTAGTACTCCTTGAGTCCTTTCATGCTTGACGTTGCATGATGTGATTACGGTGAATGCATACCCTTACCGCCGCTTTTTGGTTTTGCCTTTCCCATTGGTGTATATTGGTCACAGAGAATATGTAGCGTCATCAGTCAGGGTTTTCTTTTGAAGTTCAGCGCACTTGTAACTGTTGTTGGTCTCTCATTCCTTGTGCACTTTAATACGCGTTGATCGAAATCACTTGCTTTTCACTGGTTGCTCAATAGTACATAAAAACGGAAACGTGTTAACTCGATTCGTTCCCCCCTAAAATCATCGCCACGACATTAAATGATGACTGGTTGTCTGCTTCATGTAATTTATTGAAAACACGACGAAGGATGCGTCAATTCGAAAGTTTGATATCAATATAATGTTTAAAACCGTTTGCTTCAATATTTTTCCAAATTAATATACTTTAACCGACTCTCGAGAAGATTGGGCTTTTGTTTCAAAGCCATTACCATAGGCCCATAATTCATCTCTAGTTACAACCTGGGTCATTACCTGGGACCCTGGGTCATCGTTTGCGGTTTGGAGAAAGCCCTCTGCAACTGCAGCACGAGATTCTCGATGTTGGCGAGATAAAAGAGAATGCGAATAGGAAGATGATGACCATTCCGGAAAATAATTTTGCCAATTGTTTTAAAACCGAAGCTGGGACAAGCGTGTGAGGTCCCAAGAGGAGTAATTCAAAAGGGACTGAGGCCTCCTCGTTGTTCTAGGTGCGCTATTCTTCTCAAAATATTGCATGGCTGGATCCTTTTCGGATAGACCTCGTATGCATCGCATTGAATATAAAATTTGCCACTGTCAGCGTAGACGTGAGATTTGAGTTAAACATCCGTTATTTGGATTCGATGATTGTCGAGGGGTTTAGGAAAACGTGACCTCAGGAGAAAAGGTAGACTCCCCCCATCCCAATCCAGAGAAAAGTGCAACTATGATGAAAAAATGAAGCACTAAACTGAAAGTTACTCCATCCAAAATCACTTTGGGAAGAAGGCAAAAACAAGGTTCTAATCATACTACATTTCATTGGGTTGCAAAAAATACCATTGTTAACAGTGAAAATGAAATCTAAGTAAAAAAGGAATCATTTAGTTACCTCGTTCTAAATTCTTCAGTTTTCTACTTTTTATTCAATCATTTTGTGGCTCAGTTTTTATATATTTTAGTTCCTCTCTAAAAAAATGAGGAATTCGTAATTTTCTTATCTCTCTCTCCATCGAGCGGTAAGGGGTGATACCTGATTCATCATCCTCTTACTTTTGGATGATACATAAGTGTAATATAAAATAAGTGTACTAATATAATAATACTAATAAATATACTAAGTAATTGGTAATCTATATTTATTGCTTAAATTCTGGGTGATAGTGAAATATTTTCGTGAATATTCAGGGAAAATAAACATTATCACTTAGTTGAGGAAGGTCTCTCTGGAAAATTCGCTCAATCGACAATACGAGGGTAGGTAAAAAAATTATGCAATATATAATACTGAAATATATGCTGAAAAGTAATGCACACATGCTTGTAGACCACACACAAATATCAAGATCGGACAAAAAGTACAGTGAATTAAATTTCTTAAGTTTCAAAATCATTTATTGTTCAACATACTCACCGTTAAGACTAACACATTTCTCCCAACGTGTAACAAGTTTTCAATCATTCCGTCGTTGAAAAACTCTTCCGACTTTTCTCGAATCTAAAACTTGACAGCTGCTTTCACCTCATCGTCCGAGGTGTAATGATTACCCTAGAGGTGTCTCTTGGGTTGGGGAAAAAAATAAAAATCGTAAGGTGCAAGATCGGGGGAACGAGGAGAGTGTGGAAT
The DNA here is from genome assembly GCA_037158775.1 of Hetaerina titia. Taxonomy (NCBI): domain Eukaryota; kingdom Metazoa; phylum Arthropoda; class Insecta; order Odonata; family Calopterygidae; genus Hetaerina; species Hetaerina titia. The sequence continues at coordinate 136,350,446 of CM073768.1, forward strand.
CGGTTAAAATACCAGGTTTCGCAGAGCCTCTCCAGTTGCGACTGAGTTTGTGGACGAGCGTTGTCATGTTGCAACATTATTGGCACCAGGCTACCTTTAACACAGCAAACTCGACCAATATGGTTTGCGATACGCTTTTGAGTGTTTCGCCGGTCATTTTGAATCAAATCTTCGAAGAGTTTTCAATGTTTATCGTCTGTGGCAGTGATCGGACGTCCGCTGCGTGTTTCATCAACAATTATGGCTTTTCCAGGCAATCAATAGCATCGTCACCGTAGACAGCCTTTAAACGGCGATGTATCCCAGTAAGAGTCACTTTTTAAGTCAGGCTGATTAACTCGCTTTGACATAGCACTAGAACACGTCTCCATACTTCCACTTCTCAAAATGCACTGGATGAATGTAACGACCTCAAACCTGCGCATGCGTGTTGAGGGGGAATATTACTTCCACATGCCACCAGAAGTGCTTCTGAAGGTCATTTTGTTTGTGGTCTACAAGCATGTGTGCATTAGGTTTCAGCCTACACTTGTATTAATGCAACAATTTCAGATTGTAAAAATCCCTTGTTGTCTGGCCGAGTTTTTTACGCTAGATAAGCTATTGAGGCGTCCTGTTAAACTCTGAAATTTTGTAGGCTCTAAAGGTGCGACGTGCCACGGTCCACGAGGTTAAAGCCAACACTTAGGATGTTTTCACCTTTGACAAATTCCAGGAAACTGCGGGAAATACCGTAATAGTAACGTCAAATGGAGTCATCGCATTTCAATGCAAAAATTCCAGAGGGTAATAATCATATGCCTTGACCGGGATTCGAACCCGGATTCCTCGATGTCCGGCCGAGTCCTTTAGCCAATTAAGCTCTCATGAGCTCCCTCTTAAGGTATCCTCTTAAAACTCTGAAATTTTGGGGGCTTCAAATGAAAAAGAAAATATATTAATTCATAAAGGATCGTCCTTTCTGACAATATGATCTCGCCACTATCGTATTATGTTAAAAATATTCAATCATTGAAAAATGCAGTGCCAAGTCTGGTCTCTCAGGAAAATTGAGTGCAAATAGCAATTACTGTCTGTACTACTGTGCACATACTATTATATTGAATTGTTAAATAGTTATGTTTTCACTTTAATTTTTCCATTGTTATTCCGACGAATCCAGAATAGAAAAACATTGAAACTAATACATTATGATACTCGCTTGGACGACAATTTTATTTTTAGAACGTAGTTATATATGCACAGTAAGTGTAGAACGTCAACGCAGGTTATTATTCCCTACAATTTGATCTGCAATTAATTAAACTCATAGAACAATTTAACAAATTAGAATTCTTTATTCTCAACAGAATCAATGCGTATTTGTAATTACTTTCTGTAAACAGGGCCGATGCAAGGGGCAAACCGGTTTAAATCCTAATTGCAACGTACCTTACTTTCTTTGAGAGATCTTATATTTTATCAATCACTCGATATCCTCTGAAAAATTCTCATCACTTTTCAGTGCAATTTACTAAGGTGATTGATTACGAATGGGCAATTTTTCGAGAAAAATTGACTTACTGCGTTCTATATTTCCATATCTTGGAGTGATTTTCCTTCCTCTATGATCTTTAATGTGACAACGAGTGAATTGAATTACTCGATAGTACTTGCAGCTTTCGTTTATGGCTGTTGAAATGTTCGAATTGGGGCAACCGATCAGGCAGTACAAACGTATTCATGGCAATAGATTAATATCTCATGAAGTATTTAAGGAAGAATTAGGTGGCGTTCTCCTTGAGAAAAAAAGTCAATGAATGATTTTTCAATAACTGAATCAAAAGTTTAAACCCATGTACTTTCACGCCGCGTACGAACTCAATTGATCGGTGAAGTTTCATTCAAGAGAAAGGTCTGTACGCGATCTACAAAATGTAGTGACTCGCTAGTCTGCGGAGTATCCTGCATGCAAGCGATCATATACATTATTTTATACATTTCGTTTTGTTTCTCTGAGTTCAGATGTCGTATATTATTTTTATTTTCCACTTCAATCTGTGGTTATTTTTTAAATTTTATAGCGAGAATAACCAACTCGGGGTTTTTATGATTTTGTACTATTTCATTAAAACCTAAATTCTTGAACCTCGGAACAGTTTGAATTTTTTACTCATATCCACATACGTGATTGTTTATTTTTAGTTAGCTTGAGGAAATTTCTTGGGAACAGCGTATTTTGAAATAGTATTTTTAAATATAATTATTTTTTCAGTGATGAAACGAAATAAATTTATTGATTTTTACATTGGTGGACGATTCGAAGGTCAATTTTAGTTTTACTTCTTCTTTTCAAATGTAAACCTACATTTGTATTATTTTATGGTTTTAGACAAAAATTAAAAACTTTTTGGAAGATTTTTAACAAACTTTAAATTCTTGATACATAAAATGAAATAAATAAATAATACAAGGATAATAAAAAGGTATGGATGATATTAGAATTTTTTCGATGAAATTCGACATAATATTTTTATCTTATGAAAACTAATTAATTAATAATTGCAATGTATTGATTGTTTCTTCTTGTATTCTTCTGCCTATGGCCCCGGAATTTGTAACAAATTATTTCTCTTTATTTTTGTTTAATATTTAGTCTTATGCATTATTGTTAGATAATGATAACTTGCATTCTCGCCTATGGGTTTGCATATTTAGTACGTGTTTACTTGCATGAATAACGAATTTATATATCAACATCAAACTCGTCTAATTTAGTTGATATAAAATTAGCTTACGTTGCAAAATTCTTGTCTGCGGTTGCTGAGAATTTCTCTTGAAATACTTTGCTAATTCGAGAGGTCTTGGTAAAAGCTTTCTGCGCATTCTTGCCTGTCCATGTCTCAGAGCGGAAAACTCCTTTTTCATCTTTGAAAAAGAGAAAATAGAATTAATAAAGCTTACGTGTGAAATAAATTATTTTTTGCTCCCCGCGGTGAACAGCGGGGGTATTAAGACTCCGAGAGACCACCGTTGGGCACCAGACCACCGATAAGCCCTGAAAATCCTTACGCAGGGTATTTTGAACTGCATTACTTTAGTAGATGAAATTAAATTCCAACAGGGAAAAATTTTATTCCACTGCAATATTACAAGGCAATTCTGCTACTTGACAGTCATAAGGGGTTTCTCAAGGAATGTGTTCTTTCTGCTGTTTAATTTCGTTTAGGTAAAATTTATGTGCAAAAAAATCAGTCTTCAAACTCCCTATTGCCGCAAAATAAGAGTATACCTCATTTCCAACCTAAGTTCCTTCCAATGTGATGCAGAAGATTTTTAACTAATTTTGCGTGCCGATAATATTATGATATTTGGCATGGCATGATATTGCTATGATGATGGCATGATATTTGTTAATTAATTCTCATTCGGGTATCATAATTTTCCCCTTGCACCTCCCTTATTTTTGCATTTGGCTGAATTATCCTTCTACTTTTACTCCAAAAATAGAAGGTATATATAATTTTTATTCTGAAAATTAGCTAGTTTATTATATAATTAATGCTTAGAAAATATATAATATTTTTAGAAGTTATTGAGGAGGAGCAAATTCTATTTTATTTATTTATTTGAGGAGGAGAAAATTCTATTTCTCTCTACATTTAGATTTACATTTTTTGCTTCAAATAAATATAAACCTACTATCTACTCGCCCTTATGTGAGACGGCATAATGACAGTAACATCAGCAATTAGTGTCTTAGGATGAGATGGTGACCAAATTAGTACCATTAACTCACTCGCGGAAATACGGAAATTTCAGTTTCTAAACTCCGGTTCTCTTATTTGTCATTACCAACCGAAGGAAGGAAGCATTAATCAATGGCAGACGAAGATCTATATTGGATTAAAGGAGTGTGCATTAACAATTTATTAACATTGTGCATTAACATTGGTTTTTTACTTACAGAGACTATAACACCATAGTTTATTAGTAAAATCAGTTTAAAATGAGATCATTGATATTTATTACCCATTCTGTTTTTTTTTTATTTTTGGGTCCCTCAAGGATGAGACATATTGTCTGCAAGAGAATGATATCTCTTAATTCTCTTTTGCAAGCCAAGTTTCCTCTCATTACTCATTTCCTTAGCAGCAGATTACCTCGCATAATATGTGCATAAGTGAGTCATCCGTTTCCAAGTCGAATCCTTTGACAGTCGCGTCGTGGCGGAATCAGCATTCTCCCTTAGAGTGAGTGCCCTTTGAAACAATAACGCGGTGCTTCATGCCTGGAGCTCGCCTGTTTGCAATAAATGCCCTTCAGAGCGTCTTCCTCGTCGGAGAGGTTCCACTCTTCCCCTTTAGATGCACCTGTTAAGTGTCTCAAGGCGTAAATATCAACAAATTCGTTAGGCTGCCATGGACATTCATTTTCCATTTTCCGGGCACAAAAATGAAGTACAGCTTTTGACCAATGTTAGAAGGAATATTAGAAAGAATTATTTCGACAACGAAAAACATTAGAACGCATTGGAAATTTTATGTGATTTAAAATGATTCAAGGAGCCACTTCGTCATCGACTGAGGAATTTATTCACACTTATGCGAAGGTAAAATTCGTTCCATCAAAAATTTCCCAGAATCGAAAATTGTCTCTGATTTTACAAATATTAAATAATATAACAGATAGGTCACAGCTCTAGAATTTGTTTATTGTCTAGCTTGTATTCAAACCCTCCGCCCCCATGGTCAAAGGTATTATATCAGAGTGCAAGTAATAGTGATATTTAACAGCCTCACTGTGCTCTTAATACTGACCCGTGCATGTTCGATCACTAGGCGGATTACAAGCTTTATATAAATAGTATCAGGAATTTTTTTTCTTATGTGACTGTATGTCGACACGCGATCGCACCATGATGACTCGGTGATGGAACGTCTGACCTTCCACACGCGCCAAGCACCAATCGCCTGCGAGTGTTATTTCGGACTAGATAATTTTTTTAGCGGACCCCTTTCGAGTGACTCGGTGCAAGCTTGAAATGTAGCAAACGATTGAACAACTGTACGCCTTCATATTTTGTGTTGGACTGGGGAAATCGGGTACGGAGATACATGATTTTCCAAGTGTTATAGGGTGAACTCATGTCACAAAATGCAGTTTTTAAGTGGAATAAGCTCTTAAAAGATGAACGAGAGAGTGTTAAGGACGAGCCGATCGCCCTGGATGGCTGCCGACGTCAAGAACCGACGACAACGTGTGCGTAAATTGCTGAATTCAGATAACCGTCGGTTAAGAGTGCCCATGATCGCAGATCGTATTTTGGAATTGATAAGATAATTGTGCATACCATAATTATCAATGAAAAATTGTTGATGTGAAAGATCTGCGCTAAACTTGTCCTCCCGAAGGTTTGGAGCACTTGAGGCTCCAAGGCTACCGACTACCTGACTAAAAACGACATTGAAACGATTCCCCAACCCCTTAATAGTCCCAAATTGGCACCAACAGACTATTCACAGAAAAGAAACTATCCCAATAACGAAATTTTCTATCACAGAACACCACCATGGAACCCTAAGTGCCGTCAAAGAAGCGTGCACGCGTACCTTTAAGGGCCTTAGGGGAATCAACCTACCAGAGAGCCTTCGAATCGTGGAAAAGCCGCAAGGGCAAAATGTGTCGACGGTCAATGGATGTACATTGAAGAATTTTGAGGCATTGTAGCAACATCTGAAATATATATATTTCTACGAAAAATTCCTGATACGTTTTATATAAACCTTGTATACATAAGTACATATAATATGTATCCATATATATTCTCTACAACACAAGAGGTCAGTAAGTTGGATTGCATGTCATAGGTCAGATGTTTTTCAGATGGTCATAGTTCGTTACTTTTGGAAGGAGCCATTAATCCGAAAGTGAAATTGATTAACGAAACGACTAAAACATCTTCTGCGCTGGCATGGCTAACTCCCTGCAGAATTGTAGTGTTGTACTTTGAATTTCATTTAAATCTTTTATTTTTGAAATTATGACTTGAATCAAAAATATTATCCACATTTTAGTGGTCGATTGGACAACAAAGTCTAGTTTTCGTATTTTTTTAATAACATGTTTTACATCACGCTCCAGCAACATTTGGTATGTACATATCAAATCAAATGATTCTTAAAAAAAATAGGTGAGCTTAAAATAATTTCAAAGTCTGCGCTCGGCACACACAAGCCCATAAATACCGGTTGAAGAAGTACACTCTCCACTTGAATGAGAGATGATAAAAGAAACGAATTACGTAACCGCGCCTTGTAAATGTAAACGGAAAGTTGGAGCGTTGACCTATTTCGGAGTAAGTGGAACTTCAACTATAAAATACTGGTGGGTATGTCGTAGCACGGAAGACTTTTAACATTCGTCAGGAAAGCGATAATGTCCGAATGCTTTTTGCATGAGAACTCTTTACCTTTCGAAATGGCAATCAGCTTTCAGCACATTCCATTTCATTCCTTCCAAACGGGTCGTAACTGAGTACGGTTACTAGGCATCACCAAATGACCTAATTCTCTATTGCATCATACTATTATTGATCGTGGACATTATTACGTCGATTGACACCCAAGGGTTTTTAATTTGCGTTTGAGTGTTTAAAAAAAATCAATTACTGGGATCATGCGATATACAAAAAAATAAACCGGTGTTATTCACGATAGCATGAGCATTTCATTTTGAATAAAATACCAAAGCAGAAGACTTCAGAATATTTGTTGCAAATTTACGATATGTGTCATTTGGTATTGCTTACTAAAGAGTATGAATTAAGAAAAATTCGCAAAGGTTAATTATTTATTTGAACCCGACAAAACATTTTGGAACGAAGAAAATAATAGTTGATGTAAATAACATGCCATGTCGGCAATAACTTAGTTGGAAAAATGTTAATTGACTTCCAAGACAACGTAACTACATATGTGAGATCAGGTGGTTAAAAAATATCCAGCCTTACTCATTTAAGGCATCGAGGACTCTACAAGAATTATTTATGGGAGGGTAGAAGAAACAGCAAACAATTCTTGTACCGAGATCATTTAGGATTCTACGAATGAAAAAAAGTTCGCAGAGAGTCATGGAAACCTTAAGAAGTAGTCGAATGTATCATAATGAAAGCTATCCCAAAGAAGTGCCTGCAACACCACGGGATTTACGAAAACTGATAATTGTGTTCGCGGTTAATGCTGTGAAATTCATTCAGTGAAAAAAGTAATGTAACTACACAGTGCATTTCTCAGACTCCTCCCCCTGAGCTGTAGCGCTATTCTCCATACTCCTTTTCCAGCCTTCGACGAGCCATTAGAATTTTTATTTAATATTTGGAAAAAAACAGGATTCCATATAGAATGAGTGCAGAACCATTTAGAGACCCATTTCAGCTTAAGCGGTTTGAAAATGATGGTCGTGTGCTGTCGCGGTGAAGCACGCACGACTGATTATGGCTTCGGGAATCCGGCTTCTTTCTACAAACTATTTCGCGGAGACGTTCCAGTTGCAGGTTCTGGTGACCTTAGTGGCATCCCTGACCGTGAGCCAACAGCTTGAATTAATGCACAGAAATATCATCTCGAACGGTGGAAGGTGAACAGGCCCAAGGGCTCAATGCCCTTTGTGTAAGTTCTCCTCTCTCTGAACCTCGCCGTTCACTCGTAGAACTGACTTCTTTTCAAAAGACAGTCTCTGCAAACAGGTTTAATCTTTGATCAGGAAAAATTTCAGTTTTTTTCACAAGGAGTGCCACTTTCACGAGGAATCTTATTGCAATTCACTGATCACCAAAATCACAATTGACTTCCATAGTCGCAATAGGAAACCGCACGTGAACAAAAACAGAGCTACATTCAACGCGATATTGTTGAGAGAATTAAAAACAATGGCATAGTTGGGTGAGACGTTCACTGTTACTATTCCACTGCTGCCAACCGCCCAGTATTTCCATTATGCTCACAATAATCCACGCAACTTTATTGTTATGTATGCTTTGGTGGATGGCGTAACTTGTCAGGAACTCCTCCATGAGGCGTGGGTAAGACAAACATTTTGTTAATCCACGAAGTATGGAAGAAATCTGTAAAATAACAGGGTGATTACTTACCTACGCTTAATTTTTTCCTATGTCTCATGTGAAGAATATTTAGTTTAATATCTTCGATATTTTTTCTGATTACTTGATTGACAGAAGAGAAAGAAGATGAGTCTGGTGTTCACCTTCGTGGAACAATAATTAATAAGCTGAACTCAAATCTTAATCCGGTGATTTCCGGTGATTTCATCACCGGAACGACATCCGAATCACCGACATCCGAAAGTGGAACTTTTGGAAGAATTTTGTTCACTTTTATCAGTGGAATACTTAGGCATAGATACTACTACGTTTCAGTAAATAAACAGTAGTTGCCATAAACATAAAAAAATTCTACGTGGAAAAGCCCAGTTGTTTATTTTTTAATTTCAATATGAAATTTTTCCACCAAGTCATGTCAGAAACTCTTCTATTTAAGATTTATCAGTTTTCACTATTTTGACCAACGGTACATGTATTTTTTATCGCATTTTATTTCTTACGCAATGCGTCACTTTTAAGTATTTTTCTTTTGGGAATTGCTTGGTTACATTTTATCGGAAAAAAGATATATCTCTCAAATATATTATTCCTGTAAAAACCAAAACTTTTACATTCACTCCGATAAAATCTCGAAATATTTCATTCCCATGGGAGAATTATTGCTTGACTCCTGATACTCGTCATTAGAATTAAAAGAAAAATTATAGCAGATATTCACGTAAGCTCCCTTCATTCAAGAAGTCTTATTTGTTTTTCATTATATCCAATTATTTGTTTTGCATTAAAAACATAGTCTTCGTAAACTTGATTTCATGTTTAATAATTGCAGAGAATACTTCCCTTAGTTTATTTCTTTTTCTTTGGAGAAAGGAAGGTAAACCCAATCTCAACGACCCTGACATTTTGGTTTTCGGGTCTTCGAGGCTTTTGATTTCACCGCCACAGTCCAACTGCCTCTCACTCCGTCGAGTGCACGACCAATCAGCGAATTGCACCCTCCCTCGCCCTTGGCAACGTGACGTCGAAGCCTGGATGACGGAAAGGAGGCCAGAGCCAAGGAATGCTCTAGAATATACGGGGAAAAAAAGGTCCCCCTCTCCGTACTCCCCCTCCCCTCAGGGCCCGTCCCTGTGGCAGTTCTCCCATCAAAGAATCCATGAAATCCATCTGCCTTTTATTCAACGCGACGCTTCCTTTGTACGTATATGCCCAAAATAAATGTATATGCCCTCGCACAAATACCTACATTTATCCTCAGTCATCGTCCTCGTAATTTTCATTCTATTCTAGCCCCTCTTTTGAATAGAATCCCACGGAACGACTTCTCATTTTAGTCGTCGGTGGATTGGGAAACCCCGCTTGGGCGTGGGCCAATAGGGGAATCTAGCGGGGCGGAGGGGGGGGGGAGAGGACCTTGGAAAAGCGTGAAAATTATCCAGTATGATTTGTTGCGAATAATTCGAATAATCAAACGTGTAATCACTTCTGACGCGTGCCGCTGTCGTACGCGGATTAAAAAAATATATATTCAGCCACTATTCATTTTTGCCAAATTAGTTGAAAGGGAGAGGATGGAAAATTTTTAGCCTTAAACTTGCTAAATGGAGAAGATTAGCTCATTGTGTAATACGAGTAACTGCTCAACATTTAAGCAGACTTTAAAAAAAAAGCAGCTTATCAAACGCATTACCCGTAGAGAACTATGACAGATGGAGAATAAGAAAAAAATAAGCTTTCGTCATTGGAAGAGAAATAAAATTCAAAATCCAGGACGCATGTTTAAATATGGCGGCATATTTAGTAGTTTAGTCGATAATTAATGGTTATCAAGTAACATTTTCACTCTAAAGGATTTCACGATTCTTTATACTTCTTACAAAAAATAAAAACTTGATAAATTTTTACTACCATCGTATTGTTGAATGTAAAGCTCATTTTCTCGTATGCTAAGTACAGTCATTAGTCACGTTATTTATTTTGGATTAATCATCTGTAAAGAAAATGTGCCATGTAGAATCCACGTGGTTAAATAATAATTTATATGAAAATCACTTATCCTCAATGAGACACAATGCTATCATGAACAAAACTCAGTTGAAGCTGCAAACTTTCGCTGTTTAAGAGATAATGTCTATGAAAATGGACACTTGAAAACAATTATCAGAGACGGGCGAGTGAAATACTGCTGCGTACTATTTTTTTATACCCATTTAATTAAATTTCGATCTCTCTTCTGGCATAATAAATAGTTTCGGGCGTAACTTTGTGGAATTGTTCCATGATGAATAACTTCAAAAATAAAAACGTTGTAATTCCACAAATAAAATGAACTTTAATGCGACCTAGATTTCACTGCGGCGCAGCGTCGTATGTGGAATTATAAAGTTTTATTTTCATGTTATTTCTCTTTTATCGTTTGGTATAGCATTCATCACTAATTAATCTAAAGCCTAAGCTCGTTGCTCTGGAGTATTTCGATCCAGCTGATTCTTACAAACGAAGTCAAAAGAAAGGAATTAAAGTTAAACAGCATTTTATGTTTTCATTAAAAGAAAGAAGTCAAACTTCCTAAGCGACTTTAATGATTACGTCTTTACGTTGCCCGGAGATATTTTTTGAGCTATTTAACGCGACCTATATCTCAAAATGGTTCAATTTATTTATTGATACCAATTGTGATCGTATTAAACCATTTTTAACATTATAATGACAATACAGGATTACCCTTTAATAAGATCGACGGAGAAGTAGTTAATTGATGATTACAGTGTTTACGGATACATTTATGCACATCTTCCCTTCAAAGTATGAGTTTCATTCCAACACTATCCAGTCTACATTTTATATTGCCGGAAAAGGCATTGGGCCGTGGAGCTACAAATGGGCCGTTCAGTCGTAGGAAGAAACTAGACAACTCACTTAACGGTCCCAGCAGTGCTTACGATATCGCGATGCTCGCTGAATACGGCGATATTTTAAGGCACTCCCGCAGCGTCGAAGGAAGGATGATGATCTCCAATCCTTAGTGCGGTGTGCACCTTATACTCTTATCACCTGCAACTTTATTGCCCTTCACGTTTGAATATAAATTCGAGTGCTATAAACCTTTATTTTTCTACCGTTTTTATACTTTTAAAGTGTTCCAATGTTGAAAGATCAGTTAATCGCGAAACACATTTGAGTTTTGCCTCTTTGACGACATAAAATTTCCAGGCTATGTTACTGCAATTATTTCTCCAAAACAATTCTACCCAATATTTTGATCGCCGGTCAAACACTCACGTGGACCTTTTTCATATGACAAGACTGCGAGGCGTAATATGGTAAACAAGAAAAGTTATCAGCACTATTTTTTCCAAAAAAATGCAAGACGTAGGAATACGAATAGATGTGGCATAAAAATTTGATAATCTTCAGAAAGCATTTAACCTAAATTTAATAGAATTGCTCCACAATATTAGGACATTGTCTCAGGCTTAACTACGTAGAATTTCTCCATATTGGATGGAATGATAAAAAAACCCTGAAATTCCACAGTCCACACACCTAATGATGCTGCGTAGCAGAGAAACCACGGTCGTGTGTTCATAAATTGTGAGTTGTTCAATTGCAGCGTTTTTATTACCATGGGGTTTCATATTATGAAAACAAAATACAGATTGGCAATTTTCCAATGTTTTCGTTGCGGAACAGCTGTCATTATTATTATCGTACAATATCCGCTCCTCGCATATATATACGAGTATATATATATATATATATATATATATATATATATATATATATATATATATATATATATATATATATATATATATACGAGGCGTGCTCATAAAGTAAGGCCCGTTTGGTCACAGGAAAATATATACTCATATGAAACACATTTTATAGGAATTTTTAGTTAGCTACAAACCTACTTCACTTATCTACATAATCGCTGTTCACTTCTAAGCATTTTTTGTACCGCTGTTCCAGCTTCTTTAACCCCTCTGCATAGAAACTCGCCGCCTGAGGGTTGAACCAATCGACAACGCCATTCTTGAGTGCCTCTTCGGTTTCGAAACGTTGTCCACCGAACCACTGTTTCAAGTGCAAGAAGAGGAAGTAGTCGCTGGGTGTAAGGTCAGGACTGTACGGTGGGTGGTTTAAAGAGTTCCCAACGACCCAAAAACTCTCGTCCACTGGACATTCTTTGCTCTTTGTGGTGGTCGGTGAGCATTTTCGGTACCCACCTTGTACGCAATGTGTGGTATCCGAGGTTTTCCGTAACAATGTTGTAGACAGTAGTGCGTCCAAGTTGAGGAAATTGTTCAGCCAGACCACTAATTGTCAATCGACGATCACATCGCAGTTTTTGTTCCACTTGCGAAAAAATTTCATCGGTCAGAATACTGGGCCTACCACTTCGCTCTTCGTCATGGACATTTGTTCGTCCATTTTTAAAATCACAGCACCATTGTCTAACCTTTCCTTCACTCATAACTGTAGGTTTATAAACTAGGCATAATTCCCGATGAATTTCAGAAGCCGACAATCCTTTTGCTTACAAGAATCGTATGACAGAACGCACTTCACAGCTGGCGGGATCACCGATTGTCGCGGACATTGTTGTTTGCATGCACGGACAAGCAAACGACTTCTGAAACAAAACAAATGCTGCTATAGCTTCTCAATGAATCAGTAGATGGCGCTGAAGGATCTAAACTGTGTTCTGAAGCGCCAATATTTAAATATAAGCAAACGGTACTTACTTTAAGAATACCCTCCTGTGTGTGTGTGTGTGTGTGTTTGTATATATATATATATATATATATATATATATATATATATATATATATATATATATATATATATATATATATATATATATATATATATATATATATATATATATATATATACATATATATACATATACATATATATACATATACATTATAGATGATTTCTTCGAAGTAACACGGAAGTGTTGAATAAATAACTTAGACAGTAACATACGGCACGAGAACACATAAAAAGAACACTAACAATAATATCTTGATAATTTCGACGGACTCGAACTCCGTCTTCTTTGGAAGAGAGTCATATCTTATCTTCTGAAGAAGACGGAGTTCGAGTCCGTCGAAATTATCAAGATATTATTGTGAGTGTTCTTTTTATGTGTTCTCGTGCTGTGTGTTACTGTCTAAGTTATATATATATATATATATATATATATATATATATATATATATATATATAAATTCACTGATAGTCATAACAAACACAGAAACCAAAACACAAAAGAGGAAAAACTCACTGGTTCTCGAATTTTCGGTGGTCCAACCACCTTTCTCAAGAGGAATTAGGAACAGTTCTGTTCCTAATTCCTCTTGAGAAAGGTGGTTGGACCACCGAAAATTCGAGAACCAGTGAGTCCCTCTTTTGTGTGTTTTGGTTTCTGTGTTTGTTATGACTATCAGTGAATTTACATTACACGTTTGTGGGTTTTCCAAAAAAGTATATATATATATATATATATATATATATATATATATATATATATATATATATATATATATATATGTATATATATATACATATACATACCTGTAAATATTACACACACAGAAACATATAAGAAGGATACGAACAGTAGATATTTACGTTTCGACGGCACGGCCGTCGTCATCAGAATGCTTTCTGTGAGTGTAATATTTATTATCTTAGTGTTTGTATATATATATATATACACATACATACATACATATATATATATATATATATATATAGACATATAGGGAAAGGGGATTCTATGTGTGAAAATAATGTTCGCCGTATGGCGGGATTTTCGTGTTTGAATATGTATATATATATATATATGTATATATATATATATATATGTATATATATATATATATATATATATATATATACGTGTACATATAATTTTGTGTGTTTTTATGTATAAAATATTGTATTTTACATATAATTGTGAAAATATAATATATAGTTTGCTAAAATTGAGATAATTGGTCATCGTTTTGTGATAAAGAATAATTTCATTCGAAAGGCCTCAACCGAACCAGTAAAAAAGCTGAACAGGATTCTACTCAGGTTGAGTCCGCTCCTTCATTTACAAGAGCAAAATAGTGGGTAGCAGAGTTTTAACGAGACCTGTCAAGACGGACATCACATTGGTCGACCAAATGAGGTGACCACTCCAGGAGCGGTGAAGAAAATCCACAAAGTGATACTGGATTATCGTCGACTGAAAGTGCGTGAGTTAGCAGGCATAGTTGGAATTTCAAAAAGTGCGGTACATCGCATATTTACTAAAAATTTAGACTTGAGAAAGTTGTGTGCAAGATGGGTTCCGCGTTTGTTCACACTCGAGCAAAACCAGTGTCGTGAAGATGTTTCAATTGCGTTTCACAGCAAACAAAGTTTCGCAGCAACAAAGCGGAATTTTTGCGCCGTTTCATAGCCATTAATGAAACATGGGTTCACTACTTCACACCTTAGACAAAAGAACATTCAAAACAATGGATTCAAAAGGGAGAACCAGCTCCAAAGAAGGAGAAGACTGTTTCATTTGCAGGCAAGGTCATGGCGTCGGTTTTTTGGGATGCGCGTGGGATAATTTTCATTGACTATCTTGATAAAGGAAAAACTATCAATGGCGACTATTTTGAGAACTTATTTCAGCGTTTGAGCGAAGAAATCAAGCAAAAGCGACCGCACTTGGCTAAGAAGAAAATGTTGTTTCATCAAGACAATGCACCAGCTCACAAATCCGTTATTGCATTGGCCAAAATTCATGAGTTAAAGTTTGAATTGCTACCCCATGCACCCTATTTGCTAGATTTAACCCTTCGGATTATTTTCTGTTCTTAAAAAACTTGCACTTGAAAATTTGGCTTGGTGGTTACAGATTTTCCAAACGTTAAGAAGTGATGTCGGCAGTTAATGGCTATTTTGACCGCAGTCCATAGATAATGGAAACAATTTTATATTATAAAGGATAAGTATGATTTGTCAAACTATTTAGTGGAGACACAACAGCTATGTTGTTGTATCTCTACTAAAGTACAAGGAATATTCTTTCAAACATCCTGAGAGTACCTTCGCCACCCTGTATAGCGCTCTCATTTCGCCGTCTCTGTTAACTCTTTACGTCCTCGCACTGCTCTCCCCTCCATTTCCTTTGCTTTATTAGAATATCATCTCAGTTTATTTTTTAGATCTTTAGGGTTTATGCTTCCTAATTCTGTATTCTCGCAATTCCTTTTCTATTTCCATCCATCCTTATAATCATATCCTCTGTAATTCATGGCTTCATAACCATTTTATATTTGCGTTCCCTATTAATCAGTTCGTCGTTTTGTTTATTCCTTTCTTGGACATTCTCATCTGTCTTCTGATTTTCACATTTCTTTATCCTCGATAATATATTTTATCAATCGCCTCCAGGTGATCCATCGTCGTCAGCTTTTATTGTTGTCCCACGTTTCATAAAATCAACTAAAAGAACGTCCATTTTCGTCCCAGAAAATGGCAACCATCATTTTGCGACTTGAGTGAGTGGATTGCTTAAATTTTTTTCGATTTTGTTGTAGATTAATATCGCCACTATAATGACCGTTGTTTTTTATGTTTTTGTAAGGTATTACGTCTTATTGCCCATACCAATGATGGAAAAAGAGTAATCTCCGTCTTGTACAAAAGCGCTCGTCCATTCAACATTCTTTACTCTTTGTGTTGGTCGGTAGGCATTTTCGTTACACGCCTTGCACACAAAATTTGAGATATCCGTGCTTTTCCTTAGCAATCGTGTTAAAAGTGGTGCGTGTAACAAGAGTAATGTTACCAACCAGGGCAATAATTTTCAGTTGTAGATCAGTCGCAGTGCTTTGTTCGCTTCACCCATACTGAACCTGCCACTTCGCTCTTCGTCAAAGCCATTTTTGAAGTCTCGACACAACTTTCTAATATTTTCTTCACTCATCACTGTTGGCTCATAAACCAAGCACATTGTTCAATCAATTTTAGTAGCTTAAATTCCTTTTGTACTCAAATATTTAATGACAGCACATTCCTACAACTGGCGGGAGTAAGGATTCTTGCGGACATTGTTATCTCTCTGAAGCCACAGACAGACGAAAGATTGCTAAAACAAAACAGTAACTTCAGGATCTTTAAAAATAATCAATAGATGGCGCTCAATGCGAACAATTTTGTTCTGAGCCTCCGGTATTTAAACATAAGAAAAAGGACCTTCCCTTTTAGATACGATTATGCACCAATTCTCCATAAATACTAGCTATAACTATACGATAATTATTTATAAATAATATTGAATATTTAGTAGATTTATTGGATGGAAACAACTATCAAATAAACATTTTGTGACTCCCCACCTAGCAAACTAATCTATATCAGGTCCCTCTTCATCTCGGTGTACTTCTTTCCTCCCTTCATCCCGTCCAACATCCCTATCCTTTTCCTACCCTTACCTCGCTTGCCCAACATTCTCCCCCCTATTACCCTCTTCAACATTCCACTACCGCTCAATACGCCTTTCATCCATTTTTCCTGCCTCCATAGGATTTCTCTCAACAAACCCCTCTCCTCCCCCACCATTTCTAGTACTTCCTCATTTTTTTTCCTTTCGGTCCATTTCACCTTCTCCATTCTTCTCCACACCCACATTTCAAAAGCCTCCAATCTACGTCTATCCTCCTGCTTCTGCGACCACGTTTCCGTGCCGTACATAGCTACGCTCCATATCAGAGTTTTTACGAGTCTTGTCTTAACATCCCTACTCAATGTCCCCGTCATCAACTCCCTCCTCCTTGAGAAAGCCTCCTTGCCTAGCGCAATTCTTCTCCTTACGTCCCTACCACTTTGACCGTATTGGTCCAAAACACTTCCGAGATATGTAAACTGCTCTACCTGCTCTATTTTTTCCCCGCCTATTTCAATATTTAGCTAAGCCTTTTTCTTTCTGGAAAATCGCATAACCTTTGTTTTATTAATATTGATTCTCATCCCATATTTATCGCGCTGAACCTCCAATTTACTCAGCAATGCTTGTAACCCCTTGGCTGACTGAGCAACTAATGCTTGGTCATCAGCAAACCTAACCGATTTTATGAATTCCCCTCCGACTTTCATTCCTACCTCCAGTTCTTCCCATGCCTCTATAATCATTTCCTCCACATATACGTTGAACAGTAGCGGTGACAATGGGCAACCCTGCCTTACCCCTCTTCCTAACACTGCCCATCCGGACTCTCCGTTCCCCACTCGCACCTGAGCAGTCTGAGACATGTACAGGTTGCGGATCAGTCTCCTGTCCCTCCAATCCATTCCTATTTTCTGCAATACACGCATTAATTTTTCCCAATTCACTCTATCAAACGCTTTTTCGAAATCTACAAAACAGGCAAAAACGTCCTGATTGTATTCTATATTCCTCTCGACTAGTGATCTCATTACTGCAATGGCATCACGTGTACCTCTTCCTTTCCTGAACCCAAACTGATCATCCCCTAACTAATCATTTGTCCTTTCCTCTATTCTTTTGTTGATGATCCTGAGAATAACTTTAGCTGCGTTTACCATTATTTTCTTGGGAATGATAATTGAGGTGGTTTCCCGTTGCCTTCCTCAATAGTGTTTTTAACGTGACACCATCACTTAATGGCCGCCCCACTGGGGTCAGACGCCTTTGCAGCCGTCTCACTGAGGAACAGACGCTGCGTGGACTACCTTTCGTCTGGCTGCTAACCTTCGACCTATCTGGCATCCAAATCCAAAAGCCAACCTTCCATATATCCAAAAACCTACCTTAAACGGTAGATTACCTAATAATAATAATATAGTAGATATTCAGTTCAATTTTTGATGTTCTATTGCAGGTACATCAACTAATGAAGCTCCTAAGGAGATCTCAATAGTTTCAGCCTAAACTTTGTGGAAGTTCATTTTAATAAATGAAAGTAGAAAAACTTTGTCCTCCTAAGGAGAGTTTATCTTCATTATCCATGGTATGATATATTTAAAAATTGGATTTTTTTATTTGTGGCCCTCTCCCTATCATATTTATGTAGCCACATGTATTCCTTGAAGTGGTGGAAGGGGTTGTACACGTTCTGATGACTCCTATACTTCTGATGGTGAGAGACACCTATATTTTGCTGGCGAGAGCAATCTTGTTAGACTCGTCAAAGGGTAGTAGCCAGGCGGAAAGTAGTCTGCTCCTCAGTGAGGCGGCTGCAGAGAAGTCGGACCCCAGATGGGCGTCACGTTAAAAACGCTATTAAGAAAGGCCACGGGTAACCATCTCAACAATTTATTCCAAGACTATTACGATAGACGCTATAATTACGAGTCAAATGAGTCCTTGAAACTACCGGACCCGGTTCCAATGGTCATGTCTCGTTAACCGGCAGCGGGAGAGGCAATGCTACTTCGATCGTCACCTCACGAAATATTTGCGATTCAAAAGAGGCAGGAGTAGCACATGAAACACAGAATTGGGGCGAACTAGTATAAATAGGGACTTGGAATGTTAAAGCAATGCACACAACAGAAACAATAGAAAATATAAAGCGGAAGAAGGAGAGAGAATATATAGATGTTTTACGGCTCTACGCGGTGAGATGGAAGAATAGCAGGGATTATGGGAGTGATACTTGCACAGCGGAGGGGTCGAGAGCCTATAAGGGGTGGCAATATTATTGATATAAAAGATAGGAAAAGAGTAGTAAACATAGGGAAAGCGACTGATGGAGAGGAAGAAGTCGGCAGGGTATAGAGTCCAATCATTTAGAGAGCATAATTGTGGCGGTTCCTGGTGGGAAAAATTTGATAGTGATGGGGGTTTGGAACGCAAAAGTAGGCGAAGGAAGAGATGGTAGTGGGGTAGAGGACTACTAGGGGAAAGATAAGAGCGTCCTTTTTTGTGCTATGATTTGATATCATATATACTATATTTATGGAAAACGAACGAGGAAGTGCTAGACATATTGAGGGAGTGATGAGAATTGTTGGGAGAAATCCAGAGGCGGGAAAAGTGAATTCAGAGCATCCGATTGGCAATGATATTTTGAAGACAGTGCTAGAGGGAAGAGCGTTAGACAGGCGAGAAAAGGGAAGGGATAGGATTGGGATATTAGACGGAATGATGGGAGGAAGGAAAGTTTGCAGAATTGTACAGGGGCTTGTTACATTTTAGAATGTCAGGATGAATGTGCTTTGTTAGGAGAGGTAAGTAAATGTATCGTTGTACCTTTGCAGAGACTGTGTTTATCCAAACCTTTCTTAAATTTTAAGAGTAATGACAATAAATTACATCAGCGTCCTCTTTGTAGGAAATTAATCAAACAATCTCTTCATGTTCAACCCGTAATTTCAGTTAATCACAGGTAGAATCCGTAAGGTGATTCTAGTAAACTTGCAGCTGATTAAAGCAAGGAGACAGCATTTGAGAACTTGGAAAAAATCCTGAGGGTATCGCATTAAGTTATTCTGTCGCATGTCTCGAATGAGGTGACTCTCGAAGTGACAGATTCACGTCAAGTTGGGCGTGGGCGGAATGCACGTCAGGGAGGGGAGAGGGGGTTGGGATGGATTCGATTATTTTCCTGTGAAGAGCGGCGTCCGTCGACGATAGTGTCGCAGTCGATGGACGGGGGGGGAAGGGCTGGAGATGACGGGGTGGGGGCGCATTTGAAGAGGCCACGACCCTCTCCCTTCCGTCTCCAGCGGCAGAGTCGGTCCCAGTCCTTACGTCCGCCCCCCTACCCCGCCGTCTCTCCTCCCACCTCCCCATCACGATTCCTCCACTCTCCTCTCTCTGTCACACGCCCCCTACCTCCACCCTACGTAGGCACAAGCCTTCCTTATTCCTCACTCTCTCCAACCCCCGCACCACCAACCACCCGTTTCAAACCCTTTAGAAGCCTGATATAGATCGGTTTTTTAGGGGAAGGAGGGAGGTTGGGGCCGGCGAAATGGGATTGGGTAAGGCGGTCGAGTGATAAGGGAGAGTGGTGCTGGTGTGTAGTCAAACGGAGAGAGAGAACCATGGAGGACCGTCTGGGATGCAGCGGAGCATGATGGGAAGGGGGACCGACGGGAGTGGAACGTCAGGACGAGGAGTAGGGAAAAATGGAGATGTCTGTGGTCGAGGGGGAGAAAGACGGGGATAAAATAACTTCCGGAATAACCAATGGTTTTTCTTCAAATGCCAAAAAGAGTGCAGCCGACGGATATGCTACTTAATGCAGGGAAACTCGATCCGATTTTGCAATTCCATACATTCTAATGAACTTTATTTTCATTGTATGTCAACTTAAATTACGGCAGTATAATATAGAAAAAATAGAGCTAAACGAAGAATTTTCAGTTTCTTTACAATCGTCTACAATGAATAGAAGCCAATATTTAGATTTAGAGAAATTTTAGTTCGCTTCTTCCATTAATTGTCCTTATTAAACAATTCTATAATTATGATTGCTAAATAAATGTGACCTTCAAATGATCTTTACGAGGCGATTTTCACTCGGGACGGCTATCTTAAATTTGCCGTTCGATTCGACCTTTGAAGACCACTAAGCCGGCGAAAATATGCCTATTCTTATGATTTATTAGTATTTTGGGGAATATATTTGTCCTAATTCACTGATGACATCAACGTAACCGTGAGATAGAAATGTATATACGCCAAATTATTTGTTAAGGGCTCATTTTTTTCATCGATAAAATGTTGATTCTTAGTTGCTCAAATGAATGAAATTAACTGCTGTGCGAGGTCACTCAGTTATATTTTTGATTGATTTTAAATGGCCAATTGCGATGCTCGTATTTTTCTTATTCGCATGTATGCCAATGTACAGAGAAATTAATTTAAATGCAAACTTAAAACTTTCCAGTTTTACCTACCTACAACAATGACACAAAGATGAATTAATCCGTAATAATTTAGTTATTACACTGCTATGCCATTTTCTGTTACACTTCATTGTCTGCTACACTTATAATCATCTTTGAATTTTGAAAATTCGTTCGAAGTTTTGCATTTTTTCCCGGCCGAAGTTTGTACTAAGAATTGTTACTTTAAACAATCATTTCCGAACGTTCCAGTAACGACGGGTGATACAATTACGTAAATTTGATGCGATTATTTATTTATTATACACCCGCAATGACTCAGAAGTTTTTTACCCCATTATTTGGAAATAATAATACGTATGATTGTTCAAGCATTTTTTTGCAATTTTGTTCAAACTCAAAAGATGAGTACACACGCATTCATACCCCTCCTACGTCGAACCTCACAATCCGCGTGGAGGGCTTCAGCAAATTGGCTCTAATTACATCAAGTGAAAATAGCCTTTGAATATCATCTGAGTGCATTGTTGATCGAGTCTCATTTCTAACAAACTTGCAAGTTCCTTTTGAATTGCTTACGGGCTTATCAATTCTCACTTGTGAATGTATAGTATTTTTCGGATTCGGACGGTACTTAGCAAGTGAACCTGCTATTCATGGATTGCGCACGCTCAGCAAATCTCCGGCATCGAATCCTTTCATCAGAGTCAAGTTGGAGTTCTCGCTGCTCCAAAATGGGGGTGCGTATGCGTACGAGTCATGATGGATCACTTCCCAGGCAAGATTCGTTGGAACAATCCATTGGTTGTGATTTTGCTGTCCAATATGCGTTCAAGCACACTTCAGAGAGAGAGAGAGTTGAAAGGAGGAGACCCTGTTGATCTCTCGCTACAAGCGTTCGTCTGGCTCCGTGATGAATAATTGTTTGAATAAATCTGGGATATCCATATGCAACGGATTTTTACTCCTTAATAATCAATATTTTAAGGCTTCTTCATCAACATTTCAATTCCAAGACTCCAACTCAACACTTCTTTGCTAATTCTGCTTGAATGCTTGCTCTGTTACTCTATGTTAGCTCATTTAATGTATTTTTTCCTTTAATTTTCTTTCAATGTCTTCTTATTTTATCTCTGAATGTAATCTTTACCATCCGCCTCCAACAATAAATTTCGAGGTTCATGTCATTCGGTGGTCTGTTTGACTAACCTGAAGGTTAGTTTAATAGTTGGGGTTAGAGATCACTTCTTTCTAAGCACTTGTAACCCAAATAGCAAGTGGCATGCACGCATTCTATTAGTCACCTACGATATCTCTATTTGATCTTGTAGCCAGAAACTCGCGCGGCTAGGATGACACGTGAGGTTTATAGATGAACTCATACTGATTTCAACTCGGGACCTTCTGTTTCGCAGCCGAATGCTATACACGCTAGAGTACCACGTCACTCAATTAAAATCTTTTATTGTAGGAATTACTTAAATAATTCAACGCCCAACCAAATCCATTGATTTTTGACTTTCCATTGATCCAGTAACATTTGATCTAGAGTAAACAAAGTTTGCCTTGACAAGATATCGATTCTCTCTATATTTACAATTAATAGATACAATATTTTTGTATTCTTTAAATCCACCTGTAAATCGTAAACTGATGAATGGGAAACAAGTAAATGTCGGGTTGTTAATGAATGTAGGACTGTCTGAAGAAAATATTTACCCATGACTTTATTTTGTTTTATTATTATACTTTTTGAAAGTCTAGATTGAAAATAACCTGGCTCTCCAATTTTAATTTTGCTAGGCCATATCATGGACTTAACTGGATCCACAAAAATTTAAATATTTAGGAACTTTAAAAATTATGTTTCCTCCTATAAATCTAAGTGAATTTCATCATTTATGATTAATCTATATCGTATCTGATATTAATTTAGTGAAAACTGAAACACTGTTAACGTTTTTGATTAATAACTGTTTGTCATTTTCCTCATTAAAATATTATTATGAACTTCAATTGATTTTACTCGTCATGGCATCAGGAATTGCAATCTGAATTATTTTTAAGCACCCCATGAGACTTCTTGCTTTCCGATAGCAATGTTACTCATATAGTATCTAGCGGGTCTTCGGTGTTCCTTATTTCTTAATTAATACTTGTTCCAATGGAACTGAAACACTTGCCGCGTATTTGGGATGAATCATCCACAAGACGCAAACCTAGGAATCAAGTTATTCATTTTCTTGTATTGCACAACCAATGTGAGGCCACAGTGACAAAATCTGTTTCGCTCGTGTACACAATATGAATAACAATGCCATTAAAGAAACAGCACTTAAAGGAAAGAATTTAAACACCATGTTCGCTCTCGGAACCCCATGCCTTCCCGTCTCATTCTTTTCTTTTACACTTCCATTAATTTGCCGTCCATTCCCAGCGTCGTTATTTGTAACTATTTAATTTAATTAAAAAGTGATCTGCGTCGTTCTTGGCCACGACGATTCTTCCATTAGCCCCCTTACCATACACCATTCCAATTTGGTTAAAATGTTTTTGGAAACCAATCTATTCGGAGATATAATTTCACTTAAACTTTAAACCTCTTTAATGGCCTTAAATATTTTTCAGTAAATATAGAAAACTGCCCGACGTGCTACCCATAGCTAGATAAAAAATATTCTTTGAACATTTACTCAATAAAGCTATGTTCTTTTGATTTTCATGACACCTAACGTCTAATCACTGTTAAAGAGTCACTCGATGCTGTAGAAAGATATTTTTATCAAGTAAAACTACAATTGCCTCAAATTAAATTGGCTGACGTCAGATTTGCCAACTTATCTGCGGAAAGCCGAGAATCCGAATATCTGATTCAGTTTATTCGAATTGGTGGACAGAAATGTGTCGCTCATAAATTCACAATTTATACGTATATAATAATGGTTATCATAAAGGATATGTTTAAAAAAAAGACTATTGAAATACTGAGCTCTCTTTATAATTTTTTTATCAAATAAGTCCTTAGGCTCTTTTTTTGCCATATTAACTATCCAATTAATTCCTGATTATTGCCAGTAGCACAAAAATTTGGTTTCCAGAATTATTTTTCCAACCGTAAACTTCCATGTTCATTTTTAATAGTTATTGAGGAGAGACAAATAGGAGGAGTTTATATTGAAACAGACTCAACTGTTTCTATCCCCAAAGAAAGCTAGCATCCATGGGTTGTAATAATGAATACTATTTAATCTTTACTGAAATACAAGGGCCTCATTTCAGAAGCTGAGGGTTCAGTCATAAAAACGAAGAAGCGGGAAACTACGAGCATGGAAGTAGAAATTTTGGTAGAGCGTTGTCAGTGACCAGTTTTCAATGGACATCTTTGAGTATGTAATGTATTCCATTTATACAGGTGACAGATGTGTAGAAAGGCCACAATTGAGGTTAATTGACGACCATGTTTCACCACTGATTGGCATTATCAGGTGCTATCTGAAGATGTTACACAGTAGTTAAACTATGGTCGTAAATAAACATTAATTGTGGAATCCTGTGTTTCTGCTAACTGTACAATGCAGAAATTCCACCCAATAACGGCGAAAACAGTTGCATAGATTTTCTGTATAAAATGTATCGGGCAAAGGTTGGGAAATCTAGATTTATTTCGGATATTACCAAAATGCTTTAAAATTCTTCAAAGTGCATCCCGTGGGCGTCGACACATGAATTCTTGAAGGTCCTTGTGGGTACGTGCAAGCTTCTTTGACGGTACTTAGGGTCCCATGGTGGTATCTTTTGAGGGAGGATTTCACTTTTAGGAATAGGAAATATTCTGCCGGTTTAAGAGGGTTGGGGAATCATCGCGATGCCGTTACAGAAGGTTTTCGAAAGAAGAAACGCGACTCTAAATTTGGTCTTCCGCCAAGACCTTCGGGACGCGTTGAGAGAAGATCTTTCGCATCGCCAAATTTAGTGTGAATAATGGTAGGCACTGTCATCTCATCAAAGCCAATACGATCGGCAATCATCATTCCTTTATATATATATATATATATATATATATATATATATAATTAGAGTCATATCTTATCTTCCGAAGAAGACGGAGCTCGAGTGCGTCGAAATTATCAAGATTATATATCTAGGTTATATCAAGGATATATCAAGATTATATATCTATATCCATATATATAGGTTATTGTGAGTGTTCTTTTTATGTGTTCTCGTTCTGTGTGTTACTGTCTAAGTTTTTTATTTAACACTTCCTTGTTACTTCGAAGAAATCATATATATATATATATATATATATATAAGAATTTAGTTGATTAATGTATGGACGAAAGAATTATTTGCAAGCTTTTCATTCTTCAGAGTACATTGAAGTAAATGAAATGAAAATGCAACTCATTGAAACGCGCGGGGAGCAGAATACACTTTATTAGTTTTGAAACTATTTATTTTGAAATAATAATGAATTAGATGTACATTTTTTCGCGTAATTTTCTTTAACTTTAGATAATATTTGCCAAGAAATTACTTTATTCTTCCAATAACCGCAGTCAGTTTAGTTATATAAAAATAGAGAATAAAGATTAATAAATGAATATTGAAAAACAATTTACATCTTGAAAAATGTATGTAAGAAAATAGATGCAAATTATAGCGCAAATACATTAAAATGGCCCCCAAATTTTAAGTTGTTGATTTTTTAAATATATTTTTGTTGAGATACAATTATTAAAACGCCATCGCGATTTAAATAATATAAATAGGGGTTTAGGTCAGTGATTGACACAACTTATGAAAATTTAGACTGGTAACCCCTCATTCAAAAAACTAATGTATACACTGCCCTGCGGAGAACGCTGATTTAAACAGAGCTATTTGTAGCAAATGAGCAGAGTGCTTATATTTGCAATTCGTCTTCGAGAGATGTTGTTTTAGCGGTGCTTCCATTTGATTGGTAAAACAACCCCTCCACTGGCCTCGGCATGCGTGTAGATCGTGAAAAGCGTTTGTAGAGCCTAGCGTCTGCCTCTCTCTTTGTCGGTGCTTCGTTGGTTCCCCCACACGCTCGTCCAATGAATGGCACGATGGATTGCAAAAATATTCAATTCAGCATTTGTAAATTAGGAAACCCAATGAAGGATTCTGGAAATGTACATCTACATACAAATGTATACATATATATTGACAATATATTTTTTCATAATTTTTAAAATTTACGCGTCCTCCGTATGCTTGTTGTAAACTTCCCATTTTCGAAACGCAAGTTAATGCGTTTTCGTTTGAAGTGTGTCCGCGGAAGCGTTTCATTTACATTCCGAATTTTCGCCGCTTCAGCGCGATGGGTTCCAGTGGGGTGGGGCGGCTGGGGGAGAGGGAGGAAGAGGGGTAGAGGGGTAGGAGGAGGAGGTGAGTGGACGTATAACTCACAGGGTCCAAATGACGTTGAAAAGACCCCCCCCTCCCTCCGACCTCCCACTACTAACGCGGAAGGAGAGAGAGAGGGTGGGGTCCTACTCCATCTGGTGACGGTGGTGGTATAGGGTTGCGGATGGCGGAAGTGGTTCAAAGTAAAAGGGAAGGATGGTGCTGGAGAGGGTGAAGGAAAGCAATCGAGAGGAGAGAAAGGGTTAGAGGGAACCGAGAGGGGTGCGATAAGGGGTTAGAGAAGAAGAGAGAGATGGAACGGGGAGGATGAGAGTGGAATGAGAGAGAGAGAGGGAGAGAGAGAGAGAGAAACAGGGAGCGGAAGATGGAGTGGGATGGTGCGGCAGCACAAAGGCCCAAAATTTGCGGTCGGCTGGGAAAGTGGAAAGAAGGAGGGTTGAGGGGGTGGGCTCTGAGGAATGGGCAGGGGTGGAAGCTGAGGTTTTCCAGTGGGAGGGTTGGCGCAAGGACGAGGCAGTGGGACGGGGAGGGAGGGGCGAAGGAAGGGAGGAGCGAATCCATCGTCTCCGGGAGAGAAGCCTTGGGAGTCCGAGTAGACGAGGACGGCATTGGCGAGGAAATTTCGCGAGCGTGAGTTGTGGGCTCGGAAATAAATGAAAGGGAAAAAGAGATAAGGGCGTGACCCACGAGTTTTCAAGTAGATCTGCTGGCGTAACATGAGGAAACAAATCCACGATAATAGTCTTTTTCAGCGTGGCAAAGAAGAGCTGCGTGTCATGATAAGGCGGGAATTACTGGATGAGCTGTAGTTTTTATTTACTACTATTCATGGAATTGCTGTCCCTCGCAAATGTACGTTATTTACAATTTCATTCTATGTATCCTACCGGTAATAAAACGACTAAGATGAGTTTCTAGTCCAATAAGGTTTGCTTCTGATCTCAGAACTCGAAAATTACTTGGATTTAATAGTATGAGCCAAAGTGACATATTTGTTGTAGGCATGTAATTAATACTTTATCGTCATAAAACCGTTAATACTTAATTTCCTTGCAAATTTTAGTTATCATTGGTAAATATTAAATAAATATCCTCATTTTTCGTATATCCAACCAAATAATGTGTTCATGAGGAACGCTGGCAGAACAAATACACTGTGTTTTACGGATAAACAACTGAACAATGAAGAATGAAAACAATATATGTATTTTCTTTAAGTTAAAAATGACTTAATTTTCTAGTCGGTATTTAGGGTATTCTTCTGGAAGAGCACATTTATTTAGTGGCGATTTCGTTCTCTCCTACATGTCTTGAAAGCAACATATGATGATAACACGTGCATGTTATTTGTTGAGGTTCTAATGAAGCAAGGGGAAGGATCAAATCCTCTCAACGCATTCATCCATTATTGCAATGCGTAATCATCAGGTTTAAATCATTACAACTTTACTTAAACCGTGATTCCGGAAAGGTACCTGTTTAGAAAAAAGGGTTTATAATGATGATCCTTCGCATTGACGGCTCCATTTTAACGGGGTGAAGGATTCGGGGGACTCTTTGCATAAATACTGCTCTTTGTATGAATGAGTCAGTGTTGCATTTATAATGCGGTCTAAGGATTGAAATAAGCTCTGTTAAATTAAATCTCCAGTCAAACGATTGTACCAGTGTCCTGACTGTGGACAACGAACCAATCGAAAAGTATAGGAGACCTATTGAATGTGTAATCAAAAACGCAGTGGATATTTAATTCTTATTGATTTTTCTTATGTTACTAATACCAACAGACACCAAAATTACCATATCAACGGAGAACCGAAGCTACGAATTATTATGAATTAATGTTACCTATTCAACTTTCTTGGCTAGGTCTACACTCACAGGTACGCATGAGTACACGGTGCGTTTTTATTAGCAGTAATTCCTTCGCGCTGCAAAAATTGTCTCAGAAAGCTAATTTGTAAAAGATGGGGAGTGGGAGGGAGGGGGAGGGTGAATCTGTGCGCAGTGACGGAGGGAGAAGTGCCGAGAAGGGACGCTTGGCGTCGCCCTCGCCCGGAGTTGAGTGCTGGCGAGATTATCGCCTCCGCCGCCGAGAAGAGTGCTAGCGGGATTCCGAGGGCGGGAAGAGGGGGGTAGGCGCCTCCCTGGGATTGCACGGGGACGTGACGTGTCCTTGAAGCACACGGGGACAACCCGAGGGAAAACTGTGTGAAGAATGCGCATCTGGTTTGAGTGGCACCTAATAAAATCAATAATTTACTGATATAAAATTTTACAACACCATCGAGAAAAATGCAACTCACGACCAGATCTCACTGAATGATCATCATCTGAAAACAATAAACAGGTGAAATGAAGGCCACCGTGAGTTTTTTTTATGTTTTTGGTGGTGTTTTAAAGTTTTATACGGGTAAAATATCAATATGGAATGCTACAAGGTTACGAGAAAGTATATTTTATTTATTATTTTAAAATTAACTCCGATAAACGAGATGAGATTGAATATTTTATTGGTAAAAAATGTTAATTCATCTAAATTTGCGTTCCAACTCTTTGGCCTCATTTTTAAGCTTTAGAAATGGAATCCGAGTGACAATATGCGTTTGTTTGTCAGTATCCTTTTCGTCATACCTTTTTTAAAAACATCGAATACTAAATAAAACAGTTTCTGGCTTAACTTGGCGGAAAATCTTCATATTGACATTTGAAAATTAAACAACTTGGCTTTTCCATTAAATTTTTTTTATTCTCACGACCTAGGTTCCGTTATGGTATAACATCATCAGGTCAGTGTTATACCATAACGAAACCTAGGTCGTGAGAATAAAAAAAATTTAAGTGGAAAAGCCAAGTTGTTTAATTTTCAAATGTCATCATCGAACACTATTTTAAAGCTTAAAACTTTGATCCAAATTTAAATAATTGTTTCCTAGATTCGGATGTATTTGGATGGAAATTTTCAGTACATATTTTGTTTCATGTACATCGACCACTCTTCGATGATTCTTATTGAAATAAAACTTCATGAAATTTTTAAAATTACATGGTTTGGGTAGTTATGGAATGTAATGACTGTTGTAGAATTGTCTTATATTTATAATTAATTATTAATTAGAATTGTAATAATTATTAATAGAATTGTCTTATATTTATAATTAATTAATAATTTGGAGTGACAATTATAGAGTAATATACAGCGGTGGGGACGAGAGGCAACGAGGGGTTGCCGTAATTTTAAATAAAGGGGTAGGAAGAAGCGTAGTCAACATAGAGCAAGCGACAGATAGAATTTTACTCGTAGAGATTAAAGCAGAGCCGACGAACTTGGTCATTATTCAGGCTTACATGCCACCGAGCAACCACAAGGAGGAAGAAGTCGATAGGATGTATGATGAGTTAGAGGATATCATCGCGAGTGTTCCTGCAGGGAAACATTTGATAGTGATGGGGGATTGGAATGCGACGGTAGGCGAAGGAAGAGATGGTGGTGAGGTGGGGGACTATGGGTTAGGCACGAGGAATGAACGCGGGGAGAAAGCAATTGAATTCTGCAGGAGACAGGGGTTAGTCATCACTAACACATGGTTTAGACACCACAAAAGGCGTAGGTATACATGGAAAATGCCAGGTGACTCAGAAAGGTATCAGTTAGATTATATTATGGTTAGGCACAGGTTTAGGAACAGTGTGATAAATTCGCACAGTTTCCCAGGAGCGGATGCGGACTCTGACCACAATTTAGTTGTTATGAAATGTAATGTTCGTTTCAAGAAGATAAGGCAAGGGCGGCGGGTTAGGAAATGGAATTTAGAAGCAGTAAATGAATTAACGAGGAAGGAGTATCAGGAGGCTGTAGAGAAAATGATGGATGACGGTAAAGAACTGAGTATTATCGAAGAAAAATGGGAATGTATCAAGAAAGGGATATTGGAAGCCGCTAAAGACACTATAGGAACCGTTAACGGGAAAAGGATAAGGAAACCTGGGGTAACGGATGAGATGATTGCAAAGATGGATGAGAGAAGAAGATGGAAAAATGTAAACACAGAGTTAGGCAAAATGAAGTACAAAGAGTTAAACAATAAACTGAGAAGGGCCACAAATAAAGCAAAAGAAGAATGGTGGAAAACGCAATGCGAGGATATGGAAAGTTTACAGAAGAAGGGTGAAATTGGTGCTCTATACGGCAAGGTTAAGTTATTATCGGGAAGTAAGAAGGCAAGATCTGTGCTAACAGTTAAAGATAAATGGGGTAAGATAATAGTTGAACCAGGAAAAATCCAAGAGAGATGGAAGGAATATATAGAAACACTGTATGGTAAAGAACTTAGGCCGACAAGGTTAGACATAGAAAAGGAACATGACGTAGAAGAAGATAGCTTAGGTCCAGGCATACTCGACGATGAAATAGAAAGGGCATTAAAGGAGATGAAAGCAAATAAGGCTGTGGGGGTGGAAAATATTCCTGTGGAAATGTTGAAATGGTTAGGGAAAGGTGGGAAGAAGGCCATATATAGACTGATTCGTAGTATCTATGAGGAAGGAATCTGGCCGGAAGATTTTGTGAGATCGGTGTTAGTTCCTATTCCAAAAAAGGCAAAGGCTTCGTCATGTGAGGATTACAGAACAATAAGTTTGATATCCCACGCAGCTAAAGTTATTCTCAGGATCATCAACAAAAGGATAGAGAGTAAGGCAAATGATTACTTAGGGGATGATCAGTTTGGGTTCAGGAAAGGAAGAGGTACGCGTGATGCCATTGCAGTAATGAGATCACTAATTGAGAGGAATATAGAGTACAATCAGGACGTTTTTGCCTGTTTTGTAGATTTCGAAAAAGCGTTTGATAGAGTGAATTGGGAAAAATTAATGCGTGTATTGCAGAAAATAGGAATGGATTGGAGGGACAGGAGACTGATCCGCAACCTGTACATATCTCAGACTGCTCAGGTGCGAGTCGGGAACGGAGACTCCGGATGGGCAGTGTTAGGAAGAGGGATAAGGCAGGGTTGCCCATTGTCACCGGTACTGTTCAACGTATATGTAGAGGAAATGATTAAAGAGGCATGGGAAGAACTGGAGGTAGGAATGAAAGTCGGAGGGGAATTTGTAAAATCGGTTAGGTTTGCTGATGACCAAGCATTAGTTGCTCAGTCAGCCAAGGGGTTGCAAGCATTGTTGAGTGAATTGGAGGTTCAGTGCGATAAATATGGGATGAGAATCAATATTAGTAAAACAAAGGTTATGCGATTTTCCAGAAAGAAAAAGGCTAAGCTAAATATTAAAATAGGCGGGGAAAAAATAGAGCAGGTAGAACAGTTTACATATCTCGGAAGTGTTTTGGACCAACACGGTCAAAGTGGTAGGGACGTAAGGAGAAGAATTGCGCTAGGCAAGGAGGCTTTCTCAAGGAGGAGGGAGTTGATGACGGGGACGTTGAGTAGGAATGTTAAGACAAGACTCGTAAAAACTCTGATATGGAGCGTGGCTATGTACGGCGCGGAAACGTGGTCGCTGAAGCAGGAGGATAGACGTAGATTGGAGGCTTTTGAAATGTGGGTGTGGAGAAGAATGGAGAAGGTGAAATGGACAGAAAGGAAAACAAATGAGGAAGTACTAGAAATGGTGGGGGAGGAGAGGGGTTTGTTGAGAGAAATCCTATGGAAGCAGGAAAAATGGATGAAAGGCGTATTGAGCGGTAGTGGAATGTTGAAGAGAGTAATAGAGGGGAGAATGTTGGGCAAGCGAGGTAAGGGCAGGAACAGGATAGGGATGTTGGACGGGATGAAGGGAGGAAGGAAGTACACCGAGATGAAGAGGGACCTGATATAGATTAGTTTGCTAGGTGGGGAGTCACAAAATGTTTATTTGATAGTTGTGTCCATCCAAAAACCTACCTTAACCGGTAGATTACCTAATAATAATATAATTAATTCCACTTTAGTCCATTGAAGTTACTACCTTTGGACGGAGACTGTGAAACGTTAGTTATGCAAAGAATTATTCCAAGGTTTTAGCATTTCAGTCGAAATTTTAATCTCTGTTAGTAGTCTTTTTTCATAATAATTTTTTCAAGGTTTTTGCTTAGGAATAATGATAATCCTTCCTAAACGTAAAATCGTATTGATGGCATAACGTACGTCATTATATGACAAAGCAAGAGCAATATGGCCACAATGGAGTGTCTTATTTAAAAACCAAGAGTGAGTGAGGTTTCCTCCATGAGATCTATCTCTAAAGTAGTCTTCATTATTCTGATGTTATCATCCACTAACCAAATAGCATCTCTAGGTAACCCATGGAAGACAACGTATTAAGGATATAAATCTTGGATACGACCTCTTAAGATAATGGTGATATCCGGACGTTTCCGCGATTAAAGAAAATCAACTCTCTTCTGAATAAAGGAGTCAGATCAAACGAATTAAATACACTTCTAAAGCTTTGGATATCGTGATTAGATCTTTAAATAAGGAAATAATCAGTGTAAACAAAAAAAATGCCGAGACCGTAAACTTGATTACGGTCTCGGCATTACTTGCTTAAGGAAATAATAATTGATATAGGTAATAAACATCTTTCTTCTCTGGATATATTAGGAGTTGAGGGAAGATGTGATTGGGTACTTTTAGGGACATCTTGAAATCTCCAGCGGTTAGACTAAGTTGAAAACTATCAGTTGAATGATGATTACTTAAGGAGTTTCCATGATAATGAAAAAGTAGTTATTTCTAATTAAATCTGCTTTGAATGTTGGTATTTGAAATAGGCTCACTGCTAACTAGTCCAATTTAATCTCTGATAACCATAATGATTTTTATAAATTATGAAATTCTAATGAAATTATATTGAAAACATAAAATCAAACCTGTATGAAAAGTAATTAAGTCGAATTGTTTGGTTCCATTTGGGTATGTGCAAGCCAATTCATTATATCAGTATTAACGAAAGCAGAACGATTTTTGTGAGGTGTAACGGAAAAAAAGGTAGATATTACCGGGAATACAAGAGAAAACTAGTAATAGGTGAATAAATTAAAGTCAAAACGTGCTTATTTGGGTAGTTTTCGGCTCTGAAACACTGGAGGGTTTGGAGGAAACGTGAGCTTTGTTTTTCAAAATGGACTTTTTCTTGAGCCAAGGTGCGCTCCGTTCCAATGATGGACCAAACTGATGCACAGGGAATCGTTAGGTTCCATGTATTGGAGAACTTTGATGTTATCTCAAAGACCCTCGAGCGATCGCAAAGGCTGTTACACAGTAATGTGCAACCGAGCGATCCCAATGTTTGAATGCAACAGACGGCATGGTGCATTTCCTGGGGTTGCGTCAGTTATTATATATCCTTGGGTATTATAAAAATCACAATATCTAAGCAATGCGCCATGGCTTGCTTTTTCCTTGCTGCTATTCAATCCACACGACTGCATCAAACCACAGATTGGCTTCTCGCATCAAAACTGAACTATATTAAAACGATGCCGGGAAACGGAGCGGTCAGCAATAAGTAACGTTTAAAAGAGGTTGTGGGTGAAATGCAGCGAACTCTTGTAGGATGGATAATGCTAGTAGTAATTGGAGAACGTTTTTATTGGAGTCAAAGTAGTTGTCTGTTGAATTTCGATGATGAGGAAACAATAGCTGCCTGAGGAGTTCTTTAGAGATTGAAATAAAAACCGTTGTGCTTTTCCTAAAGGTGTTATTGATTACAACCGGATGTTGTTCCTATATAATTCTCATGGTGTTCTTAGAGCATAGAAGGTAAGAACAACGAGAAAGACGTATGAACGTTGAAGCCTTCAAAAAGGTTTTAGGGACCGATAGGTGTTATTAATACTCTTTTAAAAAGCACAATGGTATTGTGATAAATATAATGCGTACAAAAAATTTATATATTTCATTTAGGAATTAGTTTCCAGGTATGTGATGCTATAAAGTAATAAAAAAATAAAAAAGGAACGGAAGGAGAGTATTTACTTTTAGTAAAAGATTAAAACAATAATTTTCATAACTAAGGTATTCATGAAATTCAAATTTGCGAAATCATTATCCAATTTCTTCTTTGTTGCACTAAATACTAGACAATTTTTAAAAATTAGGTTCTTGTGGTTTATCATAATTACGGTTACTTAGGTAACACCCACGATAATTTAGTGACCAAATAATTGTTTTTAACAATTTCTTTTTAAACCTTTACGTGAATTTCATTAGTCCGCCACGATTAGCTTCAGTGTGTCACACACAAATTTCTGAATGCACACGCAAAGATGTTTTTTGGGATTCAGAAACGTTTCTTGTGAAATGGTGCGTTTATTTTTAAGATCCAAACTAAATGTAGGGAAATATGTACAATGAAAAATTGTGACTGACATGACTTTTGTTCTAAGCGTAATTCAGTCATAAAATGCAGTAACTGATGATACTATTGTGACTATTTACTACTACTCTTAATAATATGCATGTGTACAAAAAATAAATTCACATTGGATAAAACTGTATGAAAATAGAATGGTGTATCTACCTTATAATTTCCGAACTAGTTTCCGAGTTCTATATAAACTTCATTTCTTGATAATAAATTTCTCCAGTATCACGAGTTTCTCATTTTATGAAGACGTATATGGACGAAAAATTGACAAATAATGCGAAGAAGTGAATGAAAGATGGGAGAAATCGGATGTCGTCAGAATCTATTCTCATGGAAATGGGTCTCAATTCAGGTCCCAAATTATGCGATGGGCGATGTGCTGTTTTTAAGCGTGAAATTCAAGGCAGCACCTGAACATACACATTTAAGAAATCCTCTCAAAAAGAGACATGTACATCTTTGAATGGAATGACGCCCGAAAAATACCCCGACGGCTGAAAGATGGCTCAAGGATTTGGATGCACTGGAGTGATGTGGCGGATTCCTCAACGTATTTTTAGGGTGAGAGAAAGTGAATTGGTTAAATCGCGATTTTGAGAATGATCCTCGCCGAAAGGTATAAAGGAATCAACAAAAGAATCAAATCCTTTTGTTTTTATTCAATAAATATTGGACTGCCATTGTTCCGTGTCCGAGCAGATCAGTATTATTAATTTCAGAAAGAACGATAATTTAAAAGTCGTGAATCGATTATGTTTTTGGCCCACGAGAATTTTGAGATAAAATATTAAAATTAAGTTTGAGACAATTTTCTTTTGTTCATATTATATTTATGGACAAAACAGACTTGATCGTTCATCTTTGTTTCTGTTTTCTACTTGTATTTATTGAACTTGCGTGAATATTTAACAGTTTCATGATTTTGATACGGATTGAAAAAAACATCTCTCATGTATCGTAAATGCGTTGACAGTCATCTCCAATTTACCGTGCAATGATAGGTCGATTGGGCATAAAATGATGTCAAATCCGATACCTCCTGTCCTTTGGCTCTTGGAATGGGAGACTTTTGGAAGTGGGTGTTTATGGTAGAAATTGGGCGACAATTGACTCTATTCCACTCAATACGAATCAAAAGGAATGTTGCAGTGAAGTCGTTCTGACACTCTGTGTACCTAGGTTTACTCGAAATTGCGTCATCAAATTCGATCACCTTTGTTGTTATCTCCAGGTGTTTTAAAATGGAATTTTAGTGTGTGCCATCAGTGTCTTCTTTACTTTTCAGGTTAATCCAACAATGGTGGCGATCTCTTTCGACGTATTCTTATAAATCTGAATTCGTCTCTCCACTTTTGTGCACCAAAGTGCTCATCACTGTGTGTATAACCAATTGTGTTATTTCTATCGTTCTAAACGTACACTGTTATTCTCATATAATATTTTCTTGATTTCGTTGTTTTTTGAGGTTGACAGGGAACGATTTTTTATTACGACAATCACGATTTTTTTTTATTCTTACTACAGTTGAGGTTTTTTGCTTAATGTTTTAATTTTTCATGTAATTGGGTACGAATAGTGGGTGCAAATATGGGCTGTGGAGGCTTGTAATTAGGTAAATCGCAGTGGGTAGCTAAATTTAAATAAACCGAGGGGGAAATTAGTACAGCAATTTATAACGTAGTCATCCGCTGATTCGCATTGGATTGCAACCATTTCAAAGTGTAAAAATGATTCGCGTTGGTCGGAGTTTGAACCCAGGATGAAGTTTCGTAGTCTAGGTAGCTTAACTGGCTAAAGCTCTTGACCAAACATCGAGGGATCCCGGTTCAAGTCTAAAGTCTATTTTTATACTTTGAAATTGCCGCTTTGAAGTGAGTAACTAAGCTTTTTTTCAGAATTTGTTCTAGTTTTTTATTGTTTAATATTTATTAAATATGCTGCCAAAAAATTCAATAAAAGTAGTCTTATTAAAAGAAAAAAGGTTCTTAAAAGAAATATTCACCAGCAGAAAACTCTTAATTAAAAATCTTTATTTAAGGGTGGGTACGTGTAGGAAAAAAGGTAATAGAAAGCAGAAGGTAAATAGGGGAGGTCTTGGAAATGTTTGGGTCAAGGAACTCCCTTCCATCCCAATTAAATACACCTACTTTCTCTCCAATCTCTCCTAAAATATTATGGCTCGTATTCAATGGTTATGGCTCGGTAACCCACACGAGAATACTTTGATAATAAACATGTTTTAGCAATCATTCCCATTCATTTTTAAAAATATATTTAAAGTTTACAGAATTATTTATTCAATCATCACGAATGGTATAAATTGATACAAAGTAACAACAGACGTAATTCCATTAAATAAAAAATATTGTTAGCGTCAAAAGAACCAG
Organism: Hetaerina titia; assembly: GCA_037158775.1. NCBI lineage: Eukaryota > Metazoa > Arthropoda > Insecta > Odonata > Calopterygidae > Hetaerina > Hetaerina titia. Next base: position 136,387,577 of record CM073768.1, read on the forward strand.
TATTGTATAAATACAAGAACTAATAATATTATATATCAGATAATACGAATCAAACACTTGAAATCATAGTTTTTTATGATTATCAGTGAACACGCATGAAAATAAATAAATGAGTAAACAATGAAAGCGTCAATGATTGACATGGAGGGATGTCGAGAATAAGACAATATGAAAAAATAAAATGCCCACGCCCTGGAATAAAAGTAATAGCATGTAAAACAGTTTTCAGATCCATTGTGACATTTTCTATGGAAACAACTATACAGGAAAGAAAAAACCGAACAAGAATACGACTGCAAGAATGACTGTGTTAAGAAAAGTATTAGGAAAGACAAGACCAGTGAGGATAAACTAATGAAAAATTAAGATATTATTTTGTCAAGTAACACTCCTAACAGGCTGAATTGGTAAAAGGAAATATAATGGATTCAGCTGAAACAATAACGGGAGATACGCGAATAGTAGAGACAGCAAGGGATACTCAGTCCCAGACAGACTATGTACAGGAAAGAAAAGTCCGAGAATGTATTATATATCCAACCAAAGGGTAACATTAGAGAGAACAAAGAAACATTCCTCAGGAATAGAAGGGTATTATTCAAGAGGACGCGCATGATACTTAGACTAATGCCAAATTGATTGAATGTGTTTCTGCTTCCTGGAAGACCATTCCCGAGGAGGCTCGCACCTATTCTCCTCTATCCTTGCAGGTTATGCACTGCGCTGCACGTAAAAGCAAAGCGTGTGCCTATTTACAGGAACTTTTCAACTCGGATTGCATCTTGCTCGTGGTCGTTCGGTGTTTTCTTTAGCTTGGTACTCATTAATAACCTTTCCGCTTCTGGCTAAACGCCTCCCTCCTCTCGATCGATACCTCGTGTTTTCCCACCCATCATCCCCACCTCCACTCCATCAATTAACTGGCTGTAGGTACCAGGACAGAAAACAGTTTTCCGCTGAAAAAGTGGCAACGCAACGAAATCTAGGTCGTGCTGGTATAACATTATTACTAAACTATAAAGTAATATTCTAACTGTTCCCATTCCAATTTGTGTCCCTTTATAATTTATGGGTTTGAATTAATTTTAGGTTTTGTAATTTCTGGTGAGTTCTCAAGAAGGGTAGGACTTGTCTGGGGTTCTTTTGTGGGTTTTGATTACGAATGGGTTGCATCGATAGATATATTTTTTTCAGTTTGGCATCGAATTCGTAAATAAAACGGTAAGCTTCCTGGGAAAAGTATTCTCCAAACGTGGTTTAGGTTTCAGCTGAATCAGGATTTGAAATATTATTTTTTTATAAAAACATCAAGTGAGCGTTCAGTTAAAAAACTTTTTCGTCCTTATGTAATTTCAAACAAAAGAATTTTTTGACGAAGAAATAAAAAGTTGCGTATCTTGCATTTTATTTGACCCTATTATTTCGTTAATTATTTTTTAAATAAACACTAGGCAAAAGGTCTTGGCTTGTCTTTCTAAAATTCTGGCGTATTCCACTAATAAATGGAGTGAATCATTCACACTAGGACAGAACTGTATTCAAATTCTTGTCTAGTTTGAGCTACCTCAGGTGTAAATGCAGATTTTCTCTACGGAAAAAATTATTATCTCCAGATTCCTCACTAATCGGGCCAATGCTAGTTTTTCTAACGGTCTCCAACATTTCTTTTTTTGATCGATCATTCATTCTCAGTACAACTTCTGTCACTACGTTCATAGAAATATCTCTCGTCCTCTCGGGTCCCGACAAGAGCCATTCGTCGGACAATCCGTAATTGGCTTTGTTGAGGGCGAGTGAAGTGATTTGCTGCATTACTGGTGGGGCTGCATTAGCGTCTTCAAGCGAGACTGAGTGGGGCGGACGGCGGTCTCGCTTGGGTTGGGCGGGAGATGAGAGTGAAGCGGGGAGAAGGGGCCCAGGGCACTCCTCCCTGTACTGACTCCATCCTATTCCTCGGATCCCTCTCGGTTAAGGGATTGGCGGAAGCCACATTTTCGCGAATCATCAGAAAAATGGGAGGGGAAGAATGAATAAAAAAAGGGAGGCCTGGTGGGGAAAAGGGGAAGATTTTGTCCGAATATTCCCCCGAGGCATGCCACTGCGGCAGCAAGAGATATGGAGTGAAAGAAATGGACGTGGGGGAGGGGGCAGATGGGCGATTGGAGGTTGGGTACCGTTTTGGGGGGGGGAGAGCGGGACGGGGAGGCTGGAGATGGTTGCTGCCAGGAGAGGGAGGGAAAGGGGTTGAGTTGGTGCGCAACGAGGTCGAGAAGATAGAGGGGGCATCGAAATCGTATTAGGTCTGAGTGTATGAGGATGGGATATGCGGGGCATGAGGTGGAACGCATTTGAGCGGGAAGGCGGATGTTGAGGGGGAGGGGGGGAGAGGGGATCAAGGGGGAGTTATTTGGAAAAGTGGAAAGGGGGTGGATGATCGGGTAGCATGCGAGCGGATAGAGGGATGAAAAAAAAGTGCGGTGGACTGACGTACCAAGCAATGTATCTGGGTGCCCATCGAAACTGATTGCTAAAATATAACGGGGTTTATTGGTTAAATGAATTTTTAAATATTAGGAGTTGGCAAAATATATCAGTGATAGGTACAAATGCATTACTCTGACCAAGATTTTAGATATATCAAACCAAATCCATTGTTTTATTATTTTCATTAGATACATGAATTTTTTGTTTGTCCCTTAAGTTAGATGAAATCCAAAGCGGTAATCATAAGATATCTGAGGTATCGCTACGTTTGCAAATAATTACGTTAACTGCAACTCTCTAGAGAATAAACAACCGGGAAAATAAAATTTTAATTTATATTCTTGTATTCACTTTATTAATACGCTTAAAAATATTTTAGAGTAAGATTCAAGATTAAGGAATTACTTGGTAAATAGAAATTTGATAATTATTGTGTCATATCGAGGACATTGATATTGATCCATTGATAAATACATATATGCCACAAGTTTATCCCATAGATACTATCAAATCGAGGTACCTATCGATAATATTCTCTATTAGAAAGGCATTGCAATGCATCGATCTCTTTTTGAAACTTAAAAAATAAAATATTGTTTATGACATACCTATAGTTTAACCTAGAAATCAAATAATTCCTCAGTGTGCTATCAACTATGATACGACTTCTAATGATTTTGAGTCGTCATGTGTATCCGTACAGTCCACCCATCTACGTGGTGCATTCCATTTTGGCATTTACTCCATGTCAGCGACTTTATAAATGAGTAATTCGTCGTAATGAAGTAATCTGGAAGTGAAGCGTAAGGAGGTCAGCAGGAGAAAAATTTGCTGAGGTGAGGAAGTCGCGTAGGAGAGAAGTGGGGGTTCGAATGGGGTAGAGCCGGCAAATAAGCAGGGTGGTGGTCTCAATGGCTCGGGAGAGTTGGAGGAAGAGATCGGGCACCCTCCAGAAGCCGCCCCTTCCTCCAGCACACAATCGCACAGTCGCCAACCCCGATTTCAATAATGGAGAGGACTTCGGAGAAGGCATTTACTACCCCTCCCCACTTCCTGTCCCTCTGCGGATCACCTATGTTAAGGGTCTCTTCCCTTCCGGGCCCTTAGACGACAGACTTCTACCAGACCATACATGGTCCCTCGAATTGTTCTCGCCGGGACCTTCAGCGAGAGAATATTAGAGAGGAAACTCGGGTACATGGAACCCCGGATATAGATGGAAAGTGTCGTTTGAATATCATCTTCACCCGGCCGTTCACCTCCTTTAAAACACTATACGTATCCGGTAAAACGTGCGCAGAAGATCGCCGAAGGATTAGGATCCATAATATTTATTTTGTTCATCATTTTATGGGGAAAGAATTAAGAATCAATTAATTTAGATTGAAAACGTAGAATGCAATATAATCTTATTGTTTTCCAGCCTTCATTTTTTATTGGAAAGAATTACGTCATTGAAAAGTGCAATCAATGCATAAAACTAGGGATGAGAGACAATTCCGCGTTATAAAAGATAAAGACACTACTTTTTCCGCTTTGAAAATTAGTTTACTCTGCCATGAAACCCTTAGGAACTTTAGTTGAGTAGCTGACAACGCCTACATTCTGTTCCACTATTGGAATAATTACTCGTAGTCCTAATTCAAAACACTACTGTTTTAATCAATTTAGAAAAAATATTAATCTGTAGACTAATATGCTGAATCCTGGGAGCATACTAGTATATACATACATGTATATAATTATAAATTTTTTTCATGAGTACTATACGATTAATCCATCATATGCATTGAGTATAATTTGTCGCACAAATTACATCGTGTTATTTTTTGCAGACAATTGAGGACTTTTCGACCCACTTCCCGATAATTTGGACTGAATATTAATGATATTTCATCTAGTCCTTATTGCATGTTTTCCCATCAGTTTATAAAATTTCCTTCGATTTTTGTCCAGTCTCGTATTTTCATAAAATGTCCAATTTTAAAAGATTACGCATTTTATCTTTATCAAATTTCACCATAATGTAAAGGATCTCGTAATAAATTATTATGCAATGAGTGATTTAAGAATCCATAGTGAAAGAAAATATTTTGCCGATGAATAATTGAATATGATATTACCTAGCGCGCATCGCTCAGTAGGCCAACAAATAATATAAAATGAAATTTTGTCAGACATTATACGAATGAAAATTTATGATCGCATTTTAATTTCTTCGTATGTGCCGTACTTTTTGTTTTCCAAATCATTACTTTATTTGATACCGACCATTTATAAGCTCTCCGTTGCACTTTTAGACGTAATTTGTTGCACATCTCTCTACGGCGTTGCACAGAAGAGGTTTGGAGTGGATCTGTGACCTGAGAAGTAGCATAAGGTTTGCATAAAAATTATCCATAACAATGTTCTCCCGAAGTTTGCATGAAGTGTTGAATTCAGATAACCGTCGGTTTAGTGTGCGCTTGGTCACAGATCGTATTGGCATTGAAAAGATGACAGTGCAACCATTATTATCACTGAAAATTTGGCGATGCGAATGATCTGCGCTCAAGTCGTCACGAAGGTCTTGACGGAAAGCCAAAAGTAGAGTCGAGTGTCGGTTTGCAAAGACCTTATGCAACGGCATCGCAACGATTCCCCAACCCCCTTACATTCCCAGCTTGGAACCAGCAGACTTTTTCCTATTCCCAAAAGTGAAATTCTCCCTCAAAGGACACCACCACGGGACCCTAAGTGTCGTCAAAGAAGCTTGCACGCTTGCCCTTTAGGAAATTCTGGAATCCACCTACTAGGGAGCCTTCAAGTCGTGGAAAAGATACTGGAAAAACTGTATCGACGCTCACAGGATTTACTATATTAGAATATTATTAGAAAAATATCGAGGCATTGTAACAATATCTAAAAAAATCTATTTTTCCGAAATTTTTTTTTACAAACCATGTATGTCTGAGCCTTTGAAAGAGTTCGTTTAAGTGTTCATAAATCACTTTCAGGAGTATCAATTTAATTTATTGTCTTCAAATCCTTCGCGCCGATTCCTTTCTACGCGTAGATAGCCATGGTCGAGACTATTCTGGTTTTAGAATACGAAATTAAACGTACTTTCCGTTACTTTTGTCTTCCATTCGCCATATTCATGAATATATTTCAAGTTCAGTTATGTATGTACGTTCCTCATATTCCTGAGAATATACTCTCAAGATTCCCTTTGGACACATTTACCCATGACTTGTTCGGTCTACTCCTTTCCCTGAAACTTCTTAATTTTCTTCTATGTATCTCTTTAGCTATTCCATTCTTATTTATTCTCTAAACTTGGCCAGACCAAACTTTCATCCCTCTTTCATAATTGCCTGCTAAGAATATATATAATGGATTTTCTTGCGTTACCCATTTCTTACTTAGCCTATCTCTATATTTACCAAAAAAATTCTTCAAGAATCATATCCGTGGCATTTCTTTGATATTTATGCTTATCCTGGCATACCCAAGAGTAATTACCATGCATTAATGAATGATAGCAAACACTTTTGTTCGCTGCGATTTTTACTCACTAAGACTATCATTTGTTTTTTACATACTTTGTATGCCTACTGCAGTCATCATGTTTGCCGTTCATCTTTGAATATCTTCTTGTAGCCTACGACAATTTGCAAGCATTCCAAAATATTAAATATTCCAAGACATAAAAACCATTCTTTTTTTAAGCTTATCGCCGTTTAGATCTATTTTGCCATTATTCTTCTCGTTTTCTTTATCCAACTTTTCCACTTTTTTCCTGGTACCTCATGGGAGCTATTTAATAGTATTTACGTACCCCGTGTCATCTCAGCTGGATATAATCTATCAGGATAGCTAATTAGTCGGAAAAAAGTCAAGAATTATGTAGTCAGACACATTCATGCACACAAAAACTCTGCAGATAATCTGAAAACAGAGAACAGACTTTTTAAAATGTCAGGAATATCAGTTACTAACAGGAAATATAATATGGAAACCCAGTTCTCAATGACAATAGTGTTTCTTTTATTTGTGACCCCAGTTCATCTTCGTCGTAAGCCACAGCTTATGCCAACACTGACAAAATCGTAAATATGGTCAAACCTTCTTCGAAGATACCAGAGTGGCACACGAAGTGATAGAGAATGATCTACATCCATAAATCGGATTTTAATGCTGTATGCAGATCAAATAAGAATCAGGTACGTTTGCTGGTAAAGAGTTGGGAATGGGGTTAGAGAAAATGAGTGATCGCTCGTATATCATAGGCATATACATATATGGACGAGGTTATTTACATCTACATCTCATTAAGTACAACTATCAAACTACTATCTTATCCATATTTCCATTCTCCTTTCATTTAAGAACATGATGTTCCGGTAAAGGCATTTAATGTCCTCCTTCCACGCAATGCTTTCCTTTGAAATTTAATCAGAGCATATTGTATACTAACGATCTTCACTGCTTTCTTGCAAATTATTCTACACCATTTTTAACTTCTCTCCCTCATTTTTTGTTCACAGCTTACGATCGTGTAGGATTTATTGTGACCAAATAGATAACACTCTGTGGTTTTTATGCTGATATTTAAAAATTCAGATTTTTCTAACTCAAATGTTTTCTGGTGTCTTATTTCCAACTCTCTACTCTCTTAACTCATGTATCATTTTCTCCATTGTAACTTATTAGTTATTTACTCTTTGAGAACTTTTCAAAGTCACTATTAAATACCTTAACCATACCCTTCTCTATGTGTTGTGTCGTGATTCTTCACACAGATAATCCCTTTGTTGAGCTTATGTGGGAATTGGTACCGTTAACTTAGCTGGATGTGCATGGAATAATGAAACTTAAAGTACAATTGCCACAAATTTTCAGGCAAAATAATATTAACCGGAGAAACATAACATCAACCAGTGTTGAAAAACATATGTTAATATATCATTTACGTTTCTAGAAAATTAATCTCCGGTTTATTTTAAAGAAACCCTAGCAAAAATGTGTCAAATGTAGCGTCGAACGAAGGCTCTACGTACGTCACGGCAGCGGTGAATGTAGTTAAGCAGGCTTACATCAGAGGCGTTGTCAGATGAAAACGCTTTCATGGCTCAATTATGACAAAATATATTTGATAGCAATATCGCTGCGTGAATTTCACGTGTTTGGGTACTTACTGATCATATTGATCCTTTTTGTGGGGAAGTTAGCATTCAAAAGTCATGTCCTCTTTATTGCGATCCATAACGCGCCAAATAGTGATCAAATATTTAGCATAACATCATGTTCAAATAATTCATATTTCATTTTTCTTCTATAGTACTATGAGTATTTATCAGTAATTATTGCACTAGGAGCATCTCTATAAATATGCGGGTTTTGTTGGTGAAATTTATTTTACCACTCGAACGAGAAAATTAACGCAATTTCCTCGACGCTCCAGTTCTTATTCTGAAAGTGATGGTAAGACATCTAAATAAATTTTTCTCTCACAACAGAGGAAATTTTCATTTCCTTTCATATGGTACGAATCGGCGCAATTCCGTGTTTTAGTAATCAACCCATCACGTTCAAAATTTTAAGATTTTTCACCTCTGTTTATTGTTTAACTCGGTTTACTTTTGGCCGGAACTTTTATTCGCATTCGTAATAAATTTCTTCGTGGTAACGACCGGTCTTTTATCTAACTTCGGGAACTTTGGATGCTTTGAATTGGTTTAATGACCCACGTGCGCGGGAAATATAGGTGACCGAGCAGTCCCTTACTGGGCGGGCGCGTAGAAAAAAGACTTTCGTGGAGGCGAAGGGTATGATGGGAAGATGAAGCGTGACTGTAGTCGTGAGAGGGTTTCTCAGAGCAAGAGGTACTTGGACCAAGTATCAAGATAGATGGAGGCAGGAAGTTGAAGAGAACAAAGTGCCGTCCAAGACTGTGAGGTGAGAAAAATGCATCGTTCTCATCAAATAACGAAATACTTAGCCGGGTACTGCGAGCACACACAGCTTTGTATCGACTCTATATTAAATATCTTAAATCTTGGTCTTGGTCCATTTACTCATTCTTTGATACGGACCTTTAAGGCGAAAATGAGTTTGGCATTTTGTTTCATATGAGGTTTAATGGAATAATAAGAGGTGAAGTCATTAGTTTCGAGTTAATATGTTTTTGAATTGCTGATGTAGTTGAAGTTCCCTGAGTTCTACGGACACCCTCCTAAAACTAACATAGTTTGTTATCTTGTCAATAGAGTTATAGATTAACATGAAACTAATAAAGGCTGCGAGCACTTGATTTTTGCTCTCCCTCGGGCTAAAGCTAATCCTTCTTCAGAATTCATTATTTTCACTTAATTTTACCTTTTGTACATGCATATAGTGTTATACCACATTCTATTTACGTTGTCAGATACTGCAACAAAGTCTGTATAAAGCTAATTCTAACGGATTGTTAGTATACGGAGCAATAATTTTCAATGTTAAACCTTTTGGTGAATCTGTGGAACGCCTCTTAATCACTCATTCTGATTTTCAAGTCGTAGGCTGCTTTATGGTAGTTTTTACATGTACATTTTAATCCGCACAATTTTTCTTATCCCCATTGGATTTCGTACACCAAGTAATGAAAAGTGTGAAGAAGAAGTCTTATGTGATAAATATTCTTCAAATTGTCATTTAATGCATCATTCGGCATTGACGTTTCACATAATTAACTTATTGAACTGTTTCTAATATTGTCCGATCACTCGATGCACTGTAGGACTTCAATTGTTTTCTCAAAGACTTAAAATACTTTTGCAGGAGGTTTCATCTTGTATTGTGTACTTGTATCTCAAAAGGTTCTCGTCTAAATTCTTGTATTAATTATACAATCGCTGCTGAAAGCAAGCCACGTGTACGTTTTCCACCAATATCTTTTCCTCTTTCAGTCAGTATTCTTGTTTCAAGAAGTTCTCTCTGATATTTTATTAGCATATTTATGCGAGTTCTAATATTACGTAACTGTGACTTATTGCTAAATTCTGGTCGAATTTTACTTCTATCTTTATCATTTCATTCATTAATTGAAACTTTCTGCGATAGATGAAATACAGTTTTCAGCTTCGGGCATGGAGATTTCTATTAAGAAACTACATACACTTCTAATGCTTTTCAATTCTCACGGCCAGTTAAGTGGTAAAAGATTATCTGATTAATTTCTTGTTACATGACTTTAAAATTAATCCATTTGAACTCTATTCATGTAGCCGTTTGTTTTCAAATTGAAAATCTGTTAAATACCGTACAATTTTAATGTTTACTTATGATGTACTGTTATTAATATGATATCATTATGATAATAGCGAGATTATTATTATACGACGTTTGTATGTCGTTTTCTGGTAAATTAGGAGAACGTTGGAATTTATAATTATATAGAATATCCTATGATTTTTCACCATGCCTTATAAACCCATGAGCATATACGCTGTTACTTACATATGCATATGAAAGCATTACCCAAGCGAATGTGATTTGCTCGTAGGCTACATATCCCTAATACGAAAATCAGCACATGGGACAAGGAACCTGACAATAAATTAATTAAAGTTTTTAATAAATATATTACATAATTTAAACGCCTTCTTTGTTAAATCTTTATTGTTAACGAGCAGATGGATTGCCAAAATTCGATGTCATAACCTTGTAAAAGTATAAATTGCATTGTGGTTTAAATCATGGTAAATATATGAATCACTTGATTTTTGATTATGGAATCAATAAAACGTCTTAAGGAAAAATGTTTTCCCACATTACAATAAGAAATTAAACACTGTATAAAGCGCTATATTTATTATTAAAGAAGGAAAGCGATAAGAGGGGAAAGTCGAGCTTAAAACCTTCGACGCGAAGGACAATTGTGCGGATCGAGTGGCTCAAATCATCATTTGTGAAATAATAATCAGAGAGAGAAACTAAAGTATGAAAAATATTTGTTTTTGTAGCTTGGAAAAAATCAGAACATTTCTCGTCTGTATTTAAATAAAGAGCAAGCATTGAGAGCCTTTACTGATAGCTATTTAACAGAACGGAAAAACTACAGCAGAAAGAAACCAAGAATTTAATACTTACACGCAGAGCAAGTGTATGAAAAAGTAAAGATAAATAAATTTGTAAAATACATAAAAACAGTTCTCGAATTAATCTAGCCTTTGTTTTACATTGCTATTGCATTTTCATCATTGATGCATTATATTAGGACAGTTTAATTGCTTGCTAACTACCCTCTAATGGAAAATGTTACTCGCCGGACGGGAGGACCTTAGATAGCTTCACAGGTTGAAATTATTAATCAATTAATGAGAAAGTAGATATGATCGTTAAACTTAGGCTTTCGTAGCCGTTTGTTTGAAAGTTAGATAGATGTCGAGTTTAGCTTCATATTGGATGGACAAGATACAACATACTACATGCTACAAATGGACAAGACAGGTTTTGATGCATCTTATATCCTTCTGAGGATATTAGATATATCAAAGTATTTTTTTATTAGTGTAGACCCTCAGAGCGGGGAAAACTATCCCTTAGAAAAGGTGTTACTTAACCATTTGCACAACTTATTGCGTTTACAAGGTTAATATTTCAGCATAGTGTCCATTCATGGGTATGCAATTTCCCAGTACACTGGACTGCGTAGGATGCTCAATATACGTGTATTAGTCGCGATAATAAGAAAGATGAGCACTCACCATCCGTAAATAAGGAAACGAATATCTCATCTGCCACAGGTCATCATTTTCCAACTCACCTGAAATTAGAAGGGAGAAAAAATGCTTATTATTACATGGCACCTGTTACGAAAACATAGCAGATTAACTACAACAAATAGTATTAGTTCATAAAATTGGAGACGTGCAGGCCTCAGAGTGTCGTTGCTGCTCACCCCACTTTTGGTATCACTGTGCTTTTTATTTTTTAAGTGTACATGAAAATACCATCAGACGTGATAGTCATGTTAATAGGAAGTTTCAAGCACCTGTTCAATGTGCTGCAGTAGGAAAAAAACATTTCCATGGATATCGCTCCATTCTCAGTCAGCCAGTTTTGGAAATAAAATGCTTGTTTAAAGCATCCACATATCTCTTCTGGGAGTTATCTCAGTTGTTCATTATGCATTAGATTTTTTCAAGTAAAGAGTACAACTCGGTAAAATTAAGGTAAAATAGGTTTATATTTTATAGACCGACACCTGACAAGTATTGTAAGGTTGGATCATGTGGATGGACAAAAACTGGCTAATAGTGAATCACGACTGAAAATACATGCCAGAGTTTAATTCTTGAAAGTGTAGTAAAACTCACCAGGATGACGTGGTTACTTACATGGGTGGCGTAAATATTCCATGACAGAATTTAAAACTTGGATTGCTTTAACAACAACCCGATTGTTACTTTATTTTCTAAAATATACACAGTTAGTTTTGATAGCAATGAAATGTCTCAGGTGATAGTTGCGTTGATTTCAAATCGTGATATACCCTGCTACTGAAAACGATTTCCGTCGTTTTTTCTTTTTCCCGGTTTCCTTTTTACCATGATCGTCACCATTACTTCAATTCATATTCACCGTAAATATCAGCATTTATCACGCGTACCGGAATGCAGTCAGATGTGACCGAATCGACGCGAGGCACACTGTTCTATTCTAAAGGGAGGAGGACGCGTGGCTCTAAAGTCCTGCAGGTAGACCGCCATTGCCGAGGGTCTTCTCCCCGACGATAATGGCTGCACCGACCGTAGAGGCAGCGGAACTGGCTCCGTATTGTTCCAACGCAGGAGGACCATTCTGGATCACCCAACCCATTGCCATTTTCCGTTCCGCACCCGTCCGTTCCATCCCGCACCCTCCCTAACCACCCTTTTCCAATCCCCACTCCCACACTCTCGACCATTTTCGGTTTTCGGGGGTGGGCGGGCGGCCGGGCGGGGAGGGGAGGCGTTCGTCGAAGTTTAATTGGGGAAAGTGGCGGCGGGCTCTTGGTCGAATGCGAAGGAGGGAACCCGGGGGTATTGGGAGTGGGTGAGGCTTTTTCGCTCCGGAAGGTGTTGGGGCCTTCACTTTCCCTCCCTAACCCGCCCCCTCCAACCCGCCTCCTCTCTCCACCTCCCTTCGTCCTTCCCCGCGATTCCAATTTGGTAAACGCTTCCGTCGCATCGATGCGGTGGCCACAGAGGAGAGGGACAAAAGGGAAAAGGAGTTGGGGATTGCGTGCTTTCACGAGCTTACACCCGTGCCTCCATGACTCAGGGGGCAATCGGAGGTTAAATATCCGGTCAAAGCGGTGGAAGCCCCGCGTAGGTTTTTCCCTTAAAGAATTTAAGGGTTCCTCCTACGCCGTGTGCCCATGCCCTTTCGGACTCAGCCGATGCCTTCC